>JAJJWX010000400.1:0-485000 GCA_023529315.1 Papaver bracteatum | reverse complement strand
GTTTCAAAAAAAGTAGGCATGCGACGTACAAAAAGCTCATGGCCTTCTTTATCTCTAAAGATAGGATGTCCTAACCACCCAACGGCTATTCCATCCCCGCTGTCCATTGAACCCGCTCGGAATAATCCCCCTTTGGCTGGATTATTACCAATGTAATCATAAAAAGCCAATTTTTCGGGAATTTTAGACCAAGCTTCTGATACACTCTGATTTTCGGCTAGCCCGGCGCTAACCCTGCGATATATTTCTTGCTGGAAATATCCTTGGTCCCATTGATAACGAGTAGGACCAAATAATTCGATCGGGGTTGTTGCTGAACCATACCACATAGTTCCAGCAACAACGAAAGCTGCAAAAAAGACAGCAGCGATACTACTGGAAAGGACAGTTTCAATATTACCCATACGTAATCCTTTGTATAGACGTTGAGGCGGGCGGACACTAAGATGGAAGAGGCCCGCTAATATGCCTAAGGTACCTGCTGCAATATGATGAGAGGCTATTCCTCCCGGAACAAAAGGATCAAAACCTTCTACACCCCACGCGGGATTTACAGATTGTACTTTTCCAGTCAGTCCATAAGGATCGGACACCCATATTCCAGGACCATACAAGCCTGTTACATGAAATGCACCAAACCCAAAACAAGCGACCCCTGAGAGGAATAAATGAATTCCAAAGATCTTGGGCAAATCCAAAGAAGGTTTTCCTGTACGTTCATCACAGAAAATTTCTAGATCCCAATATACCCAATGCCAGATAGCTGCCAAGAAGCACAAGCCAGAAAACAGAATATGTGCCCCGGCCACACCTTCGTAACTCCAAATACCCGGATTCGTTATAGTCCCTCCTGTGATACTCCAACCACCCCAGGAATTCGTTATTCCTAAACGAGTCATGAAAGGTATAACGAACATACCTTGTCTCCACATTGGATCAAGAACTGGGTCAGAGGGATCAAAAACGGCTAATTCGTATAGAGCCATCGAACCGGCCCAACCAGAAACTAGAGCTGTATGCATTATATGGACAGAAAGTAACCGGCCGGGATCATTCAATACAACGGTATGAACACGATACCAAGGCAAACCCATGGAAATACCCCTTTATCAAAGAAAAATAGATACTATGTTACTTTATCGCATTGGAAAAGACTCTGCTTATGCTATGGACTTATCCTTTTCAATGGATTATCTCGGAGCAAGGGTGCATTTATATTGCATTCCATTGGTAATAACAGAAAAATTCTGTTCGTCGGAACAAAGAGAAGCAAATCTATTCTATACCCGATAAGTACCAATACGCAATGGGGGGATGGGTCTCCCATTTTATATGAGTGAATTAGAGATACTTGTTCATGATTTTAACATCGCAGCTCCATTCATAATAAATTTTTTATGCATTACGTCTTCTTCGATGAACTTTACAATCTAGGGATTAAACCCGAAAACATAAATATTCTGAAAAAAAGAAAACCAATTGTTACGTTTCCACATCAAAGTGAAATTTTAGTACTTAAAAACCTTTTTCTTTCATTTAATGCCTATTGGTGTTCCAAAAGTACCTTTTCGGATTCCTGGAGAGGAAGATTCGGTTTGGGTTGACGTATAGTGCGACTTGTCAGACATATTGGGTCATATGGGATTTCCCCGTTTTCTCCCCCGATCGAGATATCCTCTGTTTCACCCAAGAAAGATTGATTGAACCATCAATAATTTGAAGCGTGAAGTGCAATTAGAGCAATTTATTTGGGGGATCAATATGCATTTTTCAATTAGAAGAATTTATGGTTGGCTTGGTTGGACCAATAAAATGAAGTATCCAGGCTCCGTTCAAAAAAACCCAGTCGGTAAAATATGTATGATTACCTTTTGTATCATAAAGAATTCCTATATTATACCAGCGACCTCAAACCGCCAATCAATCGACGGAGTCATCATACTATTCCAGTGATTGGCGGAAGCGGAAGACATAAAATGAATAAAAAAAGTATTATCAAACAAAAGAAGCGGTATTGGGATCATTTGTCCTATATGTGCAAATAGAGGTCGGGTAAATCTTTCCCCGGAGTAGAGCATAAACCTAAACGAATTGAAGAGGCCCATTCCGGAACAAGAAAATGACATCGTAATTTGAATTGGATTTCGATGAAACAATATATCAATGAGGGTAAATTTAGTGAGCTCATTTTTAGGGGTAAGTGAGTCAAAACCCTGCTTTATTGAAAAATAGAAGAATAAAGGCCCTTCATTCATTAGGAGTTAGAAAAATCCTCCTATGAAAAAAAGGGAAAATAAAAAGGGCTGGAATCGACACATTGATTCTTTTTTTTGAACCGTATGCATCTAAAGGTGCGTGTACGGTCCCTAAGGGATACAATTTTGTCCTAATCAACCGACTTCATCGAGAAAGAATACTTTTTTTAGGCCAACAAGTTGATAGCGAGATCGCAAATCAACTTATGGGTCTCATGATATATCTCACTATAGAGGATGATACAAAAGATGTTTATTTGTTTATAAACTCCCCCGGTGGGTGGGTAACACCCGGAATAGCTATGTATGATACTATGCAATTTGTACAACCAGATGTACATACAATATGCATGGGATTAGCCGCTTCAATGGGGTCTTTCGTCCTGGTCGGAGGAGAAATTACCAAACGTCTAGCATTCCCTCACGCTTGGCGCCAATGAGTTTTTTATTTGAGAGAAAAAAGAAGACTATGCCTTCGCCAGATAAAATATGAATAATAAAGTAATAATAGCATGGCACTTCGAGTTCGATATCAGCAAACCATCATTGTTCTTTTATAACATGAGATTCCGTATCGAGAGAGTAGTATGAGACAAAAGGAATTTCTGATTTGATTTTATCTATCAGGGTTCGATTTCAGCGTCACAAACTTTTTTGTTTTCACATCACACATCAGAGGGCTCTTTCCAATATTTCTGTTACGAAAGAGTATTAAAATGAAAAAACATACACAAGATTATCCTTTCCCTATTTGATCGGATCAAAAAGAAACTTTGGGATTGCTGAATTACAGACGAGATAAATATAGAAAGCAACGGAACCATCATAGTATTTTTTAACTCTTCCGAAAGAAAGGGTGGTAAATGGATTATTTACCGATCTGGGTTTGATAGATCCTCCACTTTAGGTAAAAGTAGATTCCATTCTAGAGCCGTATGCAATGCGCAAAAAATGCCTGTACGGTTCTTCAATTCGATTTTTTCTTGTCTCTTTCGATCATTGAGATAGAGGAAGCATTCATTATGTTATATCATCAGGGTAATGATCCACCAACCTGCTAGCTCTTTTTTTACGAGGCACAAACAGGAGAATTTGTCCTGGAAGCGGAAGAACTGCTGAAACTTCGCGAAACCCTCACAAGGGTTTATGTACAAAGAACGGGCAATCCGTTGTGGGTTGTATCCGAAGACATGGAAAGGGACGTTTTTATGTCAGCAACAGAAGCCCAAGCTCATGGAATTGTTGATCTTGTAGCGGTCGAAAATACCGGGGACTTCACGTAAATCTGTGATTCCATTCCATTTCGAACCATAATTGACTGAGCTATGTTATTTCCTATTTTATTTTCTTACCGAGGTTAAAAGTGGTAGTGGTAAAATATTCAATGAAACGAGAGGAATTTAGAATCATCCGGTTAGGATTGATCTAAACCAGCCCATTCTGTATACGATCCAGCATGCCAACTATTAAACAACTTATTAGAAATACAAGACAGCCAATCAGAAATGTCACAAAATCCCCGCCCTTCGGGGATGTCCTCAGCGTCGAGGAACATGTACTAGGGTGTATGTGCGACTCGTTCAGATCATGAACTGGAACAAAAGAAGGAGACTTTTTTGACAGTATCAATGATCAGTACCAATGAATAGGAATGGAAAAACCCCATATCACTATCGAAAAAAGGACCTCTATTGTGTATGAAATTTATGGTTTTCTTTGGTATAAATCCAATAATCTCAACTAGAGATGAGAAGCAACTCCCCATTGGTAGCAAATGGTTATCCATTAAGCGGGGGAATGGAATGGTATTTTAGAAGCAGAGAGATTATGCTCCCATTCTTGCAAAAACGGACTAACAGGGTCAGCTACCTAACCAACCTTCATAATGAAATGCCGTTACTGTATGGGTGGATCTAGTTGTGAAAAGACCTATTACTGGATAATTCATGGGTAGAGCCAAAGAGTGTGAACTGTACAAGTTACTAAATAGGTAAGAGGCTCCGGTGTATAGAAAGGACCTCACCGTTTAAACAGTAACCATAGAAACGATGGAACCCACAATTTATCGTTTTTTATTTACTTTTTTTGATACCAAGTATCAATAAAATTTATTATTTCGAGATGAAATGAAATGCCTCAAAAAAATCGTGGTTGGGAAGGTCATAGTAGCAAAAGCCATTGGAATTTTTATTTTATACATCGGAAGAATCAGTTTTGTTATTAATAGACTAGGGGGAAAAGAATGACTGAAAGAAAAGAAATCAATTAGTTATTCATCAAAGTTTCATTTGATTCAATGACCAGAATTAAACGAGGATATATAGCTCGGAGACGTAGAACAAAAATTCGTTTATTGCATCAACCTTTCGAGGGGCGCATTCAAGACTTACTCGAACTATGACTCAACAGAAAATGAGAGCTTTAGTTTCGGCTCATCGGGATAGGGGCAGGCAAAAGAGAGATTTTCGTCGTTTGTGGATCACTCGTATAAATGCAGTAATTCGTGAGAATAGGATATCCTATAGTTATAGTCGATTAATACATGATCTGCACAAGGGGCAGTTACTTCTTAATCGTAAAATACTTGCACAAATAGCTATATCAAATAGGAATTGTCTTTACATGATTTCCAACGAGATCATTAAATAAGGGGATTGTAAGGAATCCACCAGAATGATCTAAATGGAGTTCCCCGGAGAATGAACTCCGGGAGGGTAGGGTATAAATTACTATAATAAAGTAGTAAAAAGAAACTAACACGTTTCCATAATAATAATTAAGGACTTTCTCTTTTTATTCCCCAATTCTTTTTTTCTTATGACATGACAATACAATCTAGATTCTATAATTTTTTGAACAAAATACCAACCAGAGTTGGGGTTCGGGTTGGAATTTTTATTCAATTGAGGCATGGGCCTATTTATTTCTGGTTCTAGGACCGGTAGTTCTAGGAGTCGACTCGGTTCTCTCAAATTGTTTCTCATTATTAAGAAAAGGTAACGAAGATAAAATACGGGCTTGTTTTATAGCAATAGTAATTAATCGTTGTTGTTTCAAGGTTAATCTATTCACTCGTCTAGATAATATTTTTCCTTGTTCACTAATAAATCGACTAATTAAGCTCATGTTTCTATAATCAATTCGATCCCCCGATCCAATTGGGGGCAAACGCCTACGAAAAGATCGCTTGGATTTAAGAAAGGGTCGCTTGGATTTTTCCATTGTTTATTCCTTATCCCGAAAATACTATTTCTGAATTCAAATTCATTTTTGATCCGACTGAAATAGGATTTGATTTGTTTCTATATATT
Organism: Papaver bracteatum; assembly: GCA_023529315.1. NCBI lineage: Eukaryota > Viridiplantae > Streptophyta > Magnoliopsida > Ranunculales > Papaveraceae > Papaver > Papaver bracteatum. Next base: position 479,434 of record JAJJWX010000400.1, on the reverse strand, counting down.
ATATGTAATTTATTCTTGTTACTTCGAAGGGTAGCACACACACCCTCTACCTCGGGTTCGGTCTATTTCTTTATCTCCCCATGAGTTGTATGTTTGCAACAATAGGGACAGAATTTTCTCAATTCCAATCGACTAGGCGTATTGTGTCGATTCTTTTGAGTAATATATCTGGAAACGCCCGACGATTCCTTATTAACACGGTTTCGTATACAACTGGTACATTCCAAAATACAAATGCCACTGACTCTAACCTACCCTTAATGATATATATACGATATATATCTCATAATATAATTCCCTTTACCTAGCATTCATTAGCCATAACTTTTTTTTTTATTATTATTAATTTTTTTTTAAAACCATATTGGAGAAAGGCATATGAGAATTGTGGTTGTCAATCTTTCAAATGGTAGATCTATAACGTTGTCTGACTCGAATCTTGAGGTATGTGCTTCACTCTTTCAACTCAAGTGCTTTCAAAATCTCTTTAAACCCAATTAGGTTAAAATTCTGTTAAACACAAAGAGCTTGGGTATAGTAATACTGTAGTTGTTTGATGAAGCTCGGTTCTGCAGTACTGCTGGTGATATAGTGAAATCGCAGTAGCATATTGGCACTCTACATTTTGTTTCCTATGTACATAGAACGTTGCCACGGACAAAAGTTCCAGCCCAACTGTTGGATGACCAATAATTCGCCTTTCATTAAGAGTATAATATAATGAAATATGAAGGAAAAGGAGTAGTTGAAATTGTTTATTGAACTGTCGAGAAACTCGGAGGGCTGAGGTAAAACAAAAACTGATCACCCAACACCTGCTAGACCTATCAATTTTGCCTCACCCCAATTCATTTTTGAGGGCTTCAGAAACATGAAATGACTAAAAAAGTATATATATAGATGATTTAGGAGCAATTAATGATCATCTAACACCTGCCAGACCTTATATTACTGTTCTTATTTTTTGTAGTCATCTCCCAAATACAAACACATTTATCAACCAAGAAGATGGCTTTTATTGAAAATGATAAAGGATTAGCAGAAGGTGAAGGTTTCGAGAATGTACATATGCATTGCCTCAAGGAAGTAAACATCAGTTGTTTTGGTGATTCTGAAAATGATAAGTTTTCTATTGAGAACTGCTAACAAAACTAAGATAAATATAAACAAGGAAAGAGGAGATGATATTCTGAACATAAACACTGTGAGGTTGGCATTTGTTTTGCTCTTTCATGTTCCACTTTCATGGTCTTGATGCATCATCTGATCCTGGTCTTGAACCCTCTTATTACATCATTAGATCCTACACTGGAGTAAAATTTATATTTAATTTACAAGACTGTAAGGTTTTGTGCTTAAAGAAGAAGAATAAACTACCAAGAAAATTTACATTTTATAGACATTGGCTTAAAAAAAAGAATAAACTACCAAGAAAATCTGAGTATGATCAAGAATCAAATGATTTTTTTCATTTTTTGGGGTTAGCTATTTGAGAAAAGAAATGTATTTAGGATTACTCACCTTGGCTTCAGAAGATATAATATTGTGAGAAGCAGGGCTACAGCTAAGTATATCCCACCAACTGTGAGGTATGCAAAGCCAAGGAAATTGTTCTTGCCACCAATCGAACCTGCTGTGGAGAGCACCAATTTTTTCTTCCCTCCATAACTAAAACTATTATAATTATTTTCTAAATTAACTATAATTATTTCGCCAGCAAAGAGATCCCCCTTTATCCTCCCATAGAGCTTTCTGAAAGTTGAAAAGGCAGTTGGTCTCATCCGTACGATGAGATCCTCTTGCTGACTCAACTGATTCAGGAAATAATACAAAGTTGGATTAGTGCAACAAATTATGTTTTGATTTAACTAAGTTGGAAACATTAACATGCAACCACATTCATTAGCAATGCAGTAAGTAGCGCTTGTCTGAGGTACTACAACTTAACGGTAACCAGAACCTGCACATGATCTATCATGTGACTGTAACAATAGAAATAGAACAAACCTAATATTTTCTAAGACAATAAGCACAACATAAACTCTGCAAAAACACACTCTGTTTGAAATCATAATTCCACTGACCAATAAGAAACATACATATTCTGCTCATTCTACGTAGTTGAGTCAGAATGTGAACGACGAACATAGCTTAAGGCTTGGCCTGTGCATAATCTATCATGTATTGTAACAATAGAAACAGAATAAAACTAACATATTCTAAGACAATAAGCACAACATACAATCTGCAAAACACACAACCTACTTTAAATGAATGCACTACACTTGTCTAAACCCGTTTAAAATGTTAAAAGCAATAAATACATTAAAATTCAATTGTATAGATCTGTAACAAAAACACTGTCAAAAAATTAAAACCTAACTTAAATTCTGGGTTAACCTACAGGTTCACCAAGCTTATTTGAGCTTTAAATTCTAAGAATACAACTAGCTACAGCAGATAAAATCTACAAAATTCAAACTACAAACCAGAAGCCAACAATAAATGATAATGAACAAGTTTTAATCAGATCAAAATTCTGTACCTAAATGATTGAAGAGGTTATTTGACATGTTTGGGACTCTTTCGAAACCATGTATGAAAATACACCTATCAAGAAAGTTCAAATGGGATGTCTTCACCGTCGGAAATACCTATCAAGCATAACATCGTTAAGTATTCCAGTTTCTGGACTCTATGATATGTTCTTTATCATCCAAAAAGACCTGATTATGCGGCTAGTTGAGTACATCTTCTAGAGCATGAAGCAGGAAACTCGCTATTAGTAAAGAAGAAAAGTTGTAAATATGGAAACATGTTAAATATATGATGCAGAATCTCAGCTCAAGTAACTAGACAACGTTTTTCCTACTATTGCTAATTCACTATCAAGAAAGGGCCCAATTTTCAGCATACCTACTGATAAAAGCACAACCCAATAAGACAACTCAGAAACCTTTCACATAAATCAACAGAAAAAAACACACACCACCTTTTATGAGATCCTTTAAGCCAGAACTTGATTGAAAAGCATGTTAAGAGAAGTATAGAAACATGTCAAGGATACGTGATATAAAGTAAATGTTTCTAAATATGCTAAGAGAAGTATTGAATCATGCTTAACTTAAAGTATTCATATGAATCATGCTTAGCCTAAAGTAATCATGTTTAGTAGTTGCTGAAATTTTAACAAATATATGTTGTTATGGGGCCGTTCAACTGATGATGTTTAGTTAAAGAATTGAACTAAATATTCTAAATATAAAGTTAAGTGAAGTATGCATCATCCTTAGCTACTTACAGGTATCTCAAATTAAGTCGTCCGCCTCCTTGAATACTTCCATTCTGGAAGTTTTTTGGAAATACATTGTCCCCGAACTTTCTCCTCTCGCTCGGCCAGGAGATTCCGGTTTTGTTCAATGGTAACTTCTTGTTATCTTGGGATCGAATGAAACTGAAAGTGTCGTTAAACAAGCTCCATGCAATGAGACCACATGGTACTATTGTATGATTGTCGCCAGTTTGTGCTTCTGGTTGGCAGGTTTCTGTGTCATTTTCCCCCTCAACATCTCTCAACTGAGCATCACTTCTACTCATGAAGTACCTATAAAAGTAGAGAAGAATTGTAGCAATTATATTTTTATACAATTATATTTTTATAATATATAGTTGTAACTAAGCATACCTGCGATGGTTCTGGTGAACTGATAGTATACATAAATTGGTTGCGTCATATTCTTTGTCACCTACAGTCAAAAGTAGTCAAGTCTTGTAAAAACACAAATATTCATTCAAGTATATCAAAGCTTTTAATTTGGAAGTATATATCATGTAAAAAAGAGTATCCAAAACCCAAATATTGATGCCAAGAAAACACAAGAGATGGGAGGCATCTTACCCAACATACTAGATGATCGTGTAACATAAAAGCATCATAATCAATCAAGAATGAATCATGAATCATAAATAAATATGAAGAATGACACACTAATTAAACAAGTTTAGTCAAAAGAAATAACACTGCCAACTCATTAACAAGTAAAAACATGCAGTTGTTGTAAGGGCTATTCAAGCACGAAAAATCTTTGGCCTGTTTAAATTCCAGTTCTAGTGTAGGTCAGGGAAACCTCGGAATTTTATTTCCAAAAAACTTCCAGAATGAAACCATGCCCGTTTAAATTCGTCGTTTGTCGCTGTTCTAGTAGTAATATATTTTTAAATGATAACTAAGTAAAGGCTCTAGTCCTAGTAGTAATATATTTGTAAATTTTTAATATGTGTGCTTTTTTTTTATTATTTTAATGAACTAATTATATTCCCGTGCGTTGGACGGGATTGAATTATGTGGCGGGTTGTTACATCTTTGGTTAGCTTGGTTCGAATGCACTCGATGTTATCTATAAAGAAAAATCTTATTATAGGGGCGGCATTCTAATATGATAAAAATGGCCATTACATGATCATTCAAGGTGTCCCTTATAAAAAAATACTGGAAATGACAAATTAACCCTCGTTATTGATAACATAGTTTAGTGTCAATGATTAATTTCACTAATATTAACTCAAAATCAAAACAAAATCAGATTTTTAGAGTTAAAAAAAAGTTTGAAGGAGAAGAAAAAGAAATTTTTTTGTGATATTTGTGATGAAAAAGCGGGGGTCTAACAACCACACCCAATATTTCGAATTAGCATTCTGTACGAACAAACTCTGAGTTACTTTCTAGAGAATCAACTAGACAGTCAAACTCAATCTAGATAAAAATATCTCAAGGAGTTATTATCTCTCTCTTGATTTGATTTACTCAAGCTAATAGAAATCAGCGAGTCTTTAATCAAATACAAGGAATAACTTAGATTGGACCAAAGACCAATATCCAAGTGTCAATCAATGTAAATCAACAACCAAAGGTTGGATATTCTAATTGATTGAACTTCAACGCACAACCTGTATTAGTTCAATTATAATATAACACAGACAAAATATCTCAATTATAAACAATATAATGCGGAAAATGAAATAACACAGACACTAGAATTTTGTTAACGAGGAAACCGCAAATGCAGAAAAATCCCGGGACCTAGTCCAGATTAAACATACACTATATTAAGTCGCTACAGACACTAACCTATTCCAAGTTAACTTCGGTCTGGACTATAGTTGAACCCCAATCAATCTCACACTGATCCAAGGTACAATTATGCTCATATTCCTCTGATCCTAGCAGGATACTACGCACTTGATTCACTTAGATGATCTCACCCACAACTAAGAGTTGCTACGACCCAAAGTCGAAGAATTTAACAAACAAATCGTTATCACACAGAAAAGTCTATGGTATAGATAAATCCTTATCTCACAGATAAACCTACGAGTTTTGTTCCGTCTTTTAATAAATCAAGGTGAACAGGAACCAATTGATAAACCAGACTTATATTCCCGAAGAACAACTCAGTATTATCAATCACCTCACAATAGTCTTAATCGATGCAACGAAAAAAGATATTGGGGAATCACAAACGATGAGACGAAGATGTTTGTGATTACTTTTTATCTTTCCTATCGGAGATAGAAATCTCAAGTCAATTATTACAATTATACTAGTACGACAACAAAATCAGATCAAACAACTACAAAAAAAGTAGTATCGGTCTGGATTCATAATCCCAATGAAGTCTTTAAGTCGTTAACCTGGTTTAGAAGAAGAAACCAAAGGTTAAAGGAGAATCGACTCTAACTTAGGAAACTAGTATCACACTGAATGTATGGGGATTAGGTTTCGCAATTGCTAGATTTCTCCTTATATAGTCTTTCGAATCAAGGTTTGCAATCAATGTTAGCTTAGTAACAAAGCATTCCATATTCACCGTTAGATGAAAACCTGATTAGATTCAATCTAATATTTATCAACCGTTAGATCGAAAACATAGCTTGTTATATACACATGTAATGCACGTTCGTAGGCTTGTGTAACCGTACCCAAACTTGTACATTAGTTGGTTCAACATAGTCAACCAAATGGTTAGACATATGATAACTTTCATATCAACCATATTCCTCTTCACCATAACTAGTTCAAATGACTCAAAAGAACTAGTTAGAGAGTTATTCAATTACTTAGATCTTTATATACTACACAAGACACAATTGAAGCAAAAACGATTTGATTCACTCGAATCGGTTCATGAATTATATAGCCATGGTTTGCAATAGCATTCCTTAGTTTATAAAAAATAAGTTCACAAATATCGTTTTTAGACATAACCTACTCAAGTTCGTGGACTGGGTTCGCGGACTTAAGTCACCGGATGGAGTTCACAAACTCCAGCAGAAATTTTCGGGTTTGAGAAATTTCCCAGTTCACGGACTGAGTTCGCGGACTTGAAGGTCACGCACTTCTCCGGTTCTCTTTATCAACAAATTTCGCAAACTTTGGTTCAAGGAATCAGGACTTTTCCATATATGTGTTTCCACAACAATGCTTATATCCTCCATTGGTTATATTGTCTAAACTCTTATTTCAATCATTGAAACATTCTCAGAGGATGTTATATAGTTGTTATTCATAAACCATTTTTCTTCAGAGCAATTTTCAAAGTATTTGAAACATCACATGAATTTCGTCACTAGGTAAAGATGAACTTGGCTAAAGTGAAAGTTTTAGAAATAACATGGTAGTTTCGCCATATCTCGTTGTGTCCTTTTCACCTTTTATTTTTATTTTCTTTTAAGTGATTTGGTGGGGCTCATGAATCAAGTTGTTACCATTTCTAGGGTGAAATAGAGTGACTGAGATAGCTAAAAAAAAAATTTAAAAAAAATAATTTGAGACCAGACCATCAGACCAACCAGAATAAATTCAATAAAGTTGACCGCTGGTTCCCTTGTATATGCCAGTTGTGTTGACCTAGAGTTAGCATTATCGACCGCTGTCCCCTTGTATATGCCAGATGTGTTGATATTAGTCAGACTGGTATCTCAGTCCATTAGGATAGGTTCATCTTGGCAGAGCCCTTCAGATAGATATGGGAAACACCATTCACCTTAAAACCATCTACGTTTTTCTCTATATCCATCTTCTTGATCTTTTCATGTGATTGGTTGACTCCGGTTATGATGTCCAGAAACTATCTGAGTAGAGCTCTATCACTTATACATGAATTTTAGTATGCTTGAGTGCAAACTCGTGTACAGTAATTGGAATTTCGCATCATGGTACTTCCTCTTGTAGTCAATGAGAGTATGCCAACCAAGGAGATTCTTTAGTGCATTCCAAGGTTCTGCGTAGATATCTAGGGTATGGAGTAAAGGTTTTATGGGTACACCTCTGGTAAACCCTCCCGAGACAACACTCGGCCGCTAGGGCTACCTAGCGGTTTAATGGCTTGCTGCACGTGCTAAGTGTAGTCGTTTTATTTTCTAGATTAAATTTTCTCGAGGATTAGCAAATAATAAATTTGGGTGTATTTGATAGACACATTTTTGTGTCTGAATTGTCCACAGTGTCTCTATTGTTGGTGCTTGATTTTGTACTTATTATGGTGTTTTTACGTCTGTGTAGGTGTTTTTAGAGAAATACACTTGTGCGGAAAAAGTTGCTCAAAAAGTGCTATTTGGACCCCCTGGAGAAAAGTACTAAAGGCACCCTCACTTTGGATAAGGGGCACCTCAGTTGGGCACCTGCTATTCGCACCCCCATTTTGGTTAGGGGACACCATCTTCATCATTTCAAATTGATGGTTTTGGCGGGAAAAACAACTCTCAACTGGCAGAATTAGGGTTGGAGATTTGAGCTTGTTGCGGTGAGACTAAGGGCTGGAATTGATTGGGTATGTTTCTATGGGATAGACATGGATGGTAGAGGTGTTGGATTTGATCCAGTTTGGCTGGAATTTCCGCGAGAAGAAATCAGGGCAACACGTACACCAGATGAGATATTCACAAGATTTCCCGAGCAGCACAGGATTTTGCACGTGTTTGGAAGGCCCTAACAACTATTTGGAGTGTGAAGGATTTAATTATGGAAATTTGGCAGCTTCAAAACGCGTGGAGAAATCAAAAATATAATTTGTTTCCTAAACTGGCCGTGAAGAATAATGCCGAGTTATGGAGAATTTTAAGAAGTTATTGTGTGATATTTCGAGGATGTTGGGTTATAAATAGTTTCTGGGATAGCAGAGAGGAGTTACGGAAAGTTTGGGAGAGTATAGAGCAATCACAGAACCGGAAAAATCAAGTTGCAGAAAACTTCCATTGCTGCCGCTGAAGAAGAATACAAAGAATATAAGACGCACAAAAACTGTCGTTCATAAACAGTGACGACGACATAGTGTAGGAGGGTCGTATAGCTACAGTAAGAGTGACAGTTCTGTTTTATCGTTCTCTATAACAGTTGTGTTTGTAACAAATACAATTGTTATGTACCCGGTTTTCAATCCTTTTTCACTCTATTCATCTTTGTAAGCACATTTTAGCAATGAAATCGCACTTTAAGCGTGTTTCCAACATGATGATGAGCTAAACCCAATCCTTGGGGCAATAGAGGAAGCCGTTGTTTCGGTAAAAGTGATACATTTCTACTTTTAATTAATTATAACAACTCTATTATGATTTTTGCATTGAACTAAAAAATTGATTATATGATTTTGATTAGTTAGGTGTATTTTCTCCTGATAGAATATGCTTGCTTTAGGGTTTTGATATTATATGCTTGGATTAACATTTATTCTTTTGAAAATATACATGTCTAGGCAATACTATTAGAATCAATTTGAATGATGAGTTGTATAATTACTGTTTTATTAAATCACTAATATCGACCAATGGTGGAATCCTAGCCCCAGCCTCTCCATAATTTCCACAAACTCATTTTTATATTCGAGTTTGCTATACTTTTGCTTTAAAAATTAAGTCTAAGAATCTGCTTTCACAAGTCTGAGCGAACCTATTACTACAACATCATTGAAAATACCATCACATGTTGAAAGCTAGGTCTAGAATCTGGATCAGATGGGAGACTCTGGATAATTCTATGTAAGCCCTGTGTACGTATACATGAAGCTAAATAGCGGTATTTATTAGTGCCAGCCATGGTGTAAACACTGACGCCACCATCCTTAATTTTATTTAAAAATACCAAATTAATAATTATTTAAAATAATAGTTTAAATTTAAATAACAAAAGAGGAAGTCTCTTTCCCTTTTTGATTGTTTTGGTAAGCAGTTTTAAGTTTCCATCTATCAACTTGGTTTTCTTCACCTAGTCTCTATTTCTTCTCCTTCTCCTTTACTCTTTCTCATGAATGTCCACTAAACAAATTGAGTAATAGGCAGTGAGAAAAGGAAAGGATGGTTTCCGGATAAAGAAAGAATCATATTATTGGGGCTGTAGCGGAAGAGTTTTGGGGGGCTAAAATGCTATGTGTAGTCAAAAGGTGGATAGGGGGACTCTAGGAATATGAAAAAGTCAAAAATACCATTATTCAAATTTCACTAATCACCAAAACGATAATAATCATAAACCTATAATCTTCTCTTTGCCTTCTCTTTTCATTGACAAATCGTGATGAAGATGAAGATCATAAAGAAAACCAAAAACTATTATCTTCTCATTTTCCTTTGATCATGATAAAAAAAATGATCATAATTTCATCATGATGAAAACGCTTATCTTAAAAAGAAAAAACTAAGAAAACCTATCATTTTTTTTTGGTTTTGGATGGTTAAAAAATCCGATTCGATGAATTTCGGGTAAAAAAAATAAAATCTGAAGGTGTTTACAGTCGGGAGTTCTTAAAATTCCCAACCGTTAAATTAGATTACGGCTTGGTTTTCCCAGCCGCAATTGAACTTACGACTCGTACGTCCCAGCAGTATCTAAGACTTGCGGATGGATTTTCCCAGCCGTAAATGGTTCTGATAATTAAAATATATAACGTATAGGTCGACAAGGTTTTCCTAGCCGAGATTGATTACGGTTGGGTTTTCCTAACCGTAAATTATAGATTTGTGGCTGGGATGTAATGTTATGCCAGCCGTATACAGTATTCCGGCTGGAAGTTCATCATATCCCAGCCGAAACTGCAAAAAACCCATATTTTTAATGGATGCTTTCCGATTTGAATCAACAAAATCCTCCATATATAGGATTATTCTGAGTAATTTAAGGATATGTTTCACCATATTAGGGGGTTGACTTTCAAAAAACTTTAAAAAAAAATCCTCATAATCCTCTACTTAATCAAACAAAAAAGAAAAGAGAAAAAAAAATGTAATCAATTATTTTTTTTTGATTTTCATAAAATTAGTAAAATGATTAATCCTAATTCATATACTAATCATAATTAATTTAGTTAATTTCCCTAATTAACACTAATTCAATTGAGGGTACATTAGGTATTAACAAAAAATAGGATATGGGGTGTCCCAATTACTATTTGGTGACCCTAAAATAGTCTGATTTGTCGTGTGAAAGGTGGATAATCCACCGCTTGACTTAGTCAACGTTTGGATAAACATTGTTGGAGGTAATATTGAGTTAAGATAAACATAAAATCAACTTATGTTAATGTGCTGCCATGTGGGAAGTTCGTGAACCTTCCTTATGCCGACTTGTTTATGGTCGTAGACTATATATATAGCCAAAGTACAAGCTTGCATATGTACTGAAAATGAAAACAGAAAGTAATAGAAGGGGGGAATACAGTTCCCATGTTTTTCTCCCATCTCTTTCCTCGTTCTCTTTAATTTATAAATTCACACCAGTGGATCGATAATTACATAACACGTTATCAGCACGAATTTCTCGGTAATTGTGGTCTATTAATTTGGTTGTTTGGTGGTGAACGATGATCAAAAATCATGAATAGAGGAGATGCAACGATGTCGACGACTGGAAGAGATCATCATTTTCTCCCCCTACTAATTTTTGTTAATTTATGATTTTAATCTTTAGCTTTTGTATTAAGCTAATACTAATTACCATATACTGTGAACAGGAGGTATTAGTTTTTCCATGGGTTGAGGACTGTTAGATCATACCTGTGTGAAGGACCCATTAATATATTTATAACTTTTCTAAAGACATATGCTAATAATTTTGGTAAGTATGTATTCGTCACAAAGGTAAGGATTGCAATCCCGAAAACTTGATAATTTTCTTTTTTATTTTATTATGGTACTAACGGTTTTAATACCAGTAAAGCGAGAAATTATCGTATCCCTGAAGGATATCGTTAATTTTCTCAGCTTTGATAATCTCCAATTTTTTTTGAAATAGTTCCACCAGAAGATGGAACAGTGTATGGCATAATATGGATGCAAAATGTGTGCTCCGCTAGCCCGTTGGTCCAAGAAGTGACCCATTACAAAAGTGCTAGCTGTTCCTATTGGCGGTCCCTGAAGTGACCAACTAGGAAACTTTGCCATAAACAGCGTATCTATTTTTGCACACTTGCAAATTAATAATTCGCGGATTTTGAAGGTGACGAAAATGGAGATTTGTTAATACTAATACCATAAGTGTATGTATTTTTATGTATCCCTTTACTTGAAATTTTGCTTTAGTTACTTATTTTCTTTTTTGTAAATACTGGACTCCTGAAGTAGTTCATGAGATGTTGTTGACCCCGGAAGTGGTCCAACATAGAAATTTTTAATTCCTGTAATAATCCATAAATATGGACCCATAAGTGGTTTATAGAAATTTTTGGATTTCAGGAATAGCCATAAAATTTTGGGTTCCCGAAGTAGCCCATGGTTACCAAATGTTTTTGTTGATGACTCTACTATTTTTCTCTCGTCTTATCTTTGCCAAAGGATATGGATTCCAGAATTAATCTATATTGTAAAGATATGGATGATGGAGATATTTGTCTCAAAGACAACGGAACAACAAACACAAATTTTCGAACCACTTTTATAACCTTGTATAGGTTTTGCGAAATGTAAAATATCATTTCAGGTTGAAATAGTATGACAGACGTCTGCAGAAGAGCGTATATCATTTTATCTGGTGGTGTAGTATTTTCCTTATATTCTATCAGGTTCCAGAAGAATCTGTTGAGTTTTTGAAATATTTGGTATTACCACCTTGAAACAATAAATGAGCATTTTTATGGAGTATTTTGTTACTTCATTTGTTTTTGTGCCAGAAGCACGTTCTAAAGAAGCGTAGGGCTCTCTTTTATGGGGTGTACCATAGGAAAATCCGAACAACCGAATTCTACGTTGTCATTAGCCAGAAGTTTAATGACCCTTGAATTATTCATGCTCGGGAATGTGTGGTTTGGACACCCAAGTACTACCAATATGAGTAGAACGATCCAAAATGCTCATGGACATCCTATGCATAACCTGAAGCTTATGTCGAATAAAGATGCAAATTGTGTTATTCGTTCCCTGAGATATTTGGCTCTCTAATTGGCATTGACAATTGCATTATGGTAACTCGTTGAATAACCAACATTCATGCGGAGGATTTAAGGTGGCATTTGTAGGGCTTATTCACCCTACACTATGGATGATTTTTAATACATTACGGTATTTATAGACACATCCGCTAGATGGTATCTTGTGTTTTCTAAGATGCTTACACTAATTATTTGGTTGCATGCCTATTTTTCTGGACTTTCCTATTAAGTCAATTTATCTTGATGGTAAATTAACAAGCTTTGATGCTTCATCCTTCAGTTGGTATTATGTCGAGCACTATATAGCACATGTGCCTACTCAACATAGTATAGTTGAGTTATTTGTTTAAGCATCTTTAGTTTATTTCTCGACCAACTATTTACCATCAATTATGTCTTGCGAAACAACCTTGAAATTTACGTGTTTAGTCCATAGCGGTCATCTATGTTATATATGTTGGTTTCGATTCATAAGACATTTAAAACCATGTGCTAGTAATGTCTTATTGAAGATGAGGTTGTATTCCCGCCGTCAGGGTGAGGAAGTAAGACGTCAAAAAGGAACGACGTGAAATGTATCATCTCTTGTCGAGCCTGCAGTTGTTTTGGGGTACTTTTTGTGTAGTGATCTAAAACCCAAAAACTATCATGAGCAGTATTGCCTTTGAAAATCAGGCAATTATATATGAAACCAGAAGTTTCCAGAAATGAGATAGTAATATTTTCGCCATGATCAGGAAGACTAAGATGCCACCAGAAGTTGGCATGATATCCGTGACTGAGCTTGATAACCCTTATAAGGTTCTCCCACTTTAATCAGGGGGAGAAAAGTCACCATAAGGGATGGTGCAAATTATGACAACCTATAAATTCATTAACCTATAAATGAAAACAGAAAGTAATAGAAGGGGGAATAAAGTTCCCATGTTTTCTCCCATCTCTTTCCTCATTCTCTTTAATTTATAAAGGGCAAATTGATAAAGTGCCTCGTTTTTTGGGTATATACAAAAAAAGTGCCCCCAACATATTCAATTTTTTAAAGTAGCCTTAATGTTTAGTTTCCCGTCATGGGATCACTTAAACGGGTCAATCGTTATTAAAGCAGTCAAACAAAGGTTTAAATTACCATATCTCCCCGTTCCAAGACTAAATCTAGTATGTGAAAGTGAATCTCACATTTTCTTGTTCATGTCGTTCAGTTTCAGAAGAGGGGAAAAAATAGGCGATTAACTGAATCACCGTTTCTCACTAGTAGTGTCTGATTTTGGTTTAACTGATTTACTGTTGTGAAGATGAACTCTAATTATTCATCAATGACGACGATGGGAAAGGAAAATTTGATGTCCAGTTTAGAAATTTTAAAACCCTAACTCTTGATTTCTTTTAGATCTGTACTTGTATGATATCTTTGTAGTCGATTCCGTTAAAGGGTTTTCACAATTTCGCCGGGACGAGATTTCAACGGAAATCTTGTTTAAATCGACCGAAAATCACATGAGATTTAAACAAAAATCTTTTGTTTAATTTTTTTTGACTGACAATTTGTAGTCATAGCACTTCTTTATATGAATAGAATAATTATTAAGCGTGTTCTTCTCATAGTCATAGCACTTCTTTATATGATGGGATTAAACAAAAGTATTAAGCATGTTCTTGTGAAAATCACCCGAGATTTAAACAGAAAACTTTTGTTTAATTTTTTTTGACTGACAATTTGTAGTCATAGCACTTCTTTATATGAATAGAATAATAAAATCATGAGTAGAATTATTATCCCTTTGTCTCTTTCCATATTCTATGGAAAAAAAAAAGAAGATCTCCTGATTTGTGCAAAGATTTTCTATGACTATGGAGGAATGGAATTCATAGAAAATGAAACTCTTTAAGGTCAGTCTGTTCCTGATGCAACTCTACAAACACTAGAAAATGAAACCACTCCAGTTTTTTCTCCTTTGTCTTTATTTGCTTTTGGCTGAATGCAATAATTTTACCATTTTGAATGTCATACTGCAATAGTACTGCAATGACCTGAATAGTTATGGATTGAATATTTTATACATATCTTCCTTGTTTCTTTCTTTCTGCCTTCTTAATTTTTTAAATAGAGGAAGCTCTGTATTTTTTGTGTTCCTAGAAAAAAAAATAAGTCTTTGATGTATTTCTAACCTGTATTTCTTCTGGGTTTTTTTTCAGTGGTAACATTTATAAGGGAAAAACCAGATTTAGAGATATAAATTGTTATTGCATTGAGAGTAAGATTGAGTTTGCTTTCAAACAATTAGAAAGAGATAAGATCAGTTTGAGGATATTTTTGCAAATGATTCACAGAAAGTTATGTTTAGAAGACATAGATGATGTTATTTTACTATGGATGTCAGAAAATGGAGTTCCATGGACTCTAAAGAATGATCATGCTTTCTTTTGGTTTTGAGAGAATGCGGCAGTAAACATCAATGGTTGTATTCAGTTTCTTGTAAAGGTTCAGAATCCAGAATGGGATAAGGAGCATACACCTAAGAAAACTGCATCAAAGTCACCTCAAGTGAGAAGAAGCCCAATACTTGAAGGTAAGAAAAACAAAAGTGGAGGTGATTCTAGTGCTAGGAAGTTGTTTGGGCAGGATTGTTCACAACCTACTCAAGCAAGTGTTTTTGGTGACAACTTGAGAGGAGGAACAAGTAGCAAACCAGTTGATTGGGATGAGGAATATTGGTTACAGAAATTGAAAGAAAATGATGAGATTGTAGTTCAACTTGAGAACACAGAGGTGGATGAATGTCATCCTGTAGAAGATCCTGAAGCTGCAGCTGCTTATAAAAGTGATGAAGACAATGAAGATGCAAGTGATGCTGAACATGTTGGAGATGAAGGTCCTTATTAACTCCACCCTCAATCAATTTTTTGCAATTATTATTATGAATTATTATTTTACTAACACTTTAGTGTTTTGCAGATGATGCAAGTGATGATGGTACAGAATTAAATGAGGAAGGTACAAAATGTAGTTACCCTTTAATTTGAATCATCTCAGCTCAATCTTGAATGTTTTACTTTTACAGTTTGTTGTGGTTGTAACATTCAAAATTAATTGTTTTGTCTTGTACTTGTTTAGGTGAAGATGTTGAAGAAGACCCTCAGTGGTTCAAGGATCATGTGGCTGAAAATTCAGAGTTAGAGGATGAACCTGGTGAGCTGTTTGATGACACAGACCTTGTTGAGCAATTGGATCCTTCACAAATGATTTTAGGTACTGAATTTCCTGATAAAAAAGCATTTTCAAGGCATTTAAAGCATTTTTGTGTATTAAGTGAATGTGAGTATAAGGCTGAAAAGAGTGACAAGTCTAGAGTTAGGGTTTGGTGTGCAAAGAGGTTTAGCCGTAGGGGCCGGTTTTTTTTTCACTGGATGGTTTTTGCTTCAAAACTACAACACCATTCTACATTTAAGGTTAAGGGTGTGAACTTAAAGCATACTTGCAAGGTGGTTGTACAAGACAAGGTGAAGAATAGATCTGCAGACCCTCAACTGGTAGCTGAAGTTTTACAATATTTAAGTCATCGCAGCTCTGGAAATGTAATTCCAAGACCTAAGCAGATTCAAGAGGATTTTAAGGCCTCTCATCTCATTGATATTCCTTACCACACTGCATGGAAAGCCAGGAATTTAGTATTGGAAGCTAAATATGGGAGTTATGAAGATAGTTTCAAGGATGTTCCCCAGCTTTGTAAGATGGTGTGTGACTCCAACAAAGACTCAGTTGCTAACTTTTCATACTGCAAGACTGACATGACATTTGAGTCTATGACAGTAAGCTTTGCTGGAGCTATCAAAGGATGGAAAGAAGGGGGTAGATCAGTTATTGGGTTAGATGCTTGTCATGGAAATGGTAAGTATGGTGGTGTATTGATGGCTACAACAGGGTTAGATGGTCAAAATGGATTAGTCTCATTAGGATTTGGAGTTTTCAAATCTGAGACAATTGAGAATTGGATGATATTTCTCACTGACTTGAAGCCATTACTCGAAGGTCATCCAATGTCACTGACATTCATTTCAGATAGGCAGAAAGGACTACTTGAAGATATTCCTGCCGTGTTCCCAAAAGCACATGTGAGATATTGTTGGAGGTGGGATTCTCAACTGTTTATTTACTTTATTAAGAAATAATCTTATTGAGTTTGTTATTTATATTTTGGTGTTGTTTCAGGCACTTGTATAGCAATTTCAAGAAGCACTTCAAGGGATAAAAGTTGTATAGATCACTCTGGAATGCAGCTAAATGCTACAAAAAGAAACATTTCTACATAACAATCAAAATTCTAATATTACTTATATGAGTTATTGTATGGTTATATGCTGATATTTTTATTTTTTTGTGTATGCTGATATTTTTTATTGTTAACTGTGTGTTGTTTGCCAGAAACACATGGAAGATATAAGGAAAGAAAATCCTTCAACTTCCAAGTACCTTGAAGATGCTGGTGTTGAGTCATGGTCTAGGGCTTTTTTTGATGACACCAGTAAATGTGAACACCTAAATAACAATTTTAGCGAGTCATTTAATTCTATGCTAAAAATTATTAGGGACAAACCCATCTGTAGAGTAATAATTCTTTATAATCAGTTGGTTAGGAGTTTTTTTTACAAAAGGAAAAAGGAGAGTGCAAAATGGAATCCTAAAGAATTGGTTCCAACTGGAATGAAACTGATTGGGAAGATGTTGAAGTTGGTTGGTGCATTTCAAGTTGACCCTTGTGTTTTTGGAAAACTGTATGAGGTTACAAATGTAGGAAGCAAGGCAGTTTTTATTGTTAACTTGGATGAAAATAAATGTACTTGTCTACAATGGCAACTCAGAGGATTTGTTTGCCAACATGATGTTTGTTGTTTGAAGCCATTTAGACCTGATTGGACAAAGTAAGTGCATACTCATATTTAACTTCTTCTTTTTTGTGTTTTATGTCAACTGTCTTATGCTCCAATTACTTATGATGTTGGCAGGTACTACGCTCACTATTATACAGTTGCTACATACAGAGTTGTATATGCACCAATTGTGTTTCCATTTCCTGATAAAGAAGATTGGCCTGAGGTATTTGTATTTTTCGTACTAATTTTTTATTTTTCGGTTGACATTTGATACTACTTTGGCTCCATAGATGATAGTGTTAGGTATTTACAAAATCCGAAAAGAACACTGCCAGAACCTATTAGTGAAGTTTGCTTTCATCTACTAACTTTACTTGCCTGTATAATATTTCTTTTTATTATATGATGATGATCTTTCTTCACTGACTTGATTTTCTAAGGATACCATTATATATATTTTTTATTGTTTAGTTGGAAGAAGATGAAAAGATTGATTTGGAACCTTCACTCAAGACAAGGAAAACAGGAAGGCCAAGATCTAAGAGGAGGAGAGCATGAGATGAGCCTAAAACACAGAAAAAGACATATTCATGTAGAATATGTGGTTCAACTGGTCATAACAAAGCTACATGTGCATGTGGTGATGTTGGTCAGAATCCTAAAGCAAAGAGGCAAAGAACTCAAGTAGATGGTTCTACCTTCACCAAATTTGAAAGACCTGTTGCATCTACTAGTATTAAAGCTGCAGCTCTATCTAGTACTAAAGCAGGTAGAACTTCAAAGAAGTAGAAAATGACTCGAGCAAAGAAGTGAATGGTTGCAGTTTAGTCATGTAATTTGCAATAGTATTTATGTCTTATTTTGATGGGATAATCTGTTTTTTGGTTGATGAAAACTCTTCGGATGGCAGTTTTTTTAATTGAAACTATATGTTATTTTGGAACATATTTATGAAATGAATTTTGTTTACCCATTGAGTCGACTCAGCGTTTCGGATCGGTGATTCAAGTAGAATTGTCTCTACTGACCAGAAGGGCTTTTAAGTCTCTTTCCCATTGCCACCTAAGCTTTAACGGCATGTAACGGCCGTTTAACGTTTTTTGAATAAAACGGTCAAGGCAAGGGTACTTTTACAAAGTTTTAAAAAACGGGGTACTTTTTTTGTGTAATGTGAAATGTAGGGGTACTTTATCAAAAAGCCCATTTATAAATTCACACCAACGGATTAATTATCTCTTTAATTTCTCCGTTTCTTATACAAGTTTATTTTTGAGGAATTAACCTACCTTTTTGTGTTTTTGTTAACTTTGTCATTTTCCTAAAGTTCTAACTTGGCTTGAAAATTCAAATGTTTTTAGGTACTTGAATGATTCAGAGATTACGCACAAGTTGGCGCAAGCTATGGGTTTTGGAGTTTCAGGAGGGGACAATGTTTGTTCAGTTGAACATAATGCACCAACTGCTGATGCAAATGCCAAACAGGCTTGAAGCAATTGTTCAAATGAAGCTAGGGATTGTTTCTTGAGCCATTAGGATGATAACTTCTAAACAATATGTTACTAATTGCATAGGGTTAGTATTGAATTTATAAATCTTAACAATTTGGAATCTTGGATCATCACCCAACTTCATCAGAAATTATGAATGATTTCGATATGGGAAACGTTGCTCGACTTTTTCATTCATCTATTATTAATTTATTATGGTTATTTCTTAGTCTTCTACTTCCGTTGATTGTTTTTCCACCGGTTCTCAACAGACCGAGAATGTGGACAACACCAAAACAAAACATGCTTTTTATCTCATAATTTTTTTATGGGTCCCGTGGGCCCCGCGGTAACCAGCAGGGGACCAGATTAGTGTAAGAGAATTTTTTGGTTTTTTTTTTAGTCTGTGAAGACTTTTTGTTGTTTTTCAATGAGAAAGGTAAAAAAAAATTATTTAGCAAGGCTCACTAGAACTACCAAGGAACAATGAAATATTTCACCAAACATATGCAACTTTCCGACATCCATTTTAGGTTGGAATAGGCTAAAACCAACGTACAGCGTGGAATAACAGCATTCATCTTCTGATGAGTACTAAACAGTTAACTGGACAAAGATTACAGAGATGCTCAAGTGACTAAAAGTTAAAACAGGAGCAAAAATTACAAGACCAAGGAGGGTGCCAAACAAACAAATTATCCATGAAAATCATGTCATTTACTAAGTAGCATCTGGATGGTAGACTTTCAACCAAGAAAACACTACAGCCTTGATACTGCAAGCCAAAAAGTTGCAGGGTTTGAAACTTATTCGACAAAATCTTATTGTTATGCTGACGCCAAATTTGCCAAACTGCAGCATGTAAAAGAACCTTCCATATAGTGGCACCAGCTCCACTGAATAGAGTGTTTTTCCAAGTAGTAACTAAATCATCAAAGGTACCAGACATTGCCTACCATTCCAAAGGTCAGCCGAGAAACAACAACTAATGAAGAGATGATCAATAGATTAATTTGCGATGTTATCCCTGGTGCCAGCTTTCAGCTTTGTTAACAATAGATAAATAGATTGCCACATGAAAAAATCACCTTTGTACTAGTACTAAAGAAGACTAGACAAAACTGCTTGCAAAAAAAAAAAAACCTCGATTAAAGACCTCCTGTAGTGAAGCAGCCAGAGAGAGATAACACGTCTTAACAGTAAAGCCAATAGTTGGTGAAGACTTCCAGTGAACTTCAGTTTGCATAGATAAAAAGCAGGTTGGATCATTACCAATTAGATGCAGTAAACTACAGAGATCTTGAACTTCAGATTGACACAGACTGCTTTTTTGGGGACAGGGATTTAAAAGGTACAGAACTGCATTATGACAGGTGATTTACATGGTACAGAACTGAGCGGAAGGCTTTTTCCTTCCACCTTCATAGCGCCTTCAGTACACAGAACTGCATAAGCATTCTGTTTCGACAACCTTCCTTGATGAAAATGTCTTAGGTTGGGAAGGGGAGACCTGCAGCAAACAAAAAAGATACTCCGACGCTCAAGTCAGTAGGGAATTTATGCAAAATATAGCAAACATAAGAATTGAGTATTTACAACTGGTCATTCCGTTTCGACAACCGTCCTTAATGAAAATGTCTTAGGTTGGAAAGGCAAGACCTGCAGCAAACAAAAAAGATACTCCGACGCACAAGTCAGTAGGGAATTCACGCAAAATATAGCGAACATAGAAATGGAGTTAAGAATATTTACAACTTTGGCATACAGCTATTGGCACAGTTTCTCGGCTCACAGTCTTCTGGCTCAGAGCATTTAGGTTCCCAGCACTTCAGTTCATTTCTTTCGGTTAAATGCTATAAAAATCAGAAAGAAACATTAGCAATTGGCAACAACTGATAATAATAATACAGGAAAATATGTTGGATACTATATTCAGCACTTAAAGCATTAATATTGTGGTAATAATTACTTGATCTAAGAGCGCATGCTGCATACATTGAAGAATAGACAGCAACTGATTTTACACAGAATTCATATTGGAGATGCACAAATTATCCGAACAAGATAATCACAAAGGGATTAGTTCTCCGCATAAGAGCTAGCAACTAGTGATGCTATCAAGTCAATCAAAATATATGTTGAAAAGCTTGTACTGAACTACTATCAAAATACCCGTAACTGTATCTGTTTAGTCACAAGCTACTGAAATTTTCTCAGCAGTTTTTAACATGAAGAATTTTGAGTGTCTATCTAGAAACTTCAAGAGAGTGTGCAACAGTGCAAGAAGTCAGGAACAAAACGATAAGGTTGTTTTTCAGGGTTGTCATAGCATACCCATCAATTATAGAAAGCAATTCTGTTAGTAAACACATACATAGATTCTGAATTTAACTATTCTTAAATACATTTGCTCAAAGCTAAAGGGAAAAATACCTTAACAACAAAATCACGACCATCGATCAATGGAGCAGCAAGATTTATGTGCAAGCCTCACCAACACCAACCAGCCTAGAATAGAAAAGTAACAAAGTTTTATCATTATTAGTATTTGGTTCTTTAATAGTCATTGCCGTATCGTTTAATACACAATTAAACTGAAAGGGAAGATTATTATAACATAAAGATACCTCAGCATCAGCTATCAGCACACAGATTCACAGTTCTTTGGCTCGTAGCAATTCAACTCACGGTGTTTCGGTTCACAGCACCTAGCCTCGCTGCGCTTCGATGCACAGCATTTCGGTTCACAGTGTTTGTCAACACTGCACTTCGATGCACAGCATTTCGGTTCACAGCCTTTGCACTCACTGCACTTCGATGCACAAAATTTCGGTTCACAGCACTTGGCCTCACTGCACTTGGATGCACAGAATTTCGGTTCACAACACTTGGTCTCACTGCACTTCGATGCATAGCATTTCGGTTTCACAACACTTGGTCTCACTGCACTTCGATGCACAGCGTTTCCGCTGCACATCAACGGCTGTGTGGGTATTGTGTTCAATGCTGCACATCAACGGCTGTGTGGGTATTGTGTTCAACGCTGCGGATCAACGGCTGAGAGGGTATGGCTGTGTTCAATGCTGCGGATCAACGGCTGAGAGGGTATGGCTGTGTTCAATGCTGAGGATCAACGACTGTGGTTATGACTGCGTTCAATGCTGCATATCAACGGCTGCGTGGTTAAGACTGATGGTTGAGCACCATTAGCTGGGGATTGCACAAAAAAGAGATTATTAGTATTACTTTACATATACCCATAAACAGCAATATCAGTAAGATAGGTAGATAAATAATAAATCAGAGCACATGAAACACTTAGCATTACAGATACAGCTAAAACACAATCATTTATAAATAAATAAATGGGGCTTCATAAACTAATTCTATCATCAATAAGAATAGTATAGACAGATTGACAATAAATTAGAGCACATGAGACACATAACATTACAAATACAGCTAAAATGCAATCATTTATGTAAATAAATGAGGTTTCATACGCTAATTTTGTCATCAGATCCTCAAAACAAGAAGTGAGCAGATACAAATACAGGTAAAATAATAGTTGGTGATTTCATAAACTAATTACAAATACAAATACAGGTAAAATACAATCATTAACAAATGGGGTTTCATACACTAATTCTGTCATCAGATCCTCAAAACAAGAAGTGAGCTGATAATAATAGTTGTAATTAAAAGAAGAGTAGTTGAAAGAGAAGAGAATTGTAAATGGTAGAGCTAAAGAAGAAACTGACCTTCCTTGCTAAGTTCCAATTTGTTGACAAACATGGAAAAGATGACTCAGTAGAAGGAAGACATCATCAACTTGAGATTTTTCAGCACCACCAACACATTTCTTTCAAGGAAAAAGAATCTCTGATGTAGAATCAACAACAAGATAATGAGTGAGATCTGTTTGCTTTTATGACTCAGTGTACTCTGTAGAAATCTTGAAGAAGAAGAAGAAATTTGGGGATGATTTTTTTGTTGTTGAAACTGAAAATCTAGATCTAGAGAGAGAGAGAGAGAGAGTAATGTGTGAAATGGAAGGCGAGAGAGAGAGGGAGTAGATAAGATCGAAAGAGTCAGTTTTGAGCGGGACATTGCGGAACCCAAGATAAATTTCGAATTTTGAATTCTGTCACAAAGAGAGAGAGAGAGATACTACTTGGTTCTGCTGCCGCTTGACTAGATATCTTCACTTTGACTCGGATTTTCTTACTTTTACTGCTAGAGTATATAGGAGTGGTAAATTCATGAGGGTGGTAAATGTTAAAAAAACAAAAATGATTGTACCAGCAACAAGTTTATCAACCAAATTTCAAAACATTGTGGCAAACAGCTAACAGGATGCGCAAACAACGTCTAATAAACAGGGATGGAGCTAACCTTGTCTGGATATTTCCTACGATTCCTAGTTTCTTTTTCTATTTATATGTCCCTACTTTTATACCTGGCATATTTAGGGTCGACTCAGTCGTAATTAAGGGCAACACTAAAAGGTCACCCAAACGTAAAATTGAGCTACCCCTTATCCGCGATTTTTTAAAATGGCAACTATGCCCTTATATAATCAGTAGCCAAAACCACAATCGGTGGGTTACAAACAATCGGTAGTTTAAAATGAATCATTATCTACCGATTAATGTATGGATATTTCGGCTAATGTTCCCTTTTATAATCGGAAAGTTAACTGGTTACATTACCTTCCGATTATAGTTTGCTCCAAAATGAGTTTTTTTCTAAAATCCATTTTCTCCAAAATTTTGAAATCTTCCATAATCGGTAGGATATTTGGCTACCGATTATAAGTAGCCCCACATCGGACCTTTGCCAAATTTCCACTTGGCTCATGATGCAGAGCCACCCCTAACCATTTGATTCGTGTTTGAGACGTAGCCATAATCGGAAGTTTAACTGGTTACATTACCTTCCGATTATAGGTTTGCCCCAAAATGAGTTTTTTCTAAAATCCATTTTCTCCAAAATTTTGAAATCTTCCATAATCGGTAGGATATTTGGCTACCGATTATAAGTAGCTCCACATCGGACCATTGCCAAATTTCCATTTGGCTCTGGGTGCAGTGCCACCCTTAACCATTTGGTTCGGTTTTGAAACGTAGCCATAATCGGAATTTTAACTGGTTACATTACCTTCCGATTATAGATTTCCCTAAAATGAGTTTTTTTCTAAAATCCTTTTAAATCGGTAGGCAAAGGTGTTAGAAATTTTCCGATTAGGTTTTAATAATCGGGCACAAAATACCTCCCGATTATGAAGGGGCATATAAGTATTTTCAACCTATTTTTTCTTTTATTGTCGCCCCTAAAAGTGCTAGGCTTTTATAACCCAACAAATATATCCTTCCACAAAATAAATATAGAACCCATAATTGGGGGATAGTTTTATTAATTGGGGGATATGAATTACTTCCCCCGACCAGGGGTGGCTGATAAGGGGTAACTTTTGATTATGAAAATACCAAAATACCCTTTCCATAATTAAAATCCTTTATGAAAAGACTGTTATACCCTTTCCCCTAAAACATTAAAATCAAAAACCAAAACATTTTATCCCCCTATTTCAGTTTTGTGCCGGCACAATTAGGTTAGGGTTTTTTTTTTTCTTCATCGTTCTTCATCGACGATTAATCGTTAAATCAAAAGTTTCTTCGTCGATTAACCTACCTACCCGAATCATAACCATGGCTCCACGAAAGAAAGTAAAATCCAAACCGAAAACCAAATCGATTTCTCAACAGAAACACGAACAAAGAATTAATTCGATTGTTGAAGAACAAGAAGAGGTCCAGCCGGCGAACTCGGACGATCAAACACTCGCACTCATGGCTTCTTTGAGAAGGTTAGTGATTTTGAACTCGTTTATGATTGTTTTAATCGATTTATAGCAATGGGTTTAGGTTAGAATCGCAAAACAAAGCTAAAACAGTCGAGGTTGACATCTGTTGGCATTGAATCTTGGATGAATACCACGCGGTTTTGAGTACCAAGATTCAATATGGGATGAATATCATACCGGTATCAATTCTGAAAGTGAATGTGTAGTGCCGAAACCAAATAGGGTTGAATACCATCTTAGGTTTTATGTACCGGCATTGATTAATTGTAATTCGTGTATGCTTGGGAAGTAAGCTTAGAACACACAGGAACATTCAGTAGTTTGACACCGATCTAGGCATTGAATCTAGATTTCTTGCATGCCGGTTCTTTAAAAACGGCATAGATATGATTGAATTTTTGTATGCCGGTAGTTAACTATAAACATACAGGAACACATATGATATTTTTATCAGTACCGGCACTCTTTGTCGCTTCCATTCTATGCCGGTACTATGTGTACCGGCACTGAACTGATTTAATTTCAGAGTGCCGTTAGTTGTGTTTTATTTACCGGCATTCTCGACAGCCAAGTTTGAATGCCGATAGGGCTTAACCGGCTTCGTCTTTTTACCCATGGGGAATGCCGGTACTTAAACTTCCACTATGTCTGAGCATATTTTTGCTTCGTGTGCTTATGTTATATGTCAAAATCCAAGGAAGGTAAAAAATTAAATAATAAAGATGCTCTCACTAAGATAAAGAGGAAGGACGGTCTTGATACTCCTCAGTCTCTGCCTCCATGAGGGAAAGATGTAGGTCGCAAGAAACGTTTGGGGTTTGAAACAAGAGGGGCAATTTGGAAGAGTGGTGGTGACCGTAGTTCACTTATAATCCGTGAACGTACTGGAACAGTTGAGGATGATGAGCATAATGAAGGTGAAAGTGAGGAAGAAGATGATGATGAGGTTCCCACGAGTCAATTAGCAAGCCAAAGCGAAGTTTGTGGGCCAAGTGAACAACCAACACAAGGCAAGGTCAAGGGCAAGGGCAAAAACAAAGTTAAAGGTTGTCACCTTCCTAACATTGATGACATGTTACCCGACCTCGAACGTGGTAAAATTTGGGGTGAAGCTCCGAAACCGAAAGTACTATTTGGATACAAGCACTCTTGGGCTCGTACTATCTATCAAACATATGTAAGCATATTTTATTTTGTGCATATGTATTGTTTTGTATTTATGCGAAATATCTTAATCGTATTATCTTCTAATTATAGGATCATACTAAGGCTGTTCGTGTCTGCCGAAACCAAGCCGCTGCCCATTGGGATTTGTCTATGGAGCATGATGATGTGCAAACAATAGTAAGGGAATCTGGTCTGTATGGTTTGGTGGAAAATTATTTGAAGCCAGATATTGTGACGGTCAATTTCTTCGTTGAACGCTACCATGGTGAAACTGATACAATGCACTTCCCGTGGGGAGACATGACCTTGATCTCAGATGATGCTCAAAACATTTTAGGCTTAAACGTAATCGGAAAGTCAATTGCAGAAGGAGTTGAGTGTTTGGACCTTGATTGGTCGAAGATGGACGCTTTGACTAACAATCTGTTTGGTTGGGACTTCAAAACTTCAACGGAGAGCTTTCATTGTTCCCGGTCTAGTAAGACTAAGACATTCAAGCTGACGATGCTTAAGAAGAGGTTTGAAAATATAAAGCAAAGAAGTTTGGAGGATGGATGGGACCCTGCACAGATTCGATATACCGCCGATGCATACCTGTTATACATCCTAGGCACTAGGGCATTCCCCGACACTAATGGCAACTGGGTAAGTGCAAACTTTCTTCAGTACTTGGACCCGTTGGAAGATGTTTATATCTATTCTTGGGGCACCGCGGTAATGGACCATCTGATGGCGGAGATGAGAAGGGCTGCTTTGGCTAAAACAAACCAATTTGTCGGGAATTTCACTCTATTGCAGGTAAAAATATTTTCTTAACTTATTTTCTTATATATATTGTTCACATGTATATATTCATCATGAACTTAGAATAAAAATTTACTGTTTCACATTGAAATAGGTGTGGTGTTATGAACACTTCCCAACCTTGTTCAATAATTTCCCTTTCTTGAAGACCATTGAGTGTCCCGAACCCGATGCTCCTAGAGCTAAGAAGTTCGAGTATAACAGCATTCCAAAGCCCGGTAATAAAGGTCTAATGATCGAGATGAGATTGGCTCTCGAAGAAATGAGTACAGAAGACATTGTGTTTGACCCATATAAGGAGGATAGAGAAAACCGTAAACTTTTGAAGTTTGGTAACGTTGCATTTTACAATGGCCCGTTGTTCCACCCAAAAGGATATATCATGGCTGATCCATGCCGTGTGATGCGCCAACATGGATTTAAGCAATTATCCCGTTATTGGTCGGTCTTTGTTGATAATTATCGTCTTTACATTTCTCGGTGCAATTCAACTCCCAACAAGTTGCATGTAGTGTATGATCCGGAACCGGAACCAACACATTGGAGGGACAGAGAGCCACGACGTTTGGTAGATATTAGTAAGTGGGAGATTGCGGAAAATGGTGATGAAGCTGATAACGCTTACATGGAAGATTACCTGGAATAGTCACATCCCTATGTCGTGCGCCCTCCCTCCGTCGAAGTTCCTCCCCAGAAAAAACCTCCTGCTGAAACTATTACACCTCCACCACCTATGACGGCCCAACTTCATAAGACTATTGGATTGCTAGTAAGTTTTATTAATTGCTTAGTTGTTTAATATCAACATAATGTTATATATTAGTAGATATTAATTATGTGTTTATGTATTAAACTAGCGCCGTCGGGTTCGCAACTTGAAGAAGATGTTTGGTTGCAAGTACGATGAAGGAGTGGTGCTCTCCCTTGAAGAAATCAAGGAAGTCGAGCAAAAGCTTGATAGAATTGAAGAAACCGACCCTAGTGCAAAACCTTTGTTTGGAGAAACGAGGAAGGTGCCCGCCAACAAGAAACTAAAGACCAAGTGAACAATGGGTGGTTATTGTAATTGTGTTGAACATGTCTCGATTCAACTTGTTTTCGTTTGAACAATGGGTGGTTATTTTAATGTGTTTGACTCTTTAGTTATTTGGTTTGCAATTATGTTGAACATGTCTGGATTTCTATGAAAAAAATTAAACACACTAACACCGGCGTCCTTTAAATTTTTAATTCAATGCCGGCTCTATAGTGCCGGCATTGAAATTGTCTCTAATTCTATACTGGCACAAGAAGTTAAAAAATTTCATGTTCCTGTGTAGATTTTGACAACTACCGGCATAGTAATTTTTTATAATTCAATGTCGGTATTGTAATTTTAGTCCTTACTTCCTTCTTGACAGAAATCCGGCATGGATATGTCGGTTCAATCAATGCCGGTACGCTTCTAAAAATTTATTTCAGCTGCTATTTGATTTCATTCCTAAGTAAACTATTACATTGGATTGGTTCTTTTTAATTAAAACATGATAGAAACCATAATCTATTTCCATCCCTTTTCAACAATTGCGGAACCTTTGAGCCTTTCCTGAATCTGTTCGAAGACATCATCCGGGATTGGGGTATCAAGGATCATCTTCACTTGTTCTTCTTCTTTTTCAACATATTCCTTTCCCTTCATATAACACCCATCACACCCATCCATAGGCTTGCATTGGCCCTTGTGGTTTTCTCTTGACTCCGCTATGTCAGCATCTTTGTCAAACCAATGAAACTCATTGCAATTTGGGTGATTCAAACACCTTAGAAACATTCTTCCATTTTCAGCATCATCAGTTTTTGCAATCCAAAACCGGCGTGTCCCATCACAGCTTCTGCACTTTGAATAAATAAAAGGGCAGTCCATTGCTAGATGAGATGGTGACTTACAAATTTGACACTTTCAATGGAAAATTATATTAGTTATGCGTCATTGTAGTGAACATTGTATTGTTAGTAATGATTAATCTACTTACTTTGCAAATAGAGCTAATTGATGAATCTCCCATCGATTTGTGAAGCTTTAACCGTGCTTGATTTGTTGAGAGAAGGATTTTTGTTATTTTGTGTGTGGTTTGTAGATATTTTCGCCAAGGAATGGGGGTATTATATACAAATGATTCTCCAACGGTCTTATTTTCAAAAAAAACTAGCC
Source organism: Papaver bracteatum (assembly GCA_023529315.1). Classification (NCBI taxonomy): domain Eukaryota; kingdom Viridiplantae; phylum Streptophyta; class Magnoliopsida; order Ranunculales; family Papaveraceae; genus Papaver; species Papaver bracteatum. Next base: position 450,640 of record JAJJWX010000400.1, on the reverse strand, counting down.
GTTTTTTTTTTGAATTCACCTATACTGGCATAGTCGATATTGAAGATTCAATGCCGGTATAGGTTAAATATTTGCCCGAATCTCTGTGAATGAAAACCGGCATTGTAATCTTATGGAAATCAAAACCGGTATTCTGTACCGGTATGGTTTTTCACAATGACATCAATTCTGGTTCTGGTTATTTTCAAAAAAACTAGTCGTTGAGGTTTCTCACTATATAAAGAGAGCTAATACTTAGACCCAAAAGTCCCAAACCGTTGTGTTCTTATATATCTCCTTTAGCCTCTTAACTTAGAAACCATCCACCCTAGAATAATCATCTATAAATAACTTAGTATAGTACCTAACCCGTCATTCAACAAATGGCATCGTTTGACTTAGAGGAAGATTTAGCAATCACCCAAGCATGGTATGCCGAAACTCGTCCTTCAATTATAGATAACAGCACGCGGGATTCCATGTGGTTGAAGATTTTTAACAAATTTGTTCACGACTATGGTAACCCAAAACGAAGAAGTGCTAAACAAATTGAGGAATGACACGACATCATCCTAAATGCGGTGGTTGAGTATCTAAAATTGAAACACCGGATTCATCAAGCTAACCACAATAGATTGTCTCCTCAACAACTTGTAAGTATTTTGTATGATTAATTCGACATAATTAACTATTTTGGAATTCGTATGTAACAACCATAATGTGTGCATTGTTTTTGTAGCATGAAGCCTTGAAAACGCGTTACTTACAAGAAAAGGGAGAACCATTCTTGTTTGAAGCCAACTCCAACCACATTGTAACCAAAGTCACGGAGTTCCGCCAGCTGGGTGAATCGGAGACGGATTCTTCTTAATAATATTGATAGTTTAGTGGTAATTTCTTAGGTTTTTTAGTGGCTAGATATCTATGTAAACCCGTTAACCAATGCCGGCGTAGTATTAATATATATTTGAATGCCGGTAGTAGGTGCCTAATTTTTTGTTGTTCTTGTGTACAATTTACGTATTTCCGGCATAGAGTTTTGAAAAAAACTATTGCCGGTACATAGTGTCGGCATGATCGTAAACCATATATCAATGCCGGTACGTCATAATCAATGTCTAACGGCTATTTTTTCAAACTATAAACCTGTAAAGTAAAATGCCGGCGTAGATTTTAGGTTACCAACAATGCCGGTACCATAAAGTGGAAAAGAGCCGTTGTGTACTCATCTATTTAAAGTGGCTACACCTATTGCAGTTGATACATTTCTATGATGGCAAAAAAAAAAACAGGCTACCAATTTCAGAGAATATTTATATGAAAGAAGAGTCTCAACTCCGGTAGGGAATCAATCATCATCCACCACCAACTCAATTCCTATGATACTAGAAAAACTTATAAGGAAGGACCAAACCACCATGTCAATTGCCGCAATGGAAGAAGAGATACTTATAAGGAAAATAGAAGAAGAAGAGGCAGCAAAGGAAGATTACTATCGCGAAGAAACAAAGATAATATACGAACGTGTAAAACAATCGAAGATTGAAGCGGATGTTGAGGAAGAAACCAAATGGATTAAAAATTACTACATAGTATCTGATTTCCAAGAAGATCACCGCCCTCCAAACCTTTTTTGGGGTCTTGTTGCGGATGGTCCTTATATGCGGGAGTTCGTGGACGATAAGTGCAAAAAACGTAAAATAGTTTACGGGGATGAGTTTGTATCGCATCGGACTACTGCCCTCATAAAATTATGTTGCAAATACAACGAGTTTCTCGCAAGATACCGAGACAATAGGTTTGAAGCTCAGGACGCATACACCAAGTGGAGAAAAGAGCCTTTTAGGCATTTTGAAGCCGCTTTGTTTGTTGAATCTCGTACCAAGAAATGATGTTATTCGCAATTACCTTGAGGTCTTTCATTTTAGGTGTAAGGTTGTTCAAGTGTTTAATGCTTTTAAGTCTATTTCCTTATGATTAATATGAATTTTTTTTGGTTTGTGGTTAATGTTGTTTATTTCATCAAGTTTTATTTTACATACTGGCATTGATAGATACACCAAATTATTTTTAATTGCAAGCGCCGTCATTGAACGGTGCACCAATTACTAAGCCGGCATCATATTGACAATTTAAACATATTGTCAGAATTCCGGCATTGATTTTCTCCATGTATCTATGCCGGCATTCTGACGGTTACAATTTGAAACTCATTATAACCCATTTATTGGACGGTTACAAAATCATTCCACTAATTTGACGGTTACAAAATCCACTAGTTGGACGGTTACAAACCACTATAACCCATTTATTGGACGGTTACAAAATCTTTAATGTGTTGGTTACAAACTTCTCAATCTATTTAAGTGACGGTTTTGTCTACGAAATTATTCAATCTTCCTTTGTATTCAATTTTCATAATTTCATCTTCCATACCAAATACAATGGGTCCTCTGATGAGTGCCAAATATTGCATGTTCATACACCTTTTCATTGGCACTTAACTCATCTTTCGCGCTTCAAAGTCATATATTATCCCAAATTCTGTATTTTTACCATTTTCAAGAATAAATATTTGTATTAATTAATTTTGTGTTTTTAAGTACTAAATAAAGCTTGGAAGAATTGAGAAGACAAAAGAGAAGAAAGTTGGAAGCGTTGCAACCCGCTCGTGCATCAGTGGCAACCTGTTTACAAATTCATGGGATTAAACAACCCATGATCCAAAACCCATGATCCAAAACCCAAGACCCAATCCATTTCCACCTCACCCCCATTGGATTCTTTCCAAAACATCCACCTCACCCCCATTGGATTCTTTCCAAACATCCACCTCACCCCCATTGTATTCCATTTCATCCATCAATTAAAGAAAACATCCCAATTCTCTCACTCAATCACTCCCAATTTGTTTCCCACAACCAAATATATTCCATTCAATCCATCAATTAAGAAAACATGTTTTGTTGAGTGGATGCTTTCCAAATTTCGAATCCAAGTGCTTGAGGGAATTTTGTGTATAAATAGAGAGGGTTGTTGTGTTGAAAAACCATCCAAGAATAGCTTGTTCATGTTAGTTTATCAAATTTCAATTTTGTTGTAATGTTCTTCATGTTCTAATTTCATTTACTAGGGTTTAGATGAAGCCTAATCTCATTGGTATGTATTCATATCTTGTATCTTGTTCTTGAAAGTTTAGAATTGTTTAAAGATATAATTTAATCCAAGTTTTTCAACATCTTGCTCTCACAATGTATGCCATGTATCCATTGTAGTTAGAATATCTCTATGTTGATTATGCTACAACTCATGCTTAACCAAATATTGATCTTTAGATTAGTTGTGCTTAATTAGACAATTAATGCTTTGGAGAAATACTTTAGTTGTGATTAAATTATCCATTGGAGAAACACCTTAGTTATACGGTAGACTTGAATCTACTATAAGGACAAGAATAATATTACAAGTTGAATGCATATCATAGGTTATTGGTGGATTTGAATACCCTAGTATCCATATTATCATTGTTTACATATCTTGTTATTTGCATCTTTTACTTTTATTATTTCAGTCACTTGAAAATCATATCGTCGATCGACAAAATCAAACCCCTTTTGGTTACTCTCTGAATCAGGATTTAGAATCAACTTCTACACTCTCCAAGTCTCTGTGGTTCGACCTGTGCTTGCCATGTGTTGCTTGTAGACACTGTGCACTTGCAGTTTATACATAGAAGTAGGTATCTTTCCGAGCCTACCATCCTCGCAAATCTCGTGAAAAACCCAGTCCACAAAAACATGTAGATGAACCGCAAGAAAATCCTGAAGAGTCTGTGGGTGAGGCGACCATAACAAATTTGATACGGTAAGTGAAGTATTTGTTGAATTGAATTTTTTTTAGGGTTTATCCCATAATATATAACATAAAGTCATCATTTCTTTTTTAGTCCTTACACTACACCACAATTATATTTTGAAATTGCAAACTAGTCAATTGAAAATCTATTCTATTCATGGTCGAATTCAATTTGAAAATCATGCCGGATTTTATGTCTTCAATCCCGATTGTATTGCATGATATTACCGGCATTTGAAATTAGACAAACTATATGCCGGTAACAGGTCCCGGCATTGTATATTTGATCAGTACTATGCCGTATTTATTTGCCTTCATTGTTAAAAACTCTGTTCAAAAATCACAAAGTTCCGGCATACTCATAAATATGTACGACAATGCCGGCACTTGTTCCGGCATCCTCGATAGTTTTACTATCTATGCCGGTTTTGTTTCCTTAGACCTGTTATTCTCTGTATAGAATTACAAAAAACCGGCATGCAATTTTGTATTTCCTACTATGCCGGTTCTAGTACCGGCAGTCATTTTTGGTTTCATTTCTATGCCGGAATCCAGTGTGTAACTCAGTTTAACGTATTGGAACATAGGTCCAAAGCAACAAAAAAGGACAAAGGAAAAGGTAAAGCTGTTGTACAACAAAAACGTAAGTCTTCTCAACCTAGACGTCCTGATCCGGCTACTGCTAAGGTCACAATTCGGGATCAACCTATAAGGGACTCAACCAGTAGTGATGATGATGAAGATGACTGGGAAACCAAGCTGTACCCGAACGAGCTGGTGGCTCATCCTCACAAGCAGCTGATGTGGGAGTTCAATCATCTAAGGATGATGAAAAGGCACCCCCAGCCCACATGCCTGATAAAGCTGACATAATTCCAGACCTCGTTGATGGCAAACATTGGGGTCAACCGAAAAACCCACAATTCTTATTTTCCTACAAAGACTCTTGGGCTCGTTGGATCTATCAAACTTATGTAAGACGTTTCCATCTTGTTATTACAATATTCATCTGCTATCAAGTGAATTCAACTAAGTTTGGTGTGTTTTTATAGGACCACAAGAAAGCTTTATGTGTTAGCCGCCATCAACAATCAGATGTATGGACTTTGAAGGATGAGTGTGCGGCTGTTAAGGCAGTAGTCAAAGCATCCGGGTTGTATCGTGCGATAAAGAATTATGTGGACACTGATACCGTAACGGAAAACTGCTTTTTGGAGAGGTTTTATGCTGAAACTGACACCATGCATTTTCCTTTTGGCGAGATGACCATTATCCCTGAAGATGTCCAAAGGATAATAGGTTTAGAGGTTGTTGGGAAAGCCGTTAAGGTGGGAGATGACTCTAAGGACCTAGAATGGGACAAGATCTATGAGCTCACTGAAAGGTTGTTTGGATGGAACAAGGAAACCATTTTGGCAAATTTTTACAAGACAAGGACTTCCCAGACGAAGACTATTACATTCGTCAAACTCTTTGAATTGTTTGGGGATACGAAGAACAAAGTATTGACTCCCGAACAAGTTCAGCAAAGTGCCGCTGCCTATATGTTGTTCATCTTGGGCTCCGCTATATTCCCAGACGCAAATGGTAATAGGGTGCATATGAACCTCCTACAATACTTGGATCCGTTGGAAAAGGTTCATGAGTATTCTTGGGGCACTGCTTTCTTGGCACATTTTTGGCAGAAATGCGTCGAGCTTCTAAGGCAAATGCCCGTCAATTTAATGGGAATTTCACTGTCATTCAGGTATAGATAACTATCCATTTGGTGATCGTTATCATTAAATTTAGTAGTTGCCTTTTTTTTTTTCTTACACATTTCATTAAAAGGATTTTTCATTGGCACATGTGTGGGCTTATGAACAATTCCGAAGTTTGTTCGTAGGTTATAAAGGATTGAAGAATGTCTGTGGATATGAACATAATAAGGCTCTAGCTAAGAAATACTACTTCGACAATACCCCGAGGCCCAATAACAGGAAACGTTTAATTGCAATGAGGATGCATTTGGACTCGGTGGCTGTGGAAGACGTTGTGTTTGACCCGTATAGGAATGCCAGAGGAGTTCATTTACAAAGGCATGACAATGTTTCATTTTACAACGGACCTTTATTTCATCCTAAAGGATTTGTTATGCACAACCCTTGCCGTGTAATGCGGCAACTTGGGTACAAGCAAAAAGATCTGATGGATACATCGTATCAGAAATTCTCTCATGACTTTCCGCAATGCCAATCAGATAAGAACCATACTCTCATAGTTTATGACCCTAAACCTGTTCTTGCACATTGGACTGAAAGGGAAGAAAAAAGACTTGTTTTGGATGTGGCCGATTGGGAATTGGCTGAGAATGGTTGTGAGAGTGATCCAACCTTCCTAAGAGGTCATCGTAAGTACTCACATCCTTATGTTGTGCGCCCGGATACCGTAGAAGTTCCTCCACAACCAGCACGTCCCTCCACAACTCCGTCAACTATGCACGACCTTCTACATCTCGTTATGTTGTTGGTATGTACGTCTTGTGCATTATTATTTTTGAAATCTATATGTATGAACTTATACAATTGTACATACTAAATACATGTTGAAAAATCCCTTAACAGCGTCGGAGGATTGGAAACTTGTCAAGTTTCTTTAAGAAGAAGACCAAGAAAGGCGAGTTGATGACCCAGAAAGAACTGGAGAACATCGTCCAAAAGATAGACTAAATTGAAGATCCGGAGGCAAAAGACTTGTGGGGCGAAAGGAAGAAGAGGGTACACAAGAGGCCAAGAACTGAGTGATCGTGTTTTTTTTTTTATAGTATTATTTTGGTTTGAACAATTAGAGTTACTTTATTTGTGTGTCTTGTTAAAATTTGAACATCTTTCATTCACTTGTTTTAGGTTTAGAACTTCTTAACTTTACATTTCGTTTGGTAAAACTTTGCTTATGTTATTTTATGGTATTAAGTCTTTGCTTCTGTTATTTTATGTGTATTGCAATTCACTTTTTCTAACTTTGGTTTATACAAAACCGGCATAGACTATATCGTGTGTACTATGCCGGAATTCTGTTTAGTTCTAGAATTTAAAAGAATAGAGTTCCATCATAGCCAATAGCGCTAAACTATGCCGGAAATCTGTTTACTTATAGCGTTATTCCAGCACAAAAGAGAACATATATTGCAACGCCGGTACGAGTACCGGCATAGTAAAGTTTGAATCAAATCACATTGGCACATAAATGGCATATGGTTTAATGATTACAATTCAAACTTCCAAAAAAAACAAAAGGTGGAGTATTAGTAAACCACATATATCCAAATTACTCATCATCGCCTCCACACGTATGAAGTTTGCCCTCCTCCTCTTCAAGAGGTTTCTTTGATAAGGCCAAAGCATCCCATAATTGGTGATTCTCATCATACAATTCCATCCATCCCTTCGATAGCCTCGGATCTAGTTCCTTGTTTTTAACCATCCCACAAACCGGTGGCAATGGACAATTGTCCTTGAGTTTCAGAATAACGAAATGATTGTCGTTCACGTACGCCAAAACAACTCTTCTCGTCTTAAGGGATCCCTCGCATTTTTGCCACTTTGGTGTAAATGTTGTGACTACGGTGGGGGAAAAATAATGAACAACACAATTAAATGTATCCGCTACTAGATGCCCATAAAGCGGCATCCTCATCCAATATTGAGAAGGAAGAAATGCCATTTCCTGCTCGGGTCCTAACACTTGAGCACACATATTATCAAACACCTCGTCGTGACCAACCAGTTTCTCATAAAAGCTCTTCTTCTTCACAAGTTGATCGGCCATCCTCATTCTAGCATATCGGCATGGTGTCATGATGGTATTTATCAATGATGTTGTAGTAGAAAGGTTCTTTGAAACTTGTGAAGGAAGATTTTTAGATTTAATAAACTAAAATAATAGAAAACTATATATACACAATTGTCACAGGATTAATAATTAACTGGGACTCGGGATTTCACTGTATTTCGTATTCAAGTGGTTCAAAAATTAATCCTAGGCAATTATAGCTCAAAACAAAAGAAATATTAACTCTATTCTTTGCCAAAATAGATTTCGTAAAACATCAATTGTAAATTACAAGCATAGTGCATCAAAAGTATCTAAGACTAAGCATACACTATCAAACAAGATGACAATTGATTAATAGAAATCATAAATCATTTAAAATCGATGCAAAAAGTAAATAAAAGAATTAATCAAATTACCACATTGATGAAATCCAGCTTCCTCCATTGTCCCAATGTTGGGTTTAGCTTCTCATATTGTAGACACTCCCAAAAGAAATTTTTTATTGCTCAAAAGGTGCTTACAATGGTGAAAATGGGAAAAATAATAAAAGCAGCGAATTAGCAACGATGTTTAGGCGTTACAAACTTCACTGTTAACAAAGAAGGAGTTGCGAAAGGAAGATATACGATACTAATGAACTGTCACAGAATCTCAAATATACGACACTAAAATACGACTGTTCTGGACAGCATAATGTTCTTCATATTCGTCTTTTCTGCAGCAGCAGAAACTTCTCCCTGCAACTCGTGATTACTCACTTTGTTGCTTTCTGTGCTAACCCCTATCTCTCCATCCCCTTCTACTCGACCCCAGTAACCTATTTATACACCTTTGGACCAAGAATCTTCACTCATTACTCCCAAAAATCTTCCCATATCTCGGCAGTGAAAGAAAATAATCTCGGGATATTTTCTTCCCTTTCTTGCCTTCCCACACGTCTGCTGATGTCGACACACTCTCAGGGGATTGTTTTCATGTTCCAACATAAGTAAAACTCTATCAATCCACACGCCAACTACACAGAACTCGTGATGGAGTAACCAAACCCGAGTAACCCTGTTTTCTTCACTACCGATTATCCAACCAAATCCAGTCGAACAAAAGGCCTATACCAGCCCTGTTTAGCCAAGAGGAACAATCCCAATGAGTTTCGGCCATTGAATCTCTTTGTAACCCATCCAAAAATACAACCCTAATCTGCCATGGTGAACACCTCTTTTCCCGCCAAAACCAATATTCAAACAAAGAAGATGGGTTGCCCCTTATCCAGCTGCTTGGGTGTGAATATCCTGTGGATGCCCCTTAGAAATTGGGTTACCCCTTATCCAAAGTGGAAGTCCGAATAGCAAATGTCCTCCGGGGGTGTTCCGAGCAACTTTTCGAGCCGAATTTTCCAACAACATTTATTTCCAAGAAATACCTACAAACACACGAAAACACCATAATAAGTACAAAATCGAGTACCAACAATACGAAACATTGAGAACAAATCATACACAAAAATGTGTCTATCAAATACCCCCAAACTTATTATTCGCTAGTCCTCGAGCAAATCTAATCTAGAAAATAAAAAGACTACACTTAGCACGTGCATCAAGCCGTTAAACCGCTAGGTGGCCCTAGTGGCGGAGTGTTGTCTCCGGAGGGTTTACCAGAGGTGTACCCACTAAACCTGTACCTCTAATTGGTCACAAGTATCCAAAGAGCTATGAGGACATACAAATTATCAACCTATATCCAAGTGACTAGAACGCCAGAGAAATTAAAGGTGTCAGATCTAAAGCTGACTGAAGAAAAGGGGAGACACATCCGCAACACTGCTAGATAAAGAGATATCCGCTACACAACTAGATAAACATTGTAAGATGCGTCCGCTGATTTACAGCTAGATAAGATTAGGAGAGAGATAAAAATGAGAGGGACATCTGCTACACAGCTGGACTAATTACGTGTGATGAGTTGAACCAGTGCTAGAAAGATCTTGTGCCAGATTGAAAGCGGACTAACTAAGCAACCAAATGCATCTCTCTTTGACTCTCTCATAGTGCTCAGTAGAAACAACGTCTTCTTCGGTCTTCAACTGTTGATGATAAATTCTTGAAACTCGTAGAACCTTGACAATTAACTCTTCTCTTCGATTTCTTGCTTGACATAAAAATTTCTACTTCCCTATGGCCTTATTGAAAAAAAAAAACAAAACGTAATGATGATTTTTTCTATTTTCTTTTTCTTTTTCTTTTCTTTTCATCATTTTTTTTTCTTTTTTTTTTGTGAAACACAAAAATTACAAGACAAAATTTAGATGGCCATGAGAGAAGGACTTTAACACTGGTCTCAGTATCATGAACTTCAACAACATATATCGTTTGATTTTTCTTGCTCTTATAACTTCTTGTAACCCTTGATTTTGAATTCTGATTTTCTATTGTTGCTTCTAAACCTTAAACGTCTTCCACTTTCTTCATAGATTTTGATGTCGCTCCGATTGTTGATGATGATAAGATTCTACTGAGAGAGTGTCGTAATCCAATAACTAAGACTACATTATGAGGTTGCTTTGTCTTTCTGGCATTTCCTGACCTACTTGCCTTTCTATCATGGATGGTTAGGTACATCACGGTTATCCTCTAAAAGGAACAAGTTCTCTCCTGAATTTCAAGGATCTCAATGTCTTTTTCTCTAATGTATCAATAGGTTGTTATCCCTAGCATTCCAATTTCTATCTTTTCGGTGAGAAAAAGTATGTAAACTTAGCTAAACGGATATTGTGTGACTCTAGAAGTTGCAACTAAAAAGTTTCTCCCATACCCCCAAACTTAAATCTAATATTGTCCTCAATGTTCTAAAGATGAAATTAAAAACATGAACATGGAGAAACCGTGACCACTAGAAGGAAATGAGGAAAAATATTACCGTGTTGCATGAGCAAGGGGTACCTCCCAAGGAGTGCTAAGTTTTAAGTCTTCATCCAGACATTAAATACCTCAAAAAAAAGATCTTCACCTTCCAAAGTCATACACCAATAGCCGAAATAGTTGTGGGTCCATAAGACCAAATAGAGTTAACACCAATATGAGACAACTTCACTGGTTCAGAAAAATGAATAAAAGGAGCACATCCTCATCTAAGGTTTCTGTCAAGACAACTGGGTTTATCTGGAGAAAATAACGAAGCTTCATCTGTGTGTCTTGATAAAGAGATTCATCTGAAATACTAGCCTCTAATACATGGGTCAACTCCTGGAAAGAATCAGGAGGATCGGGTTGCGGAGTCTGAATAGACTCAAGTAATATCTCAGATGCACAAGGCTCGAGTCCCAAGTTAGGGACTTCAATTAGGGACACGTGACGATCACAAGAACCATCACTACCCCCAAACTTAGGGTTTTCACTACTCACATACAAACCTCTAACGATTGCTTGAATAGCTGGATCTTCAGAGTCTCTAAAGTACTCAAGAGCTTCTTCTAGTTCTCTACCCCCAAACTTAAGGTCATCATTATTCTCAGAAAGACCTAACACTATTGCTTGTATTTCTGGGTCCGTAGAGTCTTTAAAATACTCAAGGGCTTCTTTTACAGATTGATCACACGTCTGGTCTAAGAGAATGGTTTCCTCAAATTCATCTAAAGAGTCTCCTAGTAACGTGTGATGCCAGTTATCCTGAACTAAATCCTGAACTAAAGTGCTAATCATATTCACTTCTTCTAAATCATCATTCTCAGAAGGTTTCCTAGTAACATTAAACACATTTAGTTCGGTGGTCATATTACCAAAGGATATGTTCATATGCCAGGTCCTACAATTGATGACAGCGTTAGATGTGGCTAAGAATGGGCGACCTAAAATCACCGGGATTTGAGCACTTGGGTCCTGAACAGGCTGTGTGTCTAGAACAACAAAATCCACTGGATAAATAAACTTATCAACCTCAATCAGAACATCCTATATGACACCACGAGGTACTTTAACAGACCTATCAGCTAATTGAAGTGTCATTTTAGTCGGTTTCAACCTACCAAGACCTAGCTGGGTGTAAACATGATATGGAAGTAAGTTAACACTAGCTCCTAAGTCAAGTAATGCCTTATCGACCATGTGCTTACCAATTGCACAAGATATGGTGGGGCATCCAGGTTCCTTATACTTAGGGGGTGATTGGTTCAGAAGAATGGAACTTACTTGACCAGCTAAAAAGGCTTTCTTTTGGACATTAAGCTTACGCTTTCGTGTACAAAGATCTTTAAGGAACTTGGCATAAGCAGGCATATGCCTAATTGCTTCTAAAAATGTAATGTTAATGTTCACCTGCTTAAATGTCTCCATTATCTCGTTGAAATTCGACTCCTTATTTGTTGGGGCTAACAACTTTGGATATGGGGCTCTAAGCACAAAGGTAGTCCTATCAGGAATTTCTTGGGACTCCTTAGGAATTGTTTCAGTTTCCTCATCTACGGGTTCCTCTTGGGAAGTAGAAGGTGGAACTACAGTGTTTCCACTAGGCATGGCTACCTTATTGTCTACCGTTTTACCGCTCTTAAGGGTTGTTATCGAATTCACATGGTTTGATGGTCTTTCACCTACTTGATGAACTCCTCTAGGATTGGGCTGATTTTGACTAGGAAACTTACCTTTTGCCCTCAAAGACTCATTTATCTCACTAACCTGGGTTTTCAACTCGGAAATAGCCTGAGAGTTAGCATAACCTATACTCTTACTTTCTTTTATCCCTTGCGCAACCATTTGGTTGATCTTTTCAGAGCTTTTAATAAACGAGGCGAGAGTCTCTTCTAAACTTGTGATATTTTTATCCGAAAGGTTCTGAAATTGTGGTTGACATGAAGAGTCCTTAGCATAACCAAAACCTGGGGGAGGCTCAGAATTACTAGACTGACCTTGATTCTGGCCTTTAGACCAAGAAAAATTAGGATGGTTTCTCCAATCAGGATTATAGGTCTCTGAGTATGGGTCAAAATTCTAATGGTTCTCAAACCTAGCATTGTTATAAACAACATGGGCTTGTTCTTCACTAACGTGACCTTCCCAAAACGAGCTATTGGGTTCTATTCCACAACTAGAGACTTGAGAGGATCTAATTCTATCATTAGGTTCAACAAGGGACCTATTTTTAGATTGACCCATTTCCAAAGCTTCTAACCTTCTAGATAAAGAAGCAAACTTAGCATCTGACCCAAAGCTTGTATCGACCGTATTGATGTTATTTCTATAGACCAAGAGTCTTTTAGGGGGTTCAACACAAGACTCCAATTGTTGGGATTTTTCAGCTACATCTTCTAAGAAGGAAAGTGCATCATCATCGCTTTTACTCGTGAATAAACCAGCACTCATACACTCGACCATGGATTTGGTCGAATAGTCTAAACCTTCATACAAAATTTCAACTAGTTTCATTTTTTCGAACCCATGGTGAGGACATTGCGATATAAGATCATTAAATCTCTCTAAAAATCTATAAAGGGATTCTCCTTCTTGTTGCATGCTGGTACTAATTTTCTGCCTAAAAGATGCGGTTTTATGCTTAGGAAACCACTTTAAGTAGAAAGCAGCGGTAAGTTGGTCCCATGTTTCTATAGACCCAGATGGTAGGTTATTCAGCCAGGACTTGGCTTTATCCCTTAAGGAAAAGGGGAACATCCTAAATTTCAAGACTTCATCAGTAAAGTCCTTAATCTTAATTGTTCCACATATTTCGTCAAAGTCCCTAATGTGAAAGTAAGGGTTTTCATCATCTTTTCCTAAGAATATAGGGATCATCTGAAGAATACCAGGATTCAACTCATAAGTAGTCGTAGAGGCTGGCAATTTAATGCACGATGCTCGGTTGGTCCTAGTTGGGTACATGTAGTCTTTCAAAGTAGCCATTGCTGGCACAACTGAAGTACTATCCTCACGAAGAGACAGATTCTCAAAACTAAAGTTTTCGAAAACGGGGCTCTCAAAAGAAGAGTCTTCAAGCTCCCCTCCTTCACAAGAAGAACTACTAGGTTTTTCACTAATCAAACGACCTAGAGTGTCTCTTTTCCAAGCCCGTTATCTAATGACCTCGGGCATACACTAGAAAAACAAAATAAAAAGAAAAAGAAAAATCCTAAAAGGAAGGGAGGTTCTAAGCAAACACAAAGCAGGCTGACTCCACCAAAGAAAACCTAGAGATTTCTAGCAAACAAAAAGCATGATGGATCCACTTAGATTGTTTTCTAGACCAGCTTCTAATCCTTCGAAAGGGAATTCGTTACAATCTGAGAAAACCCCTCTAGAATCAATCCGCGTTTAAGTAAGTTGAATAGAGGCGAGGGAAGCTGCTGTAGCTTTGATACCCAAGGCCTCACCGCATTACAAGGCGGCGCAGTCACGCATTCAACTCACAGAAACCATCATGAACTTCGAAGAATGCTCAAAAGAGTAACCAATATTTTTCGAACGAGTTTCATATTAAGCTCGTTACCCTATCGGTCTCGTTATATTCCAAATTTTAAGCTTAGGTTCGCGTTTGGTTTTGTTTTCCTAAGGCGAGCAAGAAGAGAACGGTGATGAAATCCGAACCCTTATCTTGTATGGCCATTCCTTGCCCTTTACTAGGAATTTAAAACAGCTGTTTTCAGTTCCTCAACATATATGCAAACGAAGGAATATAGTAACTCGCTGACAGGGGATTCACGAGTGTTTCGACAAACTTACCTCCCGTACCAGACGGGGGATGAACCTTTGTAGTCGACTCGGGCCACGACTCCTATGTCATGTACGAACCCGAGGGGCCGAGGTGATATCGTAATCACCGTCCTTCTCTGCAAACAGTTTAATATTTAAACTACCCTTCCGTAGGGTTTAAAATAAAATAAAAATAAGAATGTCCAAGTGTCCAAGTCCAAAGTCCAAAAAAAATAAAAATAAAGTAAAGTGCTAAAGAAAAAGAAAATTACAAGAATAGAAAATCCTAATACAATCTAAAAAAGTAAACTTTTTTTTTCTCTCTTTTTTATAAATAAAAAAAAATCTTCTTCTTTCGCTCCTTTTGTTTTGTCTTTAACTCCAAACTTTATGTATTCACCAAAAGCTTTGGCAAATTTTTCTTTCGCTCCAAATTCCAAAATCTGTAGTAAAAAGACAAAACAAAAACATAAAGAAGAACAAAGAAAATAAAAACAAATAAAAACTTCAATCTGTTACTGTTATTGAATGATTTTTTGCTGCTACAGTAACTAAAAAAACTTTTAACTGTAGCAAATTTCGGAATTTTCAGAAATCACAGTTTTGTAAATCACTCAATTCACTAAGGAACTTGACGGTAAATCACCTTCCTCAACTTCCCAACACCACCATCATCTCGATGGGTTAGAGTGGTGGGAGGTTTCAAGTTTGTTGTTTATTTTTCTTGTTTATTTCTCTTTTTCTTTGGATTCCTGGCTTGAGAATTACCTTCCTTCGTAGATAATAGGTTGTGCGCTTTTTACACAATTTCTCTGTAAGTGTTGCTTTGTTTTTCTTTGTTACATTGTGTGGGTTCACCGGTGGTTTTAGACCTGGTTTGTGATGAGTTCGATAGCTAAGATGTACGTCCATATCATGTTTGCCTTTATGTCTGAATGACGATAACAGATAAGGAGGTATTGATCTGCCTTTTCAGAGACTTTCATGGGTGCCCAGATGGGAGGATTGGAAGCAAGGGTTTCGCCTGTCTAGTGCCCCATTTGAAGAGGGTACATCTATGCAACTCGAGATAGGAAGAATGCTCTTCAACAGGCCATTGGAAGCGACCAGGATGTGTTCAAGATATTGGAAGAAACCTTGAAGACATTGAAACAATGGCTATGCTTTAATCAGTATGAGTATCCAGGCATGGAAAAGAGCATGTAAACATGGAGATATTGATGTTAGACCTGCAATATGTGAGGTGTCCGGGGAAGTAACAGAATTGATTGTTGGAGTACCTCGGCCTGGCTCTATTCTCGTATGCTTGGAGGACAATGGTTTTGAGCTAACCGTTGAGACACTAGATGCAGCTTCTTCATGCTCATGTGAGTATTGTGAAGAGTATTCCTAAAGGGTGTAGGATGGCATTTTCCCAGGCTTTGAAAGCAGCCCTCTTGAAAGTGGCGGTGAGCCTAATTCAGTCCGGAATCAAGTTAGCTTATTGATACTACCTCGATGTACGTTGCGCGTCTTCATACCCAAGAATCGACGGAACGTAGATCCGGGAGTCGGGAATCTATGAAGCGAAGCAAATTCTAAAAGCATTGACGATGTGGGGTGAAGCTGGGGAGTCCAAAAGCTTATTAAAGAGGTTCTACAGATGCGCGAACTGGATGTGTTAAGTTAGAGGATGATGAAGAACCCGACAAGAAACGTACAAATATTTCTCGCTTGCTTGCGCAAAGTTGCAGACGGACATTTTACGCTGCAGTTAAAGCCATCACTCTTCCGGTGGCGCAGACAATGAAGATACCAAGAAAGCCCCGGAAGATAAACACCTATTCATGCCCCTCCGCGAAGCCTTCTATCCCGTTAACCGATACGCCTTTACTAGTCAAGAGGGAACTGTCCTAAGTCGCATTAAATCGTTTCCTAAGGGGACTTCATGTGGCAAGGATGGCCTCCGGGCACAACACTTATTGGATTCCTTTTGTGGGGAAGGCTCTCCTCGTGGTCACCGACCTAGTCACGGCAATAACAAGGGTTATTAATCCGTGGTTGAGTGGTAGATGTCCACTTATTCTGCGAGTTTATTGCGTCAAAGACCATTAACTCCACTTCTTAAGCCGATAATAGTATTCGTCCTATCGCTGTTGGGACAATTTGGCGTCGTCTTGTATCCAAGGTGGCTATGAAGGGAGTTGGCAAGGACATGGCGGCCTACTTACAGGACTTTCGGTTTGGGGTGGGGGTTTCAGGAGGACCGGAGGCCATTTTACATGCGGTGAATGTGTATGTTAGTAAGCACCATTTAGACCCTAGTCTTACTATGCTAATCGTAGACTTCACCAACGCTTTCAACCTAGTTGACCGCACATCCATGCTTCTTGCGGTTCGTAGATTTTGTCCATCTATATCCCCATGGGTGGATTATTTATATGGTCAACCAAGCAAGATTATATGTGGGAGATTATCATATCTATTCCTCAATGAGGTGCAACAAGGTGACCCGTTGGGTCCGTTGTTGTTTTCTTTGGTGCTTCATCAGCTTATAACGAAGATAAATGAGCAGTGCACACTATCCTTACAGGCTTGGTATCTTGATGATGGTACTATTATTGGTGACACTGTCGAAGTAGCGCGAGCACTTATTGTCGTTCAAACAGAGGGGCCTCGGTTGGGACTTATATTGAATATTAAAAAAACCGAAATCTTTTGGCCCTCTTGTGATGGAAGAAAGGTAAGGGATGGGATGTTTCCTGCTGAAATCTCAAGGCCAGACAATGGGGTCAAACTTTTAGGGGTGCGATCGGCCTTAATGATGAGTTTGTGAAAAGGCTTGCTATCGGGAGAGCGAGAGAAGGCAGTGGAGTTAATGCAGATTTTGTCTAAACTACGTGATCCTCGGAGCGAGTTATTACTTCTGCGTGCATGTATGGGCATCTCTAAGTTGTTATTTGGCCTTCGAATTTGTTTCCGGGATACACTACGAGGCGAGTAGATATCTTTGATAGAGGCTTAAGGGAGGCGATAGAGGGAATCGTTGTGTGTGGAGGCCCGTTTTTCGGGGAGATTCAATGGAGACTAGTTACACTTCCTATCAGATATGGAGTCCTTGGGTTATACACGGCTAAGGAAGCATCACAATACGCCTTTCTTGCATCACGTGTGCAATCTTGGGGATTGCAAGATCACATACTCAGGGGATAGTGGAGTAGAAGGTATGGACGATAATTTTTATATGGCATTGAAAACCTTACAAGAAAATCTGCCCGACCAAGACTTTAGTAGTTTTACCAATAAAGACACCGCCCCACTTAAAGCACAAAGCAACCTGGCGAGTGCTATTTTTGGTAAAGTTGTTAAAGATATGGGTAGGGTTTATGGGTTTTCGGATAGACGAAGCGCTTTTTGAGTGTCTACAAGCGGCGCATGCGCAGGATTTTCTTCTCGCTATCCCGATTGACGGCCTTGGACAGAAGATGTCCCCCTTGGAGTATCGGTGCATCCTTAAATACGAGTTAATGATCCCCCTATACCCTTCGATTCTCGTTGCCACGCTTGTATTACAGTGCCGCCTAGACGCATATGGGGAACATGCTGTTCACTGTAAGGTGGATCCTGGTTTCAAATATAGACATGATCATGTGAGAGATATCTTATATGATGTATTATGGAGGGCTGGTATTTCGGCAAAGAAAGAGGCGTCGGTCAACTTTTTGACGGATCCTCTTGAAGGCAGATCAACACTCAGGCCAGCAGATGTTCTTATTTTTGGGTGGGCCAACGGAAAACATACGTGTGTTGATCTTACTGGGGTTTCTCCATTATTAGGCATCGGGCAAGGCTCTTTCACAGTTGGACAAGCAGCTTTGAAAGCTGCCTTGGGTAAGATAACGAAGCATGAAAAGGCTTGTATTGATAATGGACATGCTTTTATTCCCTTTGCCTTTGACACTTTTGGGTATTTAGCTCCGGAGGCGGTTGGACTCCTAGCGAGAGTTCAAAGAGTCATGCACAGTAATGTCATGACTCCCGATTCTAGAGAGTTTGTGTTTAAGAGGATAGGGTTTGCCATTCAAAAAGGGCTTGCAGCGCAGCTTGTTGCTCGCTTGCCTTCTATGTAATAACTCATGAATCTGTTTCAATGTTTTGTGGTTTTAAGAATAAACATAAAAACCTAAAAAAAAAATCTAAAAACTCTAGCCTAAAGACAAGCTCCGTGTCGACGGCGCCAAAAATTGATGGTATTTATCAATGATGTTGTAGTAGAAAGGTTCTTTGAAACTTGTGAAGGAATATTTTTAGATTTAATAAACTAAAATAATAGAAAACTATATATACACAATTGTCACAGGATGAAGAATTAACTGGGACTCGGGATTTCACTGTATTTCGTATTCAAGTGGTTCAAAAATTAATCCTAGGCAATTATAGCTCAAAAAAAAAGAAATATTAACTCTATTCTTTGCCAAAATAGATTTTGTAAAACATCAATTGTAAATTACAAGCACAGTGCATCAAAAGTATCTAAGACTAAGCATACACTATCAAACAAGATGACAATTGATTAATAGAAATCATAAATCATTTAAAATCGATGCAAAAAGTAAATAAAAGAATTAATCAAATTACCACATTGATGAAATCCAGCTTCCTCCGTTGTCCCAATGTTGGGTTTAGCTTCTCATATTGTAGACACTCCAAAAAGAATTTTTTTATTGCTCAAAAGGTGCTTACAATGGTGAAAATGGGAAAAATAATAAAAGCAGCGAATTAGCAATGCTGTTTAGGCGTTACAAACTTCACTGTTAACAAAGAAGGTGTTGCGAAAGGAAGATATACGATACTAATGAACTGTCACAGAATCTCAAATATACGACACTAAAATACGACTGTTCTGGACAGCATAATGTTCTTCATATTCGTCTTTTCTGCAGCAGCAGAAACTTCTCCATGCAACTCGTGATTACTCACTCTGTTGCTTTTTGTTCTAACCCCTATCTCTCCATCTCCTTCTACTCGACCCCAGTAACCTATTTATACACCTTTGGACCAAGAATCTTCGCTCATTAATCCCAAAAATCTTCCCATATCTCGGCAGTGAAATAAAATAATCTCGGGATATTTTCTTCCCTTTCTTGCCTTCCCACACGTCTTTTGATGTCGACACACTCTCAGGGGATTGTTTTCATGTTCCAACATAAGTAAAACTCTATCAATCCACACGCCAACTACACAGAACTCGCGCCAACTACACATAACTCGTGATGGAGTAACCAAACCCGAGTAACCCTGTTATCTTCACTACCGATTATCCAACCAAATCCAGTCGAACAAAAGGCCTATATCATCCCTGTTTAGCCAAGAGGAACAATCCCAATGAGTTTCGGCCATTGAATCTCTTTGTAACCCATCTAAAAATCCAACCCTAATCTGCCATGGTGAACACCTCTTTTCCCGCCAAAACCAATATTCAAACAAAGAAGATGGGTTTCCCCTTATCCAGCTGCTTGGGTGTGAATATCCTGTGGGTGCCCATTAGCAATTGGGTTACCCCTTATCCAAAGTGGAAGTCCGAATAGAAAATGTCCTCCGGGGGTGTTCCGAGCAACTTTTCGAGCCGAATTTTCCAACAATATTTATTTCCAAGAAATACCTACAAATACACGAAAACACCATAATAAGTACAAAATCGAGTACCAACAATACGAAATATTGAGAACAAATCATACACAAAAATGTGTCTATCATGTCATTCCTTTACTAACGGCCATCTCGAAGATTCCTAATTGTTCGGTCACGACATGATAGCCACAATTTCCATCTCCATCGACATCATCCGTGTACATAATAAACTCGCGAATAACCTCAGGAAGTTGGTCTATGTAAGACTTTATCTTCGTATGATAACTTTTAATGGTCCTACCTGTTATGGGATCCTTATACATCTTCATATTACCATTATTTAGCTTAATTATATCCAACTCATCATCTGCAATCCCTACACTCCAAATGTCTATTGTATTAGACGGGAGAATATTCTTACTTGGCCTTCCTCTACCCCTTTTCCTTTGAACATCGGCTACATCGACTATGGGTGTAGCATCCGAATTCTCACCTTCTTATCTTTGGTAGCTTAATTTTGATACCTTTGGTGGCCTTCCCCTTTTCCTTTGAACCTAGGATACATCGACTATGGGTGTAGCATCCGAATTCTCACCTTCTTGTCTTTGGTAGCTTAATGTTGGTACCTTCGGCGGCCTTCCCCTACCCCTTTTCCTTTGAACCTCGGCTACATCGACTATGGGTGTAGCCATCGAATTCTCACCTTCTTGTCCTTGGTAGCTTAATGTTGGTACCTTCGGAGGCATTCCCCTTTTCCTTTGAACCTCGGCTACATCGACTATGGGTGTAGCCTCCGAATTCTCACCTTCTTGTCCTTGGTAGATTAATGTTGGTACCTTCGGCGGCCTTCCACTTTTCCTTTGAACCTCGACTACATTGAATATGGGTGTAGCCTCCGAATTCTCACCTTCTTGTCCTTGGTAGCTTAATGTTGGTACCTTCGGCGGCCTTCCCCTTTTCCTTTGAACCTAGGATACATCGACTACGGGTGTAGCCTCGGAATTCTCACCTTGTTGTCCTTGGTAGCTTAATGTTGGTACATTCGGTGGCCTTCCCATTTTCTTTTGAACCTCGGATACATCGACTATGGGTGTAGCTTCGGAAACCGTCGTTTGATGTTGACTTGATATCGGTTCCTTCTTTGTCCTACCACGTTTGTTTGGAACCGGCGCTTCCGCGAATCTGGCTTCCGAAATCTCACTTGCGGATAGATCTCGTTTCTTAGTTTCCGCGAGTTCTTCTTCACGTTTACTCATTTCTTTCATTTCTTTCCTTTGTTTTCTCCTTGGAATTTTAGTTTGTGGTCTACCGGGCGGATCTCCCTTTCCTGGATCTTCACTTGGTGTTATCCATGGGCGTGTAATCAGCCTCAGTTGGCTCAACAACACTTGTAGGCTAGCCGAGTTGGCTCGTGAGTAAGCTTCATAGAATTCCTTGGCCTCCTTTGTAACCCATGGTGATTTTCCGGGATCTTCCGTAGGGGGGAGGTCAAAAGTTAGTTGCTTCCAAAATGGATCAATAACATCAATTGGTATCACTTCTTCATACTTCACAAGCATATGACGATACGGAAGCCCCAATGAAGACATGTCGGGACAGATATACACATCACCCGGTTTTCCGTAATTTTTCTCGTATTGCATTTGTCTCATCATATGTTTTATTTCCCATTTGGAGACGTTGAACTCTATTCCTTGGAGGAACTTAATATGTGGAATAAATTGAGTCATCCTATCCATTGAACTTTTGTCAAAAGCCTTCTTGATCCTATCGATATCAGCCTTAAAGTGTTGCTCCATTGCCTCGGTGACCGTAACCACGTTTCCTTGCCCGGACTGGATGAGATCTTTGAATATCCCATGAGAGGACTCCGCTATACTAGTTGCTTCATTCCCGTAATGACTATAACGATTTGTCCACGCACGCACAAATTTTTGCTTGAACTTATCCAACCAATTAACCCGACAATATGAGACGGCACTTGGATACACTTCGTTATATTTGGCAATAAACATGTTCAATCTCTTTTGATACATGTCCTCGGTAAGAGACCAATAAACTTTCTCCCAATCCTTTAGAAATTCCAACCACCTTTTATGATTTTCACCGTGTTCTTTGTCGACTCGCTCTTTAATCTTTCCTCTTTCATTTTCTTCTTCTTCGGGTGATAGTTTCTCTTTGCGAACATCTTCCTCCAGTACAGCAACCATTCTCTTCTTAATATCTGACTTAGAGGGTTCGAACAAAGCATGATAATGTTTTTTCACATTTTCACCAATATGATATGTACATAGGAAATTTTGTGCATCCGGATATACGTCGGAGATGACATTCATTAGTGCGTCAAATTGATCGGTTATGATAACCTTAGGTGATCGGTTTTCCGGGAACAATAATTTCAATTGTCGCAATGCCCAATGATAATTGTAATCCTTCTCGTTTTCCATTAAACACCAAGCCAATGTGAATGTTACCTTGTCCGATGTTTGCCCCACGATGTTGAACAACGGCATGTTGTATTTGTTTGTCTTGTAGGTGCAGTTCATCATAAGAACATCACAACACGTATGAGCCAATTGTGAAAGCAAAGGATGCGAAATGAATATTTGAAGGAGCTTATCGTCCGGACCTCTTTTAATGATTCGCGTGTACTTGTGATCCCAAACTATCTTCTCAAATTCTTGCATAACGGTCCTCCCTTCCCATTCCAACCTTCTAATGGTTGCTTGTGCGCTATAAATTGTACTTAGGGAAGAAACGTTTGTCTCATCCTTTTCCTTGAAGCCTCTGAGAATCACTCTTGGTTTGATACATGCTTTGGTCATTATCCTTACATCCTCAAATTGATGAGGTTTTAGCTTCGCAACTATAGAGTGACCAACAAAATCTTTCGGATCCCGATGGTTATGACGCCCAAAACACACCGTACAATCCCATTTTTCTTCCTCTTTTCCTTTGTCTCGTAGATGGAATACAAGCTTAAAGGGGCACTCATCCTTCTTCGTAGTAGTCTTGTATACCCTATTAGTCTTCTTTTCATATACATAACCCCTTCTCTTATGGCTATTCTCCTTGTATTTTCCGTTTCGTTCACAAACCATCTCAAAACGAACATTTGAACCTTGGTTATTCCTCACTAAGACACACATGTTCTTAAGAGCCGTCTCTTTTTCCAAACCAATAGCTTCAGCTGGAGATTTTATTCCCTATATAAGGACAAAAAGGAAAGATTATAAGGTTAGTTACAAGCAATCCCAACATAAAATTGTAAAAACTATGTGAAAGTATTGTTTGGTAACATACCCGAGGAATTTTATAGTATTCGGACGTATCCCGAAAGAGAGGTTTGGAAGTTGGAGCGATGTATGTCACAACCTAAGGAACGAATGAAAACAAAATTGAATTAGTTCCACATAATAATGTTCCGGCAATGTATGTTTTTGAACAGCAATGCCGGGATAAGGGATGCCGACATTTTAGAAAAGATAAAATGCTCGCCGGTACCTTGTTCCGGCATCCACGATAATTTACATTAGATTCCAGTACAGAGGTTCAAAATATCATTAACTCCTGTATGATTTTCATGTAAAACCGGCATAGTATATATGTAAAGTTCTCTGCTGGTACATACTACCGGCATTCACGAAAAATTACACACTACGCCGGTACTAAGTGCCGGCGTTTACGAAAAATAAAATAGAAAGCCGTTACTTAAGATCGAAAAACAAATACTCCTGTATGTTTTACTTGTGGTACCGGCATAGTAAGTTTGGAGTAAACCATGCCGGAATGGATATTCCATGGAATATTCGGTGGTAAGTAAAAAGTGAAATGTATACCGGCATGGATATTTGGTATGAATACCACGACGGCACTGTTTCAAAAATGGGGGATATACTGAACCGGCATGGAAAGGAGTATGAATACGACGCCGGTACCACCAGTTCCGGCGTAGTATTCATACTAAGAGTGTGCCGGCACTACCCTTTTTCAGAGAAAAATGGCGGTTTGAAACAGAAAAATGAAATTTTCGACCTCTTTGAAGCATTACCTGTGTGTTAGGGTTGCTTGTATGCTGGACATATTTACTTTCTTGGGTTGGTTCTTCACAAAACACTTCATGCTCACAAAAATCATGATCCAAGGGTGTTGGTTCATCATATAACTCCAATTGTGAGTTGTTATCATTAACCGAAGATTGATGATATGATTGTTGTTGTAGTTGAGCTAAAGATTGTGCAGCTGCAAGTCTCTCATCACAATCATCTTCCATTTTCCAAAAAAAAAAAATCACTCAAAATTTTCCTTCCTTCTACTCTCAACTAACCCACACAAATAAAAAAAAAAAAAAAACTAAAAACACACTAATTTATCCCCCATATGATTATGAATTTACTAATTATTGTTAACTACTAATCTTGATTAGTGGGGGCTAGATTAGGAATTAATAAAATAATTACATACGGGGTAACCCTGAATTTCTATTGGGACACCTATTTTGTCCTGTAGCTATATCCCCCAATTAATAAAACTATCCCCCAATTGCGCGTTCTAAATATATCCCTACCAATTTTAGGAATTAAAATCCGGAATTATCAGATTACTGAAATTCCCTTCTTATATATTTAACTAAATGCAAGATCGGACACATTAATTCATTCTTCATTTTCAGTTTTTCTGGTTCCAGTCTTCTCTCACTCAAATCTCGAAAATCAAACAACACCTGAAATTGATACTAGCCATTTTCTTGTCGAAGATAAACTGAAAACTGGGTATTTATCAACTATCCGTTGTAGAGAATTGATTAGTAGCCGTTATCTTCTCTCTCTGATAATCAACAAACCATGATCCATTGTAGAGAAACTGAAAAAGAAACCGTATAATTAACTAACAATTGTAGAGAAACTCAAAAAGAAACTGAAAATCAACCGTATAAATTAGGTTTCATCAGAAAACCTAACCGATTTCACTTTCGTTTCATCATCATAAACCTAATTGAACGATTGGAAGATTGTAAAAAATCGAACAGGTAAAACCTAATTTTGATGTCAGATTTAATGCATGTATGTTTTAGTCTTGATTTTCATAATGCAATCATTATATGTTCGTATTTGGTTGATTTTCACACTGCAATTTACTGATTAGGTTTGATTTTGGTCTTGTTTAGTTATTTTTGAGTTTTGGTTAGTGTTCTTGGGATATTTGTGGAAGGAAATGATATCTCGTCAAATCTATGTAGGTTATATATACTAATCATGTACAAAATTGATATTTCTCTTCAAATTGTAAGTATTATTTTTCTCAGATGCAAATTCGATCTACTGTTGATGGGTGAAAATGTGATTCTAAAGGAGTTTTAGATATTTTTCTATAAACAATTGTACTTGATCCAAATTAAAATTGGATAAACAATAGCAGTTTATCCATTGTATGCATTTTTGTTGTTCATCTGCATTAGTAACGGTGAATATGTGTTTGCATCAAAAGCATTTACAAAATAAATGGATCAACATTGTAAAAATTTATCCAATTCAGGTGGATAAACAACAGTAGTTGATCCATAGAAAATGAAATATTTGCTAGTTATTTTGTATGCATTTTTGTACTTGTTAACGGTGAATATGTGTTTTGCATCAAAAGCGATAGTTGATACAAAATAAATGGATCAACAGTAAAAAATTTATCCAATTCAGTGGATAAACAACGATGATTTGATCCATAGAAAATGAAATATTTGCTAGTTATTTTGTATGCAAACAGCAGTAGTTTATCCAAAAAAAGATTGGATCAACAGTAGGAGTTGATCCAATTTAGGGGATAAACAACAGCAGTTGATCCAAGCAAAAAATAGGATAAACAATAAAAGTTGATCCATTGTATGCAAAGTTGTTCAACTGTAATCAGTTTCTGAAGGAATTTTAGATATATTTGCAAATGGAAGGGATCAACTTCTACTGTTGATCCCTTCCATTTTAGATATCTTTGCAATGTATGGGATAAACAACCACAGTTGATCCAAATTCAAAAAGGATAAACAGGTGTAGTTGATCCATACAAAATAGATTTTTTTGATGGTTATGTACTTTTCTACTATGAAAATATGAATGCTAACTATAATAAGTGTTGAACTCAGGTTGAGAAGACATAATGCATAGGAGATCACCAAGGATAAAGAAGAAGCAAGATGAAAAGGGCACGCAAGAGATTGAGAAAGCTACAGAACCAAAACGAAATGCGAAAAAAATAAGGTAATTGAAGAAGAGGCAACAAGAAAGAGGAAGAACAAGAGTACAAATGAAGAAACACCAAGAAAGGTGAAACACAAGACGATAGTTCAAGAAGAATCAGGATCCGAAGAAGAAGCGCAAGGAGAATCAGATGGTGATGATGAAGAGTTGGAAGAAGAGCAAAAAGAAGCTGAAAAAAGGAAACCACTGAAAGTCATAAAAGGAAATGCAATGAAGGAGAAAGAGACAACAAGAAAGAGGAAGAACATGAGTACGAATAAAGAAGCACAACAAAAGTTAAAGTTGAAACTCAGGAAGATAGCTGAGGAAAAATATGATTCAGGATCCGAAAAAGAAGCGCAAGGAGAATCAGATGAAGATGACAAATCAAAGAAAGTCGTCAAAGGTAAAAACATACATTGTGATATTTGTGATGGTATTCTTACTACGTTGCTTAAAACAAAATGAAAATGACTTAGTTTCATGTATGCAGGCAGGTCAAAGGAAAAAGAAATCAAACTCAAAGAAGAAGAACAACGAAAGCTGAAACAAAAGAAGAAAGTTGAGGAGGAATCAGAATCAGAATCCGAAGAAGAAGGGCAAGAAGAATCAAATAAATATGATGGAGAATCGGAAGAAGAGAGCAAGAAGATTGTAATATATCAAAAAGAAGGAAAAAAGGAAAAACCTAAGAAAGTCGTCAAAGGTAAAAAAAGTAGATTGTAACATTTGTGCTGGTATATCTAACTATATTGTTTGAAATACTGAAAACAAAATGAAAATTATTGAGCTTCACATATGCAGTCGGGTCAAGGCCGAAAGCAAAATCACAACAAAAGGAAAAAAGCAAGATGGTGGTTGAGAAAGAATCAGAAGAATCGGAATCAGAGTCCGATGACGAGGAACAACAAGAATCATATGAAAATGAATCTGAAAAAGAAGAAGTAGCAAAAGAGGGCAACTCAGAGCCAGAGCGAAAAGGTAAAAACATTGACTCTTTAATAAAAATAATTATGCGTAAGCAATAACAGTTTTGGATCAACAAATAACAGTTGATCTAATAAGGGGTAGTTAAAGCATGAATTATGATCACACATATTTATACATCGCATCTCACTCGGGGGCTACGCCCCCTCGTGAAAATATATTATGCGTAGAATGCGAGAAAACAAAAGATTATTGTCAAAAATGAAAAGTAAAATGATTCGAGTTTCATCTATGCAGGAAAGTCGAGAGCAAAGGAACAGAGATTCAAGGGGGGGTCTACAACCATTGGCTGAAATGGGTAATTTTCTATGAAAAAAGTTTGAAGTGGAAGATGCAAATAACAAGAAGAAACCAAAACTTGCAAAAGCACTGAAGGAATCTCCATATTGGGAATTATTAAGCCCGTTTTATGTAGCAGACATGAGTATGAGTGGTAAGTGGATGAACAAGATTAATCTTGCAATGCAGCTGTTGATGAGTGCATTTGATAAAAAAACTAGAAAGTTCAAATTTGGAGAAAACGAAGAGTGATCTCTGGAAGCAAGAGATTTCGTTGTCATATTCAAAATGAGAAGACTGAAACAGAAACTGCAACCGAAGAATGGAATTGACTACAACGAATTCTTAAATAAAAAGTTCAGACCAGAAAAACCAAAAGATTCTCCAGAACCAATATTGAAGGCTGAGGTTGTATACAAACTGAAAAATGCAGCAGAAGATGAGTCTGATCCGGAGCATTTTGTAAGACTTTTCGGTATGTGGTTATGCACGGTTTTCTTATTCCCAAATTCTGGTATGACAGCCTTCGCAAAGAAATAGTTGCCTCATATCTTACTGATGGACAGAGTGTCATGGCCGGATCATGTTGTGGAATGTTTGATTTCGAACCTGGCAAACAAGAAGAATAACCAATTAGTTATCGGTGGCTGCACAACTCTCCTAGTGGTAAGAAAAAGTGCTAATTTTGTAAAAGTAAAATGTTTATTGTTGTAGAGAGTGAAATGCATACTATTGGATAAAACTAACATTGTTGTTTATATTATGCAGTGTTGGTTCTGCGAACATACCAATAAGTACATAACCAAAAGGGAGGGTTTCAAAAATTCAACTGCAAGATTACTACGATGGAACCAGCATGCATTGTGCAAGCAGCTTCAAAGTGACTTTAGCAACAAAATGAAAAAGAAGGCAATTGATATGACTTGGTTCGACAAGACGGTAATTTCTTTTACTATATTTATCTTTAATATTACAAATGTACCATTTTTTTAGTGAATGGGGTCAACAACCAATGTTGATCCAGTTTAAGTATTAGATCTTTGTGGATCAACAATGGTTGTTGATCCATGTGAATTGGATCAACAGCCACTATTGATCCAGTTTTAGTGTCTACACTATTTTAAGATCCTCCAATTCTAAGTTTTTTGTGGATCAACAGTGGGAGTTGATCCATATGAATGGGATAAACAACCAATGTTGATCCAGTTTTAGTGTCAACACTATTTTGACCTCCTCCAATTCTAAGTTTTTTGTGGATCAATAGTGGAAGTTGATCCATGTGAGTTGGATCAACAGCCAATGTTGATCCAGTTTTACTGTCAGTTTTTTGTGGATAAACAATGGAAATTGATCCATGTGAATGGGATCAACAACCAATGTTGATCCAGTTTTACTGTGTACACTATTTTCATTTGTGTTGATCATTCTTTTGCAGTTTCATCAAGACTTTGTTGATCCAGTGTCTGCTGAGGAGAACTATTTGATTGACCTATCAGCACCTGCAAGAGAACTGGAACAAGAGAGGGCAAGGATAAAGGAGATAGAGGAAGAAAATATCTTTCTTGATTGTGACAAGCATGAGATGCATTACATGGACAAGGCTGAAATTAAAAAGTTTGTTCAGAGCACATTATTCTTGAGAGAGATGTATGAGAGGAACAAGGACAAAATAGAGTTGCAAGCTGGAGAACATGAGCGACTTGCTGATATTGACAAGAACATAGAGAAATGGCAGGGATAGGAAAGAATGTTTCAGGAATCACTGAATAGGAATAAACCAGCGTATATAGGGAAGGAATTTGAAGGTTTGGACATTGAAGATTTGTTCACACAGACGCAACGATGAGGATAATCATCTGGACAAGGAAATCAGAATGAAATGAACTCTGCGGCGAATGATCAACCAACAAATGGGAATGAAACGAGAGTAAATATGGAAGTCGAAGATTCAGTGTATTTGAACAATGAAGACACTCAAGAAATGAAGGCTACCTTGGGAACTGAAGATGCAACTCAAAGTACTTTGGGAACTCAAGATACCTTGGACACTCAAGATAAGGGTTTTGAAACTGGAATGAAGTTTCCGAAGGAAGAACCGAAAAGTGGAAAATCTTTGGAGAATCGGAAGGAAGGATTTCATGCAGGAAGAGAACTGAGGCAAGATGATAATGTAGAGCTCGATTCGCTGGTTGAAAACATTGCAATATCTGCTAGAATAGTAGAAGAGAAAGCTGACATGCCAATGGAAGAGAAGAGTCCTTCCGTTGAGAAGAAGAATGATGACATACAAATGGAAATGATTGTGCTTGACACTCATCCACTTTCAACAATAAAACCAGATGAATCTGGGTATGTGCATACAGGTACCACACCAGGTTTCGGTGCAATAATACAAGAGGTACTTAGCATAACACAAAAAACAGAAGATGATAGTTCTGGAAATCAAACACAGTCTAAAATACTCCAAGGGTTGAACCATATTTATAAGGTGGATGTTGTTGAAGAGAAAAATGAAGATGAAACAGAATCAAAGGATCAAACAGAAGAAGAAAAAGCATCAGAAGCAGAAGAACAAAAAGTCAGTTCTCTTGTAAAACGGGTGAAAAAAGGAGAAAGGCCAAAGATAAAGACGTATAAACTTCGAAGTCAAACACCTATTAAGAGAAAAACAAGGGCAAAAAGGAAAGGTGGAAAAGGAAAAGAGAAGAAGGTGGAGAAGCAAAGGGAAGTAATTGACCTCGACGAGCTTGTCATTGACGTCACACCACCCAAACCGAAAAAACTGACAAGGCCACAAAGACTGAAATTGTGGAAAAAATGCAGTGACGCTGAAAAACAAATCATCCAGCCGTTCTTTGAGAATGCAAATGAATGGTATGTAATACACCTCAGATCACATAGTTTTTTCTTTTATTTCATATGATAGTTCTTTTTAATTACATTTTCATTTGTGTTTTTTTTGTTGTTGAAAATGCAGCGACAAAGCTTTTAGTTTTTATTTCTGCAATACTGATGTGGAGGTAATCATCAATGGAAAGCATATAGAGCATCTGATGAATAATCAAAACATTCACGGTGAGATTATTGATTACTACACCACCTTGCTGAAAACAAAGATGGAATCGCCGCATAAACCTCAATACGGGAACCACATTATTCTCTCAACAAATGATTATGTAAGTTTCTTGGTTTCTTTGTGGATCAACAATGGGAGTTTATCCAATTGAATGGGGTAAACAGCCACTATTGATCCAAGTGAAATTTACTTGTTATGATATATACTTCTCTAGTTAAGCAAGTCAACTTAGATTATGTAAGTTGCAAAAATTCTTGGTTTCTTTGTGGATCAACAATGGGAGTTTATCCAAGTGAATGGGGTAAACAGCCACTGTTGATCCAAGTGAAATTTACTTGTTATGATATATACTTCTCTAGTTAAGAAAGTCAACTTAGATTATGTAAGTAGCAGATAATCTTGGTTTCTTTGTGGATCAACAATGGGAGTTTATCCAAGTGAATGGGGTAAACAGCCACTGTTGATCCAAGTGAAATTTACTTATTATGATATATACTTCTCTAGTTAAGCAAGTCAACTTAGATTATGTAAGTAGCAGATAATCTTGGTTTCTTTGTGGATCAACAATGGGAGTTTATCCAAGTGAATGGGGTAAACAGCCACTGTTGATCCAAGTGAAATTTACTTATTATGATATATACTTCTCTAGTTAAGAAAGTCAACTTAGATTATGTAAGTAGCAGATAATCTTGGTTTCTTTGTGGATCAACAATGGGAGTTTATCCAAGTGAATGGGGTAAACAACCACTGTTGATCCAAGTGAAATTTACTTATTATGATATATACTTCTCTAGTTAAGCAAGTCAACTTAGATTATGTAAGTAGCAGATAATCTTGGTTTCTTTGTGGATCAACAATGTGAGTTTATCCAAGTGAATGGGGTAAACACCCAATGTTGATCCAAGTGAAATTTACTTGTTATGATATATAGCAAACTAATATCTTTAAAAAAATTATTGATACAACCAATATTGGGAATCGCATTAGCGTCGCAAAGTATAGAAAAGGTAGAGAGATGTGGTATCCCAGAAAAGCTAAGGAAAAGTTACACTGGTAATATTGAAGACACAAACATCATTATACCAATGTGCTTGACTGATCAGCAAGGTGTTGGATACCACTGGGTGGTGCTGGCGTTGGTAAAAGGCAAATGGATAGTGCACAACTCTGCAAGGCACAATAAGGCTTATAATTGGCAATATTTTGTGATGATAGTACCACTGACTAAAGTGCTGAATGAAATTGGCCATAGAGATCCAGAGACAAGTGGTGAAATACAGACAAGGTTTTCACACTACACTGTACCAGCACAAGACAGATGCGATTGTGCACTGCACACTTGCATGTACTTGAAGAATTTGGTAAAGCATGGAAACTGTGAAAATCTATCTGAAATCACTAACTTAGATGAGAAGTTGAACAAGAATAGAGTGAAGATTGCAGCAAGAATCTTGTCGGAATTGGGTGCATGGAAGAATCCTGATTCAGCTGCTGACACTGTTAAAGATATAATCCAACTTCCTGATTCTGCTAATGACTCTGTTAAAGACTCAGTTGAACCATTAGAGTGAGCTTGATGTCATAGTCTGTTAATGCTCTGTAAAGAAAATCTAACTATAGTTTTAAAGGTATCTATCTTAGTAAGTAGAACTTATTGTAGGTCTGATTATGGATGAATTATTATGAACCATTATGAATGAATTATTGTTGATGTATTTGTGGTCTGAATATGAATGAATTTTACAGGTATGTATAGCTTGAGGAGTTTGCTAGTAAATACAGATAGAACCTTGCAATTTTTTTATTTGTTTTGTGTGTCAACAACCATTGTTGATCCAATTTAGTTGGATAAACAACCATTGTTGATCCAATTAAGTTGGTATGATTATGAATGAATGTTACAGGTATGCATAGCTTGAGGGGTTTACTAGAAAATACAGATAGGACCATGCAAATTTTCTGTTTGTTTTGTGTGTCAACAACCATTGTTGATCCATTATAGTTGGATAAATAATGGAAGTTGATCCACAAAAAAAAAGGATAAACAAATGCAGTTGATAACATTTGTGTAAGTATGCTTTCTGTAAAATCAATAAAGCTATAACCTGAAAACTGACATATACTTAACAAACAAAAGAATAAAATTCATAACAACAAACTAAGAATGTATGTCATTTAAAAAAATAACAATTGCAAAACAAAAAAGCATTAAAAAAAAACCAACTAGTAAGAAACCTAAAACAAGTTGTTCAGAATATGAATAAAACCAACAAACTTCAGAACAACATCCTCTTCAAGAACTTGATAATCCTGGAATGAGACTCCTTGCGAAACTTTGGTGCACGAGGAGCCAAAGGAGCTCTACGACATGTTCGACGGTTGTGAAAGGTGAGCATTCCACACTGGCCACACTTCCTCTTCTTGCGCACCTTTTCACGACTACCCCTATACCTAACACCTTTAGGCCTTCCAGCTTGTTCTCGACCACCATTGGGAGGAAAAACATACCCTTTTTTTATTAATTCCAGGAGGCTTCTCAGAGTCCGGAATAGGATATATGGTTCGAGAGTACAACCTTCTACAGTAGTCATAAGTATAGTAAGCGCTAATGTATTTGTACGGTTCATCATTTTCAATCTGCAGCATGGCTTTCATTGCATGAGTGCAAGGAAAGCTATGTTTCTACCACCATTTGCAGCTGCAGGTCCTAGAATCCAAATCGACAGTATGCTTACCTGTTGGAGAAATGATCTCAAATACTTTCTCACTTGATCTCCGAAACTTGTATGAACGGCAGTCGTTTATCCTCTTGTTAAACCTCGCTTGCATACGAGGAGTAAGCCTTGTAGTCCAATTGTTAGACTCCAATAACCTCTTGTAATTCTGCTCCATTACCTTAGCACGAACAACATTGAGAAGCTCAATTGCTGGAAGCGGCTTATCATGCTTAATAACATTGTTAAAACTCTCTGCAATATTTGATGTGTTCTCACCCCACGTTTCTCCTAGAAATGCATGAGCAACCCAATTATCAAGCGGAATCTTCATCATCCAAGCAACCACTGAATCCAACTTTAGATTACTCATACTCTTCGAGGCAGCATAAACTTTTTCCTTTGTCAATGCAGTGTAGCAATCTTCGAATAACTTGACTGCAGTTTGTCTGCTCCTGCCTTTTGGGACAGGAATATTTCCTTTCATATGGTACAAACAGTAGGAATGGAAAGCATTTGGGAAGACTTTAGGCACATGCTTCAAAAGGCCGATTCCACGATATGATATGATGGTAAGTGGACGATCTTCACTTATAATACCCTTCAAATTGGTTAAGAACCATTCCCAACTCTCACAATTTTCACACGGAACAATTCCAAATGCAACTGGATAGATATCTACAAAAAAGAAAAAAGAAAAATAAGTGACCAAAAACAAAAATAAATGACCAGTAACTAGTGTACAACAAACAAAGTTGATCCATTTTAGTTGGATCAACAGTAGAAGTTGATCCCTGCAGATGCATAAAAAGTAGCAGTTGATCCATTTTAGTTGCATAAACAATAGAAAATTGATCCATTTCAATGGATCAACAGTAGAAGTTGATTCAATTTTTTTTAAATAGTTTTTGGACCAACAATCAAAGTTCATCCAATAAATCATATTTTTGGATCAACAATGACAATTGATCCAATAAGTATGTGTAAACAATCACAGTTGATCCAATAAGAGGTAGTTGAAGCATGAAATTCAATGCAAACCAAAAAGAAAGCAATCTAAACTACCCTAAGCTACATATAGTATTACGTCGCACCTCACTCGGGGGCTACGCCCCCTCGTAAAAGTTAAATTCAATATAGAATGTAAAATGATGGATCAACAGTAAAAAGTTTAAACATACATGGATACAAAATGAAAAATAGTAAAAGGTTAAAAGTCATACGTTGGTTACCAGTTTTGCCGCAAGCAACCATAAGACCACCTTTAAACTTCCCAGTGAGAAAGGTACAATCGATAAATAGCATCGGACGACAATAACTGAAATAAGTACCTGGTAGAAAAAATTTAAATGCATATTTTTCTTCCGACAAGATTTTGGGATGAACTGGAGATTGAATTAAAAAAATCTGGATTAGCATCCGCTCATTTTTCTACCAAATGGACATTTCTTTCGAAGTTGTTCATTTTATGATTTCTTTGATTCAGGGTCATTTTCCTAACACCAATTCCTAGCTATGAATCCACAAGTGAGTTTTCCTAGACTCAGTAAGAAAAACAAGGGTAGAGATGTTGGGCCTTCAAGGAAAACTCAGTAGTAGAGCAGTTGGGCCTGTTCTAAAACTAGCCAGCCATGAGAAGCCGTAATTTCAAAAGAAAAGACAGAAAAGCGCACTACATTTCTTTCCTTTCTGCTTGTGAACATGTCCCTAAAATGGGTGAGTGTTTATACTAATCACCTGCCATGCCAGCCTTCTCAAAATACAAATATCAAGCGACTGTTGGAGCCGTTGAAGCTCAATCTCACTTACCAAAAAAAAAATGTTTTCAACTCGTCTCGTGTACACAGAATTTAGTACGGAAACTGAAGTGGGCAATTGAAATTTACTTGATCTTTTTTTTTTTTTCAAGTTAGATAAAGGAAGAAATGAAGCAGCCAACAGCCGACTTAGCTCAGTGGTAGAGCGCGTGACTTTTAATCCCGTGGTCAAGGGTTCGATCCCCTTAGTCGGCGCTTAGAGTGGTTTAAAGTCCATTTTTTTTTTTTTTTTTTGGTTATGAACACCATTTTGCTAAGTTTTACCTGTGATGAAAAAGTAACTAGAAGCTTGCAAGATATCATCTGACCTTTATTGTATTGAGTAGTTGTGTGCACGAGTCACTCTGTCTAAAATGGTTATCTATTATACTAAAGCACCAAGGGAAGGGGAATTCTCAACCCTTTCCGACTGAAATGAATGATTTGTGCACCGGGTAATGCAATGATTTGGATTGTATGAGACGGACTTGCAAGTGGTTATGGACACACTACTAGTTTTTGTTGTTCCTCAGATATACAGGAAACTCTTAGTTAAAACAAACAAAGAACAATCCGTCAATAAGTAATTAAATGCTAATCCATACCAATTCTTGAAGACAAAATCAGAAAAGAAACCTCCATGAAAGTTGATTAGTCCATTTTACATCCCCAAATTCCACAACTAGTTTCTTTAATTAAACAAAGAAAGACCATGCATACTGCCAAAACCCCGGCCATTTGGTGTGATAATACTACTACTACTTCTAGTGCCATGGAGCTGTTGCAGCAGATGTCCATTCCTGCAAGATCTTCACTCTTTCTTCAGCGTATCTCATCTCCTCAACCTTGAGGACTTGAATTTCTTCTTCTAAACATCTTCTTTCAGTATCAAATCTTTCCCTTAACCTGCTACACTCATACCCCATCTCCTCCAGTTCAGTAATCTGTGCAGTCATCTTATGTACATCATCACTTGATAACTCGAGAAGCTTCCCCACGTTAACAAGTGTCTGAACAAGTTTCACGAAAACTAGATCCAACCCAAATTTCATACCTTCTTGAACACCTTCACATAACTCTTCCAAAGGCTTCAAGTGAGGCTCCTGAAGATATCATCTCTCAAGCTCATGTACTCATTGTTAAGACAATCAGATAACCGATGATGAGACATTGTCACTCTCTTAGCTGAAGATGAAGAAGAATCAGCAGCAGTAGTAGTAGCCTTTCTTTTGAGAGATTCAGTGCTGCAAGGAAGGATAGATGACATTTTAAATGGAGTTTAATTTTCTGTTGAAAGTGCAAGTGTTTAGTGGTTTGCAAGGTGGTTTTATCAAAACAAAGGGTATGCAGAAGGTGTGGTGTTGGGATTTCAGGGATAGGAGCTTTTAAAGAGAGTGGAGGACAAGTCATTGAATTGTATTGTGTTGTGTTGCTTTTAAGAGGTTGGAACGATGCAGTGAAGTATTAGCATTTTAAAGAAAGGAAATTGCAGGTCTTTTGTTTTTTCTGAGTGAGCAGTGCAAGGAGGTTGTGTTTCAGGAGGAAAGATGAAAAAGATGCGAGTGGGTATCTGTCGTTTTGTTGTGTGTGCGGACAATGAAGACTGGACTCAACTGAACTGGACGGTGTTAAGAGGTTTTCGCAGGAGAGATCGAAACGAAACGAAATGGGTTTAACAATGAAGACTGGAAAGGACAATGTCAGATTGTATGAGTAAGGCAAGACATGGCCGTGAACGTGCAGTATATTATAGTACAGATGAGTCACCTAGCTACGATGGATCAGTAGGTCAAAGCACTGTACGATGACGATTTTTGGGTTTTCACATTTCTATACCCGTGACGCACTATCTCTCTACCGGTGAAAGAAGTCCATAACTTTTTATCCAACGGTCCTGTATTTTCCTAGTACACTGACTCTCCAGCACTTGTTTATTGACAATTTATATGTAACATTCAAGTCCGTTGTGGGGGTGGGTGGATACTGAAAAATAACCTCGTTTAATTAGGGGCAATCCTTTTTAATTGGGGGCCTCCACTAGAGAACAAAAAAGATCACCCAAACCTAATTTGAGTCACTCTTTTCTAAAAAAATTTGTAACGACTAATCTACCCCTTATCTAATTAGTGATAATTTCATTTAATTAGTGCTAATCTTACTTAATTAGAGTTTAACATTTTTTTTTTGTTTTTTCAAAATTTTCATCTGCATTTTTTTTCCCTGCACAGATTTGTATGAAAAGTCATCATGGTATTTTTCAATTTTTTTAAAACAATGACGACTCTAAACAGTCGTTAATGTTTCCAAAAACGTCTCTAAGTGTCGTTACTGTTTATAATGACGACTCTGAAGAGTAGTTAATGTTTCCGTTCACGACTCTTAAAGTCGTCACTGATTCAATGACGACTCCAAATTGTCGTTATTGTTTACTGTAACGACACTTTATAGTCGTCATTTAAAGTGGCAACACTTAGAATCGTTAACGACTCTTTTAAATCGTAGTGAAAACATGAAAGACTCTTAGAGTCGTTATTCAGAACATTAACGACTCTTTAGAGTCGTCATATATGCCACAACGACGCTTTGGGTTGTCACTAAAAACAGTGACGACTCTAAAGTGTCGTTATTCAGAACATTAACGACTCTTTAAAGCAGTCAATGATTTAAAAAAATAAAAAATAAGGGTAAAACTGTATTTTCACAGTAGGTTTAATAAGTCCCTGAAAATTATGGGGTGTAAATAAAATGTCAAGGCCCCCAATATAATTAAACTAGGAAAAATAAGTGTACATTAATTCGTTTTGAAATAATCCCAACTTCTTTTGTTTTCTCTTATGGATCTAGTTAGTCATTTTCCCCAAAACAAATCAACCAAGCATCAGCAATTACATCACATTGATCTCAATTTCACTCGGATTAAGCCAAGAAGATGAACTCGGAGTTAACTCAGTGAAAATCTAGTCGCAAATCTCTTCTTCATCCTTCTGATTTTTCTATTTCTAATTCTATGCATGTTATAATTCCTTAGCTGATAGTATATAGCTTTTAAATCTTCTCTAAAAATAAATTCTAATTATGGGTTTAATGTTGATGTGCTAGGTCGGTGGCGCACTTGGATGAATTCTGGAGAAGTTAGAGTGGTTTTGCATGACTAATCCTTAGATTGTTCGTATACCCGAATTATCGACATTGCAAATTACTAGAAGATTGTATTTTAATCATCTGGTGGATTACCGAGATCTTACTATCCTTTTTCACTCAGATCTTTCTCTCTCACATGCTTATGTCTTTGGTTATATTTGGTAACAGTGCCTCTATTAACTTTATGATTTGGTGTTATCGATTTGGCAAGTTTTGCTACAAGTGTTTAGCATTCAACCATCAAAGCTACGGTGGAATTTTTAATATTTTCCTTCTCTTCATTGTCTTCTCCGCCTTCAATACTTACTCCTCCAAAGTTGATAGCCTCTACACAAAATACCAAAACTTGCAATAAGTTCAAAACTGCATGGAAGGCTCTCTGCTTTCTAACAGGCTTAAAGCCCTAAAGCTTCCTAATATTTCTGCAGAAGATTTGGAACAGGGTGCGGCTCAATGGAATTTCTGTTTTTTAGGTAAACTCTATTCAGTTAAAAATTTCACTGTAATTGAACTAGACAAAGAGTTGAAAAAACTATGGATAAAAAGTAAGGAAATATTTATAAAGAAAGAGGATGATGGTACTTTTATGATAAAATTCTATACCCAAGAAGAATATGAAGTTGTATTAAAGTTTTGTCTGTGGTTTATAGAGGGTGATTTACTGGTCCTAGAACCCTGGTCTCCTTCTATCCCGAAAAGCCATGTTGATCTCACGAAAAAACTTCTATGGCTCAGGTTATACAACATGCAACCAGAGTTTGCAAACCCTACAATTAAGATTGTCTGGATCTATGTTTTGAGCATTGAAATCATCCATAGAGACATCAAACTCTCCCATATCTAGGTAAGATCTAAGCATGCTCAAATTACCACCCACCTCTCTATTAAGATTATCATAGAGAGAAATACCATTTGGGTTTTCTATATTTTCATTGATATTATCCTGATTTGGATCTGGAGCATGACTAGATTGACCTTTCTCCATCCTAATTCTTTTTCATGTTATTTCAGAGACCTTTTCCCTCTCCCTGCCTCTATTAACATAAACCTGAAGCATACCTTGAGAATTGCATTCAATGCTAGTGACTGGAATGTTAGGAGACACCGAGTTTTCCACCTGGCTGATAACATGAATCGGTTGGGTTTGTCTTTGCGTACATGTCAATTGAAATTGGATCAGCCATTGCATGTCTATTTTCTTCCTCTGCATGTTGATCTCCTTCTTTTTGATGTTCAGTAATATCCATTTCTGGTTGTTACTCAATTCTGTATTGAATTTGCGGATGAATAGCTACCACTCTTACCCCTCTATTATCAGGATTATTCCATGATGGTGGATCAATGATAGAGTTGGATGGTAGATAACCTCTTTACTGTTGGAGTATAAAGTTGGCAATTTTCTCACATTCATCTTCTTTATGATCTATGGTGTAGCAATGGCCACAGAGAATAAAAGGTTGTTTTTCATAGAAAATACGTAACCAAACTTCATCATTGACTGCATTCTTCAACTAAAATCCTCTACGCAGTGGGTCTCTAACATCAATCAACACTTGTACCTTCTGAACTTTTCCTTTTGGAACAATGCAATCTGACGGATCTAGAGCTCTAACTTCACCTATGGCAGCAGCTATGCCACTAACTATAATAAAATGGCATGACGTTTCTTATAAGGTGATGTTGGTATTGCTATGAGTATTAGAAAAGTTCTTGTCAGTTGTGTTGTGTGCGTTGTTGCGTTGTGATGTGAAATAAAATGGCATTGCGTTTGGAAAACTATAATTTATATAACACTGTGAAATTAACAAACTGTAAATTCTGTTTGGTATATTGGTATTATATAGTTAATGGCGATAATAGACATGTCTTAAAAATTAGTATTAAATACACTGTTATATTTTTGGAGATCACGCTCTACAGTATGTCAGCAACGTTAGGCTCAAGTTTTCGCATGACTTATTACGTGATGTCTTTCTTGATATTTGCTACAAAGACGGACTACGCGCTCGTAAAGAAGTTTCCTATATGATGACAACCACTCAGACCAGCGGACATCCTCGTTTATAAATGGGAGAATGACCGAGATGTTTGTTTTGATGTAACATGCATTTCTCCTTTCACAAGTATTAGCACCCAAAATCTCACACCAGGACATGTAATCTCTAGTGCTATCAATTGTAAACGCAAGAAGTGCCTCGAAAAGTACACCAATCATGGCTATGGTTTTAGTATTCTAGCTAGCATGGATACCAAAAAAGTTTATCATTTGGTAGGGGCGCCCCACGCCTACTAAGATGAGAACTTTCCCACCAATGAAAAATATGAAATTTAATATCGTACATCATATTTATCATATATTAAACTGATAAGAACAACAGATGCTACACAATATGATAAGGGGATTGCTATCTGATAACACTATTTCGTCATCTTGTGAGCCCTCAAACCCAAAAATTTAGAGCCTCGATAATAGGTTTCTTTTTCTCCTATCTGACTTGTCGGATCTGATTGAAATCAGCCGACTCATCTTGGTTTGACCCAACGGATTCAAAAATACGTGAGTTGATCTCGTGAGTCAAAACTATTTTATTACCTGACTCAGACAGGTATGAACCAGAGATTAGATCTAAATCAAGGCGAGAGTTAGATCTAAGTCAAACTTAAAAACAAATGGTCTAACGAATCTGACCTACAGACATCGAGTGAGCGAAAACAAACACCCCGTTGGTAGTGCAGTAAACTGGGCCCATCTTATACTAATACTAATATAAATAAAAGAGGTGTTTTCATCAGTTTACAGTGAACTGACTAAATTACCCCTCCGATTTTTTTTCCTCTTCTTTTCTTTTTTCGTAAATTCCGACTAAGCCAAGGGTATCTAGCTATTTGTTGTTTCTTTTCTCTAAAAACCTATTGAAGAAAACAAGAACTCGGAACCCTTTCCTGCTGATTCTAAAATTCTCTCTCAATTGATCATCATCACATCGAACCACATATCTTACACAAACAACATCACTGTGATTCCCAAGCTAGGTTGGATAACAATCACTCGATTTCATTAGTAGCTCAAACTCAATTGCAAAATCCCCCAAATCGATTGGTCTCAAAAAATTGAAAACTTGGGGATTGTGAATTGAAGTTTAAGATTTCAATTGAAATCCAGAGTTGAATCAAATTATTGGGCTATAAGTTGGAGAACAATTACTCGATATCATTAGTAACTGAATTGCAAAATCCCCAAATCGATTTGTCTGAAAATTTTGAATCTCAGGGATTTTGAATGTAGGTTTTAAATTTCGATTGAAATGCAAAGTTGAATCGCATGATTGGGTTGTCCATTTACATAGGATGATGCACTTATGTTCGTAGGAACTAAACCTAGAACCGAAAACTGTGAATTTCAGGTAAGACTGCTATCTTTATTTTTTTATGTTTAATTAACGTTAACTGAAATCTTGATGAAAATTGGTGAAAGACTATTTCTCGGTCTATAAAGTTTTCAGGTTTTTTCAGAATTCATATGCTTTGAATTAATGTGTATGTATTGAAAACTTAGCTTAAAAAATTACTTATTAGGGTGCATTGATTTGCATATGAACTCATGGGAAATTTGTATATTGATTCATGAACTATATATGCCGTAGAAATACTGCACAATTCTAAAACTCCTGGAACAATATAAGAGACCTCTTAAGAAAAAGTTAGAAGAAATGAGTGTAAATTGGGATTAAATTTCAAGTTGCTGTCACATGTTTATTATAAGGTACAAACAATAGACAATAGAGATGTCATAATGTAGTTCCTTCAATGAGATCTGAAAATGCCTCAACGCCTCAGTGGATTGCAACCCGGCCTCTAGCCTATCTCCCTACCCCCCCCCCAAAAGCCCAAGACTTAACGAACATGCTCAATGTCAGGAATTGATGCAAGTAGAAATTGAAAAAGGTCGGTTGTCTTTCTTTTGGTTTTATATTTTTTCCCTCATATTTATGTGCTTACTTAGGTAAGAAAGTTACATGAGTATTTTTAAGCCACGTTTTGGTGGCCAATAAGAGAAGTGAAATTATATCGATTTTTAAGTTTGGAAAATGAAGATATGATCAGAATTGGGAATAGTTAAGTTTGGTTTACCATGTGAATGAACTTGAATTTTCTTATAGAAACTAAAAAAAAATTGAACAGTTTTGAAAAGAAGTACTTTTTACTGTGGTTGATGAGTGAATGAAAATCTTCCCTCGTTAATAAGTTAACTCTGATTCCCATAAAACATATTCATAACGTGAACGTGACTTTACATAAATTGGGAAAAAAATTTGTGTTTACACTTCAATGTAAATACAGGTGTTGGTTTGTTGGTGTGAGTGTGACGATCATTGGTGCAGAATTTGATTTCTCACATTATAATTTGATATCATGGAAGCTAAGGGGAAACATGAGTCCTATTTCATCCACCTTAGAAGCCCAAAGCTCAATGACCAAGCACAACGCCAG
The DNA here is from genome assembly GCA_023529315.1 of Papaver bracteatum. NCBI lineage: Eukaryota > Viridiplantae > Streptophyta > Magnoliopsida > Ranunculales > Papaveraceae > Papaver > Papaver bracteatum. Next base: position 408,004 of record JAJJWX010000400.1, on the reverse strand, counting down.
CAGCTAGAAAATTCATAAGACAAGAAAAAGGAAGCAAGTGGAACTTTGTATTTATGTCAGAGAGTCATCGGGCATTTATTTTTTTATGAAAAAAAAGTCAAGGCATCTAGGAAGATTTCCTACTCACAGTTACATCCATGGTGATGCCTGTGCTAACTCTAGCAACATGACCATCTCTCAAAATATAGGTAGTGTTATTACAGTAATCCATATCATAAGGAGTTGGAGGAACTTGTAAAGTATACATGATAGTGAATAAGCTTTTTCCTCTCCAAGTAGAGTCAGAGAAAAAAAGCGATTGTCTGGCCAGTCTGGCTAGGTTGATTACTGCATAGTTTTGTTGAGTAGTCACTCTTGAGAGCTTCCCTAGAACAAAATCAATTGTGTGGCTTTTGTTGTTTGTGCCTTGTTGTTGTGTTCTTCGACCTTTGAACCTTTGTTGAACTTCCCATTGGTATTGATTTTTTATGGCGTGGAGAGAGTCCTCAGACTCAGCAGCAAAGGTGATGTTAGCTTGATGCATTGTTTTCCCCCAGGTCAGGGCTAGTTGAGCTCCTCTTCTTGACCATTCTGCTCTGCTGATTCCAGTTGTAAATTCCTTGAAGTTTCTTGTTCCCATACATTGACCTGAATAGGATATAGCAACAAGAGAGTAGTTAGTATAAGATTGTGCATCACTAGTAGCCTGATAGAGATCAGCTGGATCAATGTGCATGCTAATAGTGATTCCAAATTTATCAGATGTTTGTTTGTGTTGACTAAAGTTCTCATGAGGACAGTTGGTATTGTTGGACTGATAATACAGATTATTTATAATATGCCATGGTTTATGGTGAATCCTGGAATAACTGCATAAGTGTTGAGTAATATCTTAAGCAGTGACATAGGCTGTTGAAGTGATCTTTCTGAAGACCCAGTCACATTTTGCTTTCCATATGAACCAGCATATGGTAGCATAGGTTTCATTCCAAACTAGCATTTATGTTGTCTGCATGGAACCAATTATTGAGCCAATCATGGAATGAATTGAAGTTGGTGAAGAGGTTATGATATTCTCCAAATAGCTTTATCCAAACTCCAGAAGCAGCATGGCAGGATAATAGAACATGTGTTATATCTTCAGCTTCATTCTTGCAGTAAGAACATATTGGATCAATGTAGTTCAGGATTCTAGTTGTCTTGGCATTGGTTGGGAGAATGCCATGGGCACATTTCCATATGAATATAAGAATTGCAGGGTTAGTATCAAGCCCCAAGATTTTACTCCAGGGAGCTATTTGAGTATCCATAGCATATTTCTCTTATATCTGCTTGTCATATAGAAATTTGATAAAAAAATTGTTGTTGGGGGTGAGGGACCATTTGACTTCATCCTGCTCATTTTGGTAATGGGGTGTTTGAAGAATGAGATTTTGGATTTCAGGTGTGAACCATTGGTTTAGAATGTTGATGTCCCAATCCCCATAGGTGTTGAAAAGTTTGTTAACAGTTATGAGGTTTTCTGGACATATGGTAGGTTTTATGAGTCTTCTAGAGTGATTGGGAATCCATCTGTCATCCCAAATGTGGATTTGCAATCCATTGCCCACCTTCCAAATGTAATGTTGCTGGATCAGATCTATGCCTTCTAGAATTCCTTTCCAGATCCAAGAGTCGGTGTTCTTTGGTTTTGTATCTAATCTTATGACTTCAGTATTGGGGTAGTGAGAAGCCTTCATAGTGCTGCTCCATAAAGAGTCTGGTTATGAGATTAGTCTCCAAGCAATCTTTATAAGCATAGCCAAGTTGTAAAGTTCCATATTCTTGAACCCCATACCTCCCAGCTCTTTGGGTTTGTTTATTGCATCCCAAGCAAAGTAATATACTCCTTTGGATTTGTCTTGTTCTTTATTCCAGAAGAAGTCTCTTTGAATGGCATTGATCTCATTGCAAGTAGTCTTTGGGATTTTGAAGCAATTCATCTGGTATATGCTAGTTGTGGAGGTTACTGATTGTATCATTGTCATCTTCCCAGCAGTTGAGAGGTTTGTCTTCCATCCAACAAATCTGAATTTAAGGTTGTCAACACATGGCTTGAAAGCTTGAACCTTACTCCTGGTAGTGAAAAGTGGAGATCCCAGGTATTTGTCTGTTGTGTTAATCCTTTGAACCTTCATAGTATTACTTATATTATCAATAGTATCAGGAGCAGTGTTCTTACTGAAGAAGATGTCGGATTTTGAGAAATTTATTAGCTATCCTGAAGATTTGCCAAACTCCTTGAAGATTTGTATGAGATTGTTGCATTCCTGTATATTTTCTTTGCAGAATATCAGGAAGTCATCTGCAAAGAGGAGATGATTAATTTCTAGTGCATCCTTACATATTTTGACTCCATGTATTTGTTGTTGGGTCTCACCATATGTCAGATATCTGGAGAGGGATTCCATGCATAAGAGAAATAGATATGGAGATAGGGGGCCCCCTTGTCTTAAGCCTCTAGAAGGTTTGAATAATTTTCCTGGAGATCCATTAACTAGAACATCCATGCTTGTGGTGGAGATGCATTGATGAATTAGGGTGCACCAATGAGAGATGAAACCCATTTGAGATAGAACTTTCAGGAGAAAATCCCAGTTCACTCAGTCAAAGGCTTTTTCCATATCAATTTTAAAACCCATTATACCATTAATTCCTTTCCCCCCCTTCTGGTATTCATGTGATGAATAATTTCATGGGATATGGCTATATTATCAGAGATTTGCCTTCCATGAATGAAGGCATATTAAAATGGGAATATTATTTTGTGTAGAAGAGGTTTTAATCTCTGAGTAATGAGTTTAGAAATGATTTTGTAGGTTGTGTTACAAAGGGAGATGGGTCTGAATTGAGCTGATGTGGTAGGTTTTTCATTTTTGGGAATGAGGAATATGAAATTGGAGTTCATTTCTTTGAGGATATGTCCAGTTGTGAAAAAACTCTGAACCATGTGAATAATTTCTTCCCCCACAATGTCCCAGTTAGCTTGAAAGAAGTTTGGGGGAAAACCATTGGGACCTGGAGATTTATCTCCAGCCATACTAAAGAGAACTTTTTTGATTTCCAAAGGTTCAGGTGTTCTGGTAAGAATCTGATTTTCCTGAGCAGTAATTGTAGTGGGTATGATCTGTAGAATGAAGGGGTTGATGTTAATGGTTTCAGCAGTGTCCATATTGGCAAAATGACTCGTGAAAGTCTTGGTGATTTATGCATTGTCTTGAATCCAAGTACCATCATACTTTTGTATAGAATCAATCATATTCCTTCTGTATATTTTCTTAGCAGCAATGTGAAAATAACTAGTATTTCTATCCCCCAGCTTGATGTGTTGATCTCTTCTTTTAGTCTTCCAGAAGGCTTCTTGAACATGTTGACAGTGTTCCACTTGAATTCTTGGTTTTTTAAGCTCTGCACCTCTAGTTGGCTTAAATTGATTTTTAGCTATCCAATCCAGATGTTGTATACTTTTTTTCTAGATAAGTCTTTATGTTGCCATAAACCTCTTTGTTCCATTTCTTCAACCTGACTTTTATGTCTCTTAGTTTCCTAGCTATTTTTATAGCTAAAGAACATTTATGAATTGTTTTCCAGCAATCAGCTATAATGTTTTTACAGTCTTCATGATTGAGCCATGGGCCCAAGAATCTGAAGGGAATTTGGCCATGTTTCCAATTGGAGTTATTATTGAGGATGATTGGTTTGTGGTCAGAACCAATGGCAGTGAGGTTTGAGATGGTGGTATTTGGTTGGTTTTCCAGCCAAGCTTCATTTGCTAGACCTCTGTCCAGTCTTTGTTCAGTGAGTTGGTGACCAGTTCTTTTATTGGTCCAGGTGAAAGGACATTCAGTATAGCTCAGATCAGATAGATTTGCTTCTTCAATATTGCTTAGGAAAATATCAGCTTCAACTTGATTAATTATATGTTGACTAAATTTATCATGCTCATGTAGAAAAAAGTTACAATCCCCCATGATCAACCAAGGTAGAGTGTTAGTAGCAAAAGTGTTTTCAATCATGTTCCAGGAATGCAACTTATCATTAGTAGTAAAGGGGCTGCCATAATAGACAGTAAAAAGCCAAGGGTCTCCATGCAGAGATATAATGGTGGCATTAATGTGGTAGTCAGAGAAGTCCTCAATAGTGACATCTAAGTTGGTTTTCCAAGCAAGAACAAGGCCTCCAGCAGTTTTGGCTTTGCCCTTTGGTTCAACAAACCATAAGTTAGTGACTCCTATATTTCCTAGGATTTTCTTAAGATTTTTAGATTGTTGTTTTGTCTCAGAGAGGACAATGATCTCAGGGTTATGTTTATTTAGCATGTTGTCTAGATATCTAATAGTGTCATCTTGTCCTAATCCTTGACAGTTTCAGGCTATGATCGAATAAAATTTTCCAAAAGTATGATATGATAGGATAGGGGAAAATAATGATTATATATCCTAGACTTAAGCATATTTTCCTAGATTTGTAATCCTCTGTAATCCAGAATTCAATCTTCATAACTAAAGTGATATGAATGGTAAATTCAACTTGGAGTTTGTTGTGTATTACCTGGTTGGTGGCAGATGTGTTAGATCCCTCCATATTACTAGTAGTATTGTTAGAAAATTGTTCCTCATCCATTGGGGAGTATTTAGTGTTGCTCCTCTTAGCTGATTGATGCCCATTCCATTGCATATCTTGATACTCAGACTGAATGTACAAATTATATATTTTCCGTTTGGGATCAACCAACTGAGGATGTTGGTCAGCATCGACATCTTTTAAATTCAATTCACTTCGTCTCCTTGCCCATAAGAGTTTTTTCTGGTTGTTGTGTTCTTTCATCATCTGTTTTTGTATGTCAGCTAGAGTAGGAATGTTTTGGATCTCATTATCATCATTTTGATATTGGAAATTGGTATTGGTTTTTGGGAATATGGTTGTGGGATCTAAAGTTTCCTCTAATTCCGGGGAGATGGATACATAAGTGAAGCTCTTTCTTGCTGCAGCTTTGATGTTGTTTTTATTTTTCCCCTGAAAATCTTTGCTTATGTGCTTCTCTATCAGCTTCTTGTGTCTCTTCTGACAAGCTATGTCATCCGGGTTGGTAGTTGGAATGGTTCCAATGATATGTTTGTCTAGACCATCTTAAAAAATCAGGTGTTGTGGTGGTCTATCCAGTTCTTCACAATGGTTTCTAAGAAGATTCTGTTGTTGAGCCTTTCTCATCTTAAAAGAAAATTCTTCCGCTCTAGCTTTATCAGTGTAGTATTGGATGATGGGTGGTTTTTTGGGGCTTGTAGGTGGAGTGATAGTTTTGTTGGATGGCGAGGGAATAGTTGGAGTTGAAGGGAAGTTGTTTCCAATGGTAGGAGTTTTCTGAGTTTTTCCTTTTTCTTCAATGCACAATGGACCAGGATGATCAAGAATTCAACAAACTTTACAAAAAGCGATACCATTTAAAGCATATGCTAATTCAAGCCAGTGAGAGTTATTTTCATCTTCATATGCATCAATGCCATACTTTAGAGCCTTAGTAACATCTATAGTAATCTGGACTTCAAGATTTTTCTCATCTTCATCTTTTCCATAAGCTTTCCTAGACCCCTGGTAGATTCCGGCTGGTCCAATCAAGTTGCTTATGTCAGGAACGATGTGAGTTGGTATTCTTTTGACCAAAGCCCAGATACAGACTTTGTAAAAATTTGCTTCATCAATGAAGTCTGGTCCTGAGTATGGCACCTCAGTTAGAACAATGAGCTTGTCAAATATTCCTCTTCCCCCTTTCCTGAAAACCTTGTAATCTTCAATACTAGTCAACCTGATTTGGTAGTAATTTCTTCTTTTTTTCCAGAGGGAAACTTCAACATTTCTTTGTAATTCCCAGTTGTTGTTGATGAATCTTGATATTTCTCTTGTTTCATATGATATTCTGCTGCAAAATCTCCCAATAAACACACATTTCCAGTCTATCTTCTTCTTTGGTAGAATATTAGCCTTGTTTACAAAGACTTTTGGGAATAAATCTTCTGGAATGTTTAAGGATGTGGTCATTTGTTTAACAAGATTTTCTATATTTTCAGAGTTTTTAGTTCATGAAGAAGAAGCCATGAAAATGTAGAAATTGTTCTGATTATGAGGGTGACTGAGGAAGAGGCGTATATGGAGTGTGGTTTTAAATTTTGGGAGAGGGTGTAAGTTGTTCAGATCAGCTTTAATTTGAATTTTGAATTGAGAATTGACAGTTTTCAGATAGTACAAGTTGTTTTTTCGTTGAATCTGATTATAATGAGGAGGGAGGTGCCCAGCACTGTTAGTGCTATAAGATGGAGAACAGGCATATGACCAAGATTTACAGCTAAGAGAATCCCATCCAGAGCTGAGGTTGATGTTGCTTTGAACTACTAGCAATCTGAAAGAGCAGAGCCTGCAAAAAAATACAACACCACGACCAATTCCATAATACAATTAATATACTTAAAAGTAATGATCAAATTCAATAGATAATTTCTGAAAGGCTTTATCTTTGGTCAAATTTTTATCTTTACAGGTTTTGGGTATGGTGAATGTGTATTCTAAGTAGGGATAGTGACCTATGCTTTGTATTCCAATTGAGTTCAACTTAGTATTCCATTTGGTTTGGTTTGTGAGTGGGTGGTTGAGTTTGATGATATGGCAGTTGTGTTGGGAGATGTTCATCTCAATGAAGGTCAACCTATAATACATACTAATGAAGTTTGTATGAAAATTGTACTTTAAGATTCTTGTAAATTTGGACTGCAGTGTGATAGTGGCAAAGGATGTGAGGGTTATGTAGTTTACCTGGTTTAAGACAAAGATGTCATCAGTACCGCATGAATGGATTTGAAGGTGCCAATTTGGGCTTCTAATTTCCATGATAAACCCATTACTGATATTGTTTGTAGCGGGTCGGTAGATGGTTTCGAATCCTTGTGGCGGGTAATCCTAATTGGTAGACCATTTTCCATGCTGCCAAGTGTCTGATGTCGCCATTGCATGGCCAATAGGCTGGGGTTGCGTTCAATAGGTCTTTTTATGCGTTGAGTAGGTATGCGCCTCCCAGAGATCTCCAAAAACTGAACTCGAAGATTGGGAACGGATGGGTAAGATGTGTTAAATGTTGGCCATCTCATCCAAAGAGCCTTAAGAGAGGTGAGAAAAAACAAATTCCCATTCAACAACTATGTAACTTCCCCATTCATTTTTCGCAACTCCCAGTTCATTTTCCAGTAACTGCAACTATGTCTAAGAAAGAGCAAGAGTACTTGGATTATTTGAATCAAGTTAATCAACTAGCCATGTCTACCAATCAAGGTACCAGTGATGAGCCATGATGCAAGAGGTCCAAACTTGATGTGCATGGGAAGCAGGTAGTGAATTTTGGTAATCTTGTGGTAGTTTTTGGTTTCTGGGTATTGATAATAAAAATTATATCTAGAATTAGATAATTTTTTAGAATCAATGATGGAATTGATCTGAATTCTCCAATTTTCTAAATTGACAGGTGGTAGAAATAAACAATAGTGATGAGACATTGCCTGGCGTGCAAGCAGATTCCGTGAGTGTTAAGGATGTCAAGCAAAAAGGGCCAGCAATGCATGACCGATCCAAGGCCAAAGTGTTTATCTCTCAAATGCCTTAACTCCAAGTTGCTAAGGTGGGATGGGTGGTGTATGCAGTTCACTCTGACAAGGGGCAATTCATCATTAATGAGGGTGTTGTTCTTGTAGGAGAGGAGCAAGTCGTGATTGGAGGTGTCAGGCTAGGATTCTATTCTGCACCAGTTCCTGCTGCTGTCAAGGCCAAAATTCAAGAGAATTAGCGTCTTGGCCATCCCAGTGACACTGTAGTCTTCCCCAACGGTCTCATGTTGGCACCAAAGATGCATCAATTGGCAGAATCTACTTATGATCTCTCCATCGTCGGCCCTGGTGAGATGACTGCTTCCAGTGATGTGCCAGCTGATGTAGTTTTGCCTGTGCCTACTCCCAGAGGTAATTATTCTGTAACAAGGCTGAAGATTACACCATAGTTGGGTGGAATTAGCAAGGAGAGTGTAGCAGTTATGGATTCTGATGCCAACCTTACACTTCCAGTTTAAGTAAGTGAAATTGTGTATATTGTGTTTTGGGATTTGGTATTTTGTGTGTTTTGAAAAACAAGTAGAAGTAATATTGTTGTGTTTGTTTGGGTATGATAGGAACTTGTTGGTATTTTGGGTCTTGGTTATATAACTAATGGTGATATGAATGATGATGATGTTTATTTTGTTGTTTATGTAGCTAATGATATGTTGGCTTACTTTGTTGTGTATGATTGAATGGTCTTATTGTTGAATTTTGGTTATGCTATGGATAAACTGTTTAAGAAAGGTCTCAATGGAGATTATGATGAGGTGGAATATATAGGTATATTTGGGATTCATGTGTTTTATGATCTTCTCAGGGTAGACATATGGGGTTTTCCACCTGGTAGTATGGGTTTGATTTGTGACATAGCAATAGAACAACAAATTATTACTTGGATGAAATAAAAAGCATAATGATTCCTTACCAGAGCCATAGAGAGGTGAGTGCATATCATATTTTTCAGCATATATGTTCTAGGGAGCACAAGTCCTTTCTGATGTAACCATTAAGAACCTCAAGTAGTCGAAGTCGTTCCACATCCATTGATTACCAAAGTATAGATGATAACTATTGTTCAGGGTATAATTAGTAAGAGATTTGAGAAACTCAGGACTTGAGAAGTGAGCTTTCAGAGCTTGAGAAGCCTGAAAATTGGAATCCATTTCAGTGGGTTGAAGTGGTTTAGAGTTGAGGTTGTTGAGTGATGTGTTTGTGATTCTTGTTTGTCTTAGGATTTCGGGACTACCATTTCTTCTTGCAGTTTCAGTGATTTGAGTGATTGGGTTAAGGCAGAGAGGTGAGTTAAGTGATTTGTGTGATTGAGATGATCCAAATCTAGAAATTTCCTTGGTGAATGTGAGATTGCAGTTCGTGTTATTGTGATTGTGTTCAATGCAGTTGCATTGACATGTTAGTATGTGTGATTTGTGCTTCATTTGAACTTCCATTTAGAACATCCGGCCACTTTTAGGCCAAAAGGGACCGTTGGGGGAAGAAGACAGGATAAAACCGGGAGAAAAATTAGACCGTTGGTGAGAAATCAGGAGAATAGAGAGGAGAGAGGACAAAGCTCTTCATTCTCTTTTTGATATTTGATATACAACTGATGATGTGAGTGATTGTGAAGTTCTATTGGTGAGTCATCGGGTATTAAAGTTGGAACAGTATCCCGTGTGTGATAGATAGAAGAGCATTAATGCATTATCTGGAGAGGAAATAAGAGAGATTGTGGACGTTGTTGTAATGCTTATCATAAGCAGCGATAAAAAAAAAACAGTTGAATGTGGGATTAAAATTAAGAACAGAAAAACAAGTACTACTAGTGCTTCGACATCTACAACTTTTACTTCCAATTGACAGAGGTATCATTTTATTGACATATTAAAAATTCATTCTCAAATGTTAACGAAGTGTTCAGACTTCAGAGCCGATAGTGTAACATTTTCATATGTACAGTTCTGTTGTTGTGTTTTGATTTGGGAAATTCAGTAAATTAACTCAAATTACAGATAGTTATGTGACTGTTTTTTTAGTGTGAATAAATATTTCTGATGAAAAATTATTACATGAAAAGTTGTGATTGAAATATTATTGATTAAAAAATTTGATTTTAGTTGGAATGAGCGTGGTATACCAGTGTGACATGAAGAGAGCTTCAAACTTGAATGAGCTACAACTTTTTAATAAAGCATTTTTGGCTAAGTAAATATAAGCAAGCTAGTCAAAGTTACTCTCCGTTAAGGGCCCCACTTGCTTGTATCCACCCAACCGAAGGAGTGAAAAAATGCTGTTGTATCCGCACGGCGCACGCGGTGCACTTATGCTAAAATCAAATCTGGTCCAACAACTAACGGCTGTCCTACCAAAACCGAATTTCATCGATGCACCGATAAAAATACGTATTAGCGACATAGTAGAAAATTGGATTAATGTTGAGACAATTCGTGTAGTTACTCTCAAATTTTGCTAGGTAATCTGCTTCTTATCATTTGCAAGAATTCGTTTAGTGTTTTGATTAAAACTTGGAATTTGCTTTCGTCCTACCTTCGTTAATGTTCATTCGTTCGTTTGTCTTCCATTATTGAACATCTAAAATCTCATGGTAAACTTAACTTATTATGGAGGGCTAAACTATAAGGGGAATGTATGTCGAAAGAACAGGGACGGACCCAGGATTCACCTTTAGGTAGGGCTGGAATGTAAAAATCAATAATTTTTTGGAACACATCATATAATTAGTGGCCAAATAGTGATCAACCCATAAAATACTAGATAGCGAGGGAAATAAAAGTTAAAACGAACACAAATAACAACAAAAATAAAGTGATTACCAAAAGATATTTTTATACAGAAGAAAATATGAGCAGAAATATATTGAGTGGAAGAAAATTATTTACTTTAAACATGACTTAAATTTTGATCACCTCATATTATGGGCTAACTACAACTAACATGTGGGCTAAACATAAAATTTAACCCAAATCTCTATACTAAAATTTTTTTAACCCAAAATCAGGGACGGGCTATAGCCACCTTCAGCCCCTTGCTAGGCCCGTCCCTGCGAAAGAAGCAGACCATCCCATGTCATGTCGTGGGTAACTATTTTTGGCGCCATTAAAGTTTTTTTCTTTTTCTTGGCGGGAATAGCAACAGTCGTGGGGGTTATGTCGGGAATTATTGTTTAATTCTGAATATCACTGGCTCGCGGAGATTGGAGATAGAATTACTCTCAAGCTTTGGCAAATTCACTCTCAAAGCCACCGAATGGTGGATCCTCCACAGCAGTCAAGTCTTACAAAACCTAACCCTAACAATCCGAATCTCAATCCATCCCTAACAGCGAAGAATCTCCATCTCCATCTAATAATAAGCGTACGAACATTCCTCTTCTTCTCCGCATCAATTTCCAAATTTTCCATCTCCTTCCTGTCGTCGGACAAGACCATCTTCTTGCTAAGAATTCGATTCTCAGGACCACTTTAAATTCAGAGAGACTGCCTTTATGGGTCCACCTGGTACTGGTAAGACATACATTGCTAGATTCAGCTTCTTCTAATTCTTATCGATTTGTTTCGTTATCTGCTGGTGTTAAGGATGCTAGTTAGAGAGTCTGTTGATGAACCTAGGAAATTTATCATTCTTTCCTTTTGTTGAAGATGGCAGTATTGTCTTTGTTGGGGCAACTATGAGAACCCATCACCCCATTGTTGCTTGCCTGTTATTGAAGATGCTAGTATTGTGTGCTTATTGGGGCAACTACTGAGAACCCATCTTTTCATTTGATTACATTGAATTTATTGCAGCCTGAAAATATTGTGACTTTGCTTAAGAGACCTGCAATTGATTCGGAGGAAAAGGGGTTGGCTGAAATTGTGGGTTGTGAATGTGAGGGTGGAAGAACAAGTCCTTGAAATTATTTCTTTGAATTGTGATGGTGATGCCCGCGTGGCTTTGAGTACTCTGGAAATTTCTGCGACTATTGCTGCAGGACGGGTCAAGGGAAATGAAGAAAAGGCTTTCAAGGGTGGAGATCATAATGTGGTTGGCTCAGATTCAAAATTCTGATGGAGCTGTTGTCTCTGTTGATGATGCTAAAGAAGCTTTGCAGTGTAAACTGGGGAAGAACACTATAATCTTATTATTGCGCTTTACAAATCGATGGGAGGCAGTGATGCCAGTGCAGCCATTTACTGGTTAGGTAGACCATTTGGTTTGCTTGTGAATATGTTGGATTAGCAGACCCAACTGCACTCAATCAGTCACTTGCTTGTTACCAAGATTGGAATGCAACTGGATCTTAGCACAATGTGTTGCTTACTTGGCTTTGGCTCCTTAATCTGTTACTGTTTACCAAGCCATAGGAGCTGCACATAAGATGGTTAAAGAATCAGCAGGGCAGAACGAGGGAGTGCCTCTCCATTTGAGAAATAGACCAACTAAGCTAATGAAAGAGATCGGGTATGCTAAGGGTTATATTTACCCTCCCAATGACCCATTATCTTCCTCATTGCAGACTTACTTGCCATCATCATTACAAGGTTACACATTTCTCAACTGGCCAGGCCCGAATCCTAAGTCCAACATACACCTGTAAGAGCCTTCCTCTTTGTCTTTTCTGGGTATCAATTAGATAGATCTGTTTCGGGTGTTGCCTATTTTAGCCGTCTTACTGTAGAGGAAAAACACATTTTGTACATATATTAGCACCTACTTGTTTCTTTCAATTTGCAATGTCAAACAGTTAGTAGAATTTTCTTATCACTTACCTCTTGTTGTTACAAACTTAATAACACCGGATGAACTAGTTAGCTGTTGTTTTTCCCTATTGAAGTAAATTACTGCAATGGTGTTTTCTGATGTCCTTTCCTTCATTTTGCTTTGTGCTGTCTATGTTCAGTAGATTGGTCCACACCTATTGCAGTCCCTTCAATTTTGAATTTTTTTTTCTTTCTATCTTTCTTCCTATTTTATATGCACATCTAGCAGAATCTCTTTTAGTTGGCTTGGTGACATCTCTGAACTAGTTGTTATATAACATTGTGCACTAACGACTGGTAATGGTATATTATGATTTTTCATTCTGTTTGAATTGTAAGGGCTAGTAAATGGTACTTTAGAATTTCATCACCATTTCAAAAATTATCTGAAAGCCTTTAAGTCTAAGATATCCACTTAAAATCCGTCTAGCTTACAGTTAGGGAGTAGTGAGAGGAAATGATATGACGAATAATTCTGCTATGTTTACTTCTTGATTGCACTACCTACTGTATATGAAGGAAGGATTACGATTTTACAACCACTAAAGCTTAATAAGATGCAGTGAGGTGAGATGATTTCAGAGATACAGAAATTTTAAATGCTCAATAAATGACCTTATGCTATCATAATCGAATTGTGATTCTTGTTACTACTACTAAATGGAGCCCACCTAAAAATAGACAGATTAACCTTAAATTCCATTTCCGTAGCTTTATCATGGGGATTAACTTAGCTTTGAAGATCCCCTATAGGTCCTACTTGTTCATCATCCATCACTTTGTTTTATGTTTTGGTATGACCCCTCCATCAAACCTATTGACCATGACCACCTCCCCCACCTTGCTGTGACTCTGAAACTTCTGCAGTTAGATATTGTTGGTAAACTGACAGAAAAGTGTGTTTCTTCACTTGCAAGGGTCATTCATTCATTCATTCAAATGAGTGAAAGGAGGAAAACTAAGATTTATATACAATAAAGAAGAGAAAAGAAAAAGTAAGAAAGAGACACTTCTCCTTCCTTCCTTCCATCCTATCTTTCTTTTTCTTTTTGTCTTTTGTTGATTTTTATGTTGGAAAAGGATCAGGAGGGGACAGATTACAAGAAGAGATCAAAATGGAAAGACAGGAGGGGGTCCAAATGCAGAAGGCAGGAGACGACGGCGACGAAGAATAAAGCAACTAAAAGTATGCATCTTTTCATCTTCTGCTTCCAATTCGCTCGTCAGATAATTAATTTCACTTGAATTATTCATGTTTAAGCTTTAATTTCTTTAAGGAAAGACATTTCTAATTGATGGTAGGATTATCAAGAGGAAGAGGCGGTGCTATTTGATCATATTGGAGTAAACAGTGGACAGATTATGAAGAGATCTTCGTCATGCAAAATCGACCATCGACCTGCAGGAACTTTAACACCTTTAATGGAAGACCCGGATCTTGATTCCCTTTTGGATGCTGATGTAACACTACTACGAGCAAGAGTAGGAGGAAAATGCAATTATAGTAAGAAGCTAGTTGTTGCTTGGAAATCCTTTGCTGTGTGCACTGCTGCATCCAAATTTAGACCAGATTTGATCAGGCTTTTGCTTGGTGTTTTGGGATGTCCTCTTGCTCCAGTTCCCCTGTTACTTGACCATTCTTCACGGACATCAACTCATCGCCATCCTCTTCCTGATCTTCGTGGAATCTCCATAGTAAGACTCCTCAAATTCACTCTTTTAACTAGTAGGAAAAGCCACATCTCGTCTTTGATATCCGTTCTTTTTGGTGTACTCTGTTTTATAGTTAGAATTTATAAGCAAGGAACTAATGAGTTGAAAATACAATTTTTTCAGGGAGCTTCATCAGCTTATTATATCATACACCAATACTTAGCAGCAACTGGGTGCTTAAAACACGATAAGATTTCTAAGAACATGTATGCATCAGGTACTGTCAAGATGGTATGTCATGAGACGGAGATTGGGATAGACAAGGGGAGGAAGTCGGGGAGTAGAATTGGAGCTCGTGTTAATGGTTGCTTTGTTATATGGCAAATGAATCCTGGAATGTGGTCTATGGAGTTGGTGATCCAAGGAGGTAATAAGGTTTTCGCGGGAAGTAATGGGAAGATTGTGTGGAGAAACACACCTTGGCTTGGTACGCATGCTGCAAAAGGTCCCCCTCGTCCACTACGCCGCATTATTCAGGTAACATTTACAATCACATACTTGATTCAAACTTTCCTCATGTTCAGGTTATTTAGAAATTGTGCTTCTCAGCAAATTCGAAAATTGATGTTTGTCTTATGTATATGAACTCAATTGGAATCACATGTAGCATTACCGATCTATTCTTACAGTTGTTACTTAATCCCTGCAGGGTTTAGATCCAAAAAGTACAGCAAATCTATTCTCCAAAGCAGAGTGCTTGGGCGAAAAGCGTGTAGGGACTGAGGATTGCTTCATTCTAAAAGTGACATCAGATCGAGACGAAGTAATGGAGAGAAGCAACGGTGGTAGAGGTGAAGTGATGAGACATGTATTATATGGTTACTTTAGTCAGAAGAGTGGGCTTCTGGTACACATGGAGGATTCACATCTCACTAAAGTAGTATCAGTAAAGACCCCAGTGGGGAATACTGATTATGATGCTGATAATGACGATGCCGAGGGAATAGTATATTGGGAGACAACAGTTGGGACAAGTATGAGAGATTATAGAGATGTTGATGGTCTCTTAATTGCTCACCAGGGAACATCGGTTGCCTCACTGTTCCGGTTCGGAGAGTCGTCATCAACAATGATCAGAAACAGCAGGACTAGAATGGAAGAAGTTTGGAAGATTGACGACATCATGTTCAATGTGCCTGGGCTTTCCCTTGATTACTTCATTCCTCCATCCGACATTCGTGATGCCGACAATCTTCCTAATTAGCCAACTGCTAAGTAGTTATAGTTTATCTTGTCTTCTTATCTGAACATTCTGATGTTACAAACAAAATGTACAAAACATAAAACATAAAACATAAATGAATATGTAAAATTATATAAGAATAATATAGAGATCTGAACATGGAAAGTTAGATCTTTGGTCCTAAGGGAAATTACAGTTTCACTGAACTAATGGCTCACAACAATGGTTGTTACCTGATACTACTATACTGGGAATATATTGTAAAGGATTTCACAAGGAAAGAATTGTTAATCGGGAATGTCAAATTTCACTTCCCTCTTCTGTTTCATCATCATTGTTGCCGCAGTTATGGTAATCATGATCTTCCCTACTTGGATCTTCCATATGAGCAATTCCCATGATTGTGGATACATTGAAGGAATCATCTTGTTGGGAATTACCCCCTACAGATAGCAAACAGGGGGCAGATGTTGAGGCTGTTGATGTACCAAATGACTGATGCTGTTGTTGTTGCAGTCTAAAATCATCATCCCATATGAAAGCAGGTTGCTGATTGCTGCTACTACCGCTCCTGTAATTCTTTCCTAGGCGACTTACGTTAATCTCATTGAGAGATGGTGATCTCCCAATCATTTGTTGTTTCATCATTTGATCCCCACCAACATCGTCATCCAAAGCTACTTGTTGACTGTCTCCTAGTACTGTTGATTGAACGCCAGATCCGTAAATGTGTAGGTCCTGAAGGCTAGGAAAACTCGTAGAATTAGCAAACCCTGCAGCTGCGCCTTTGTTGTTATTGCTGCCCATCATGGCAGTCCTAGTTCCAGCCATATGATGAAGTGCATTACTATTAAGCGCGGGTGAGGCTGAGGCGTTTTCGTGAGCGCCACCAATAAGTGTTTGGCAAGCTTTTTCCAATATAGTCTGCATATACTTCCCTTGAGCTTCAATCCTGAGCTGAAGGTGTCTTTGTACCACTAGTTGTTCATGCAATCGCCTCTTTACTTCCATTTGCATCCTGAGTCCCTCGTTCATCATGTGCATGTTCCTGCATCATATATATATAACATCAATGACAATGCGTGTACATATGGGTTTTAATTGTGAAGACTGAGATTGAGGGAGTAATCTACATACTCGTTCATGTTGCTTCGATTAACCATAATCCCCGAACCAGAAGCAGAATTTCTTTGCATATCTAATGTGGAATACGAACAAATGAATGAAAACATAAGGTTTGGAATCAAGCCAACTATTCATCAAATTGTAATTAATATCCACAAAAGTGAAAATTGGGTTACCTCTTGGATCAAAATCCTTGACCGAGTGCTGAAGATCATGAAAATCCTTATGTGGTTGCTTGCCAAGTCGGAATTTCTGTAGACATCCCATGCATAATGATATGTGGGTGAGATAGAGAGCGAGATATAACAGCTAGCCGTCCCGGCCAACTAGTATAAAATATTACCTGAAGATGGCTCTTGAGATGGTATAGAGTTAGACCCTTGACGCCCATCACCCTCATTATTGTTTTAGGAGTTGCTTCTATTTGTACAAAGAATAGTTATTAGCATCCAAACATATAACAAACTACTAAAGAGAGCTAGATATATATATATATATAGATCATTGAGTTTGATCGATCTAAATTTAACCAAACGGACAATATATAATTTATACATACTGTCTGGTCCTCCGAGTTGAGCAACAGCATCGACGAAACGATCATGAAGCTCAGGCGTCCATCGAAGCCTTGGCTTTGGGTCCGTCGTCAAGACAAGCCCTGAATTAGACGACTCTTGTTGGTGCTGATGATGAACACTCCCACTCCCACTATTGGTGTTCATTCTGCCTCTCTGATGATCAGCTCACTTTAACTACTCTGGGATCATTCTCTAGGTATATATGACTTCTTCTCTCTTGATCTCTTTATCTTTTTTTTGGACAAAAAAAGACGAGTGGATCAGTCGTCGTCGATGTTAATACACAGAGATGGTGGCGGTGGCTTTATTACTTAGCTGGCTAGTTAAGCTACCTATATATGTTTCTACTTTTCTTTTCTAATCCTCATAATGAAGTAATGACTTGAGATTTGATTGGAGCTTAATTATATCCATCCATAATAGACACAGCAAAATCAAGCTTTTTGTTTCATTGATTATAAGATCGGTAGTCATATAATTAAATATAATATGTTCATTAGCTTTGGCTTTTGTGGGATTGAAGCTTGTCGTTGTTTTTTCTTTTTCTTTTTCTCTTTATTTTTATGGAATCCACATGCAATTCCGCTGCATGACATGATCCCATCATCATGATTAACAAATGAGATTTTTATTTATTAAAGCAGCTACAGTAAGCATCTATCTCTTTTCTCTTTATTATCTGCTGCTATATATTAACTTATTTACGTAATTCAAATCTCCACTTTATTAAAAACACACATTAACGATGATGCTCCTGCTCCGTACGTAAGTATATTTAGTATTAGCTCAAACAAAAAGTCATGAATCTAGGATCAATGGAAATCCAATGCCAAATAGAGTATGTAGGATGATCCGTTGCAACTTGCAGCTCTAGCTAGTATTTTTTGAGTATGTAAGTAATTTACAAACATGCATTCATCATCATCAAAAGGAAAACAACATCATCTTGCTTATAAGCTAGAGCCAATTTATTTAGATAAGCAACAGTGCGGGGAGAATAAATGCCTTCCTTCTGGCACAATCAACCTCTCCTCCTATAGCCTTGCTCTACCGAGATTCGGTCATCTTTTTTCCTGCCACGTATCTAATTTTTATTAATTATCAAGGAACAAACAAACAGGAAAGAAAGATTTTTAGATCTCAGTGACATATATATGGATTTATATCGCTTTTACATGCAGAAATAGGACTTAGGAAGTTGTCCTTTAGATTAGCTCATAGGACTTAGCTTAGCTCAAATAAAAAGTCATGAACCTAGAAATAATGGATGAAATGAATCCTAGGATCAATCAGGGCCGGTCCTGAGGTAGCGCGAGTGGGGTGACGGCACAAGGCCCTGCTCAGACTAAGGCACATTTTTATAAAATCTGGTGACCCCCTCTTATAGAAAAACACCCTTTCAGCCTCTCCTGTTCGTTTTAATCTCGATCCATACTCCAATTTTACATTTCAGAGAAACTCTAAGAAATCACCGAGTTTTCTCGTACAATTCGTGAGCATTAGAAAGAACATATGAGAAGAATTCAGAATAATGAAATTCAGTATAATTATCTTGGTTCTAAGATCCAAAATGAATTAATTGATTCGCTAGCTTCGAAAATTAAAAGTGCTATCATTCAAAAAATAAAGGCTACCAAGTATTTTTCTGTATTGCTTGATTGTACTCCGGATGCAAGTCACCAAGAGCAAATGTCTTTGATTATTCGGTGTGTAGATACTAGTGAAAGTCCTATAAAAATTCAAGAATACTTCATGGGATTTCTGAAAGTAGTCGAGACAACTACACAAGGACTGTTTGATGTTTTGAAAAGTGTTTTGGAAGATCTCGATCTTGACATTAACAACATTCGTGGTCAAGGATATGATAATGGGGCAAATATGAGTGGGTGCAAAAATGGTGTACAAAAGAAGTTGCTAGCTCTGAATCTAAGAGCAATGTATACACCTTGTGGGGCTCATTGCTTAAATTTGGCACGTTCTTGTAGGGGAGCTACAGATTTTTTTGAAACGATGAAACAGATTTATAAAATCTTTTCTGCTTCTACTAAACGATGGGATATTTTCAAAGAATATGTGAAAGGTTATACCGTCAAACCATTGTCCGATACGAGATGGGAAAGTCACATTGAGAGTGTGAAGGCGGTTAGGTTTCAAGTGAAAGAGATACGGACAACATTGCTTAAAGTAGGAGATAACTGTGATGAACATGATACCGCAGTTAAGTTCGCAGCAAAAAACTTAGCAAAACATAGTGTTGGGAATTTTGAGTTTTTGTTGAGCATGGTGATTTGGTATGAATTGTTGAATGTTGTAAACTTAGTTAGCAAATCCTTGCAATTTAAAGATATGCTTATTGACAATGCTATGACTCAGGTGAAAGGACTTATTGAATATTTTAGAAATTACAGGATAACGGGATTTGGGAAGGCCTTAACTGCGGCCAAAGAGATGGCTAATAATTTGGGAGTTAAAGCTGATTTTTATGTGGGTCGTACAATTCATAGAACGCAGATTTTTGATGAGATCGGAAATTGTGAGGAAACAATCCAATCAGCTGAAGAATCCTTTCGAACTAAGTTTTTCTTAGAGATTGTTGATGAAGCTATTAGTTCACTTGAAATACGAATTGATCAATACAAAGCATGTGACGACAAATTTGGATTTTTGTTTAGTTCAAATTCTTTAAATTCGATGGATGATGACCAATTGAAAGCTCGTTGTGATAATCTTGAAGCTGCTTTAAGACACGGGGAAGCTTCGGATGTTGATGCAAACGACTTGTTTGCGGAGTTGATAGTTTTACGTGAAGTATTACCAAAAGAGATAACCACAGCAATTGGTATATTAAATTTTCTAAAGCGTCAAGATAGCTTTCCGATTACATCCATTGCTTATAGAGTTCTACTAACAATTCCAGTTATAGTAGCATCAGCGGAAAGAAGCTTCTCAAAACTTAACATATTGAAGTCGTTTATGCGTACTACCATGGCCCAAGAAAGACTCAATGGCTTGGCTATGATATCGATTGAGCATAGTCTTCTTGATGATGTTGATATTGATATTGATTCCTTGATTAGTGATTTTGCAGCGGTAAATTCAAGACGACAAAATTTTCGTTCATGATCTTTTGAATGGTATTTATATGTATACTCAAATTTCATAATCTTCTTAGTTTGTATTTTTGTTTTGCAAACAGCTTTATTAGAGAAACTAGTCGTCAATCTCTTTTGTGTGCTCTTTTATGTAAGTATGGATAAAAATAAATGCTATGTTTAGTTATATATATGTATATATTAATCTTCTTAGTCTCATTTTCTCAATGTTAATTGTCGGGAAAAAACATTTTTGACCATAAAAGGCCCCGTGAGTAACTTCGCACAAGGCCCTAACATGCACAGGATCGGCTCTGGGATCAATGAACATCCAATGACAAATAGACTAGTATATGTAGGTTCCAGCAGCAGATCAAAGGATGATCTGTTGCAAATTGCACTAGCTAGTACTATTCGATTATGTAATTAATTTACAAACTAATATATCCGCCCAAATTGCATGCATTAATCATCATCAATGTATTAACCCGCTAGCTAACTCGATCGAATTAACAGAATTCTATCATCTTTTCCCTGCCACGTACTAGTAGCAGCTAGCCACACTAATTTTTAAAGCTAATATATTTTAATATTCATTACTAAATAATAAACAAACAAACAGGAAAAAAAGAATTTTTGAATATCATTGACATGGATTATATCGTTTTCACTGAAAGGGGGAAAAAAAAAAGGAACTATAATACTTGATAAAAATGGGCAATTCGATGGTAATGGCCGATCACCAGTAATGTGTTTATACAATCAGTACCGTTACTAATGACCAAAGCAGGCATCACGAAAATTTGCTACCCCGCTTCAACTCGATCTAATACATGTTTAACATTAAGATTCTTCCATAATGATATCCAAAAATATTAGAGAGAGTTTATTTATGGTCCCTTTTAACAAGTAGGAAATACCAATAGGTAATATAAATACACAAAATTGGTTAAAAATACTAAAATCAACAATTTTTGGGTGAAAAAGACATCTAGATTTTGATACTGTTTAAATGGACAAAAATGTAAAAATAACCATGATGTAAACAGTTTCATCCTACCCATTTTTAAATTTTTATTTTTATTTTTAATTTACATCACAATGCATCCAATTTCATCATAGCTATTTTTTAAGTTTAAGTCAGGATGAATTCAGTTTCATCCTTGCTATTTTTTGTGTCTATTTCACCCATACTAATTTTTACTTGTCCATTAAAAAATTGTTTACCCATTTTCCGATTTAAATAATATATTAGAGAGTTTATTTTAGTTGGCTGAGTCAATTGTCTTTTTGGTCCATTTTAAAAATATTGTTTACAGTTTGGTCCTAGGGTTTTGTCCACCCACACGGAATATCATTTTTCTGTTACTAAAATACCCCTTCACTACCGTATATAACCAGAAAAACCAGAATCAGTTTCAATTTTAATTTCTCTCTCCTATTTCATCTGCTGCTATCGTCTTTTTTCTGCTACTGCAGAACCATTTTTCTAGGGTTTACGAAGATTGATTTTGTTTTTGATGCGAAGATTCATACGATTTATAGCATATTAATGAGGAAGTCATTGCTACAAAGACTGATTTGATTTACGCAGTTGATTTCTGGTTTTAAAAGACTGATTCGATTTTAACGGAGTTGATTTTGGGATTTATAGATCTGATTTGATTTTGGTTTTCAAAGTAGTATTCCTGAGTTGATTTTGATTTTGATTTTGGAATTTACAGATCTGATTTTAGAAGACTGATTTGATTTTGGTTTTCGAAGATTTATTCGATTTGACATAGTTGATTTCGGAGTTACATATCAAATTTACGAAGATTTGATATTTTCAAGATTGGGGTTGATTTTGGAGTTGATTTGAATTCTTCTTGTTTCTGGTGAGTATCCATACTAATTCATTTTTTGATTGTATTTTTATTTAAAGTAATTTTGCAGATCGGTTGTGTTTCTCTTCTTATCAGGAGTTCATTAGGTTTAGTGAACTAATGAAACCTAATGTATGTTTCTCTTCGAATCATGTTTAAGTTTATGCATTGTAGATTAGTTTGTTGCTTGATTTTAAGAGCAATGTGAATGAATGAAGTTTCTCTGTTAAGGCTTTCATTTTTTAGAATGGACTCTTTCTTTGTTAAAGAAGAAGTAATCCTGCTGCTTGTTTATATGTTACTTTGTTATTTTATTAAGAATAAGGTCTTCATTTTAACAATGAACCTTTATTTTGTTAAGTTTTTTAGTTGTTCATAATTAAGTTGGAATGAACTCATGTTGCTTGTTTATCTTTTACTTTGTTAAGGTCTTCATTGTAAGAAATATTCCTGCTGCTTGTTTATATGTTACTTTGTTATTTTTTGTTAAGAAGAAGGTCTTCATTTTAAGAATGAACCTTTATTTTGTTAAGTTTTTTAGTTGTTCATATGTTGGAAAAGGGTCCAATTTCAGGTAACAAGAATAGGATAATACAAATGAGATCAACTTTAAACCAAATGACGATTGATAAGATAGTATTTTGCCCATAATCGGTGGATATGGCACACCTACATAAACTGATCCTGGGTTTGATATTCTCTGTGTTTAATGAACATCAATATCAGTAGGTATACGTTAATGCATATATCAACCGATTCAATGACCATGTTTGAATTTTTTTTGTAGGTGTAAATTATCCACAGATCCAGGTGGCAACATCCCAAGCCTTGGCGCACCTGAAAACGAAGGGACGCGAAGCATAGAGTGAAGACCAGCAGGCGCGAGATTTAAGGTGCCGCGTGGATCGGGCGTGCAACTGTCGGACAAGACTTGACCCAGACCTCTGACAAAGCTGACAAGACGGGACAGGGTGGGACAAACGAGGTGCAACGGTCAAGAGGATAAGAAAGTACGTGATACATCGGCCCATCGCTAAGGCGACAGATATGGCAGGAGATATCGTGTCAAGAGATATGGCTCGCTTGTTGGAACCCTGGCCGATGGGATCGGCATCCAGCATCATCCTTTCGACACCCTCGGGCATAGTTTTGACCCGATGAGGACTAGCAGCAAAACCGGCAAGATCGCCTAAGGTTGAAGTACCAGCTCGATAGTTGACAAGGAAATTGGCAACGGTATACTTAGGAGCGTCCTCGGGCTTGTAGGTCGACCACTCGGCAGTAGAACCATGACCATCTCGGCGATCCCTCCATTCGTTCATAATTCGGAAAGTATTGCCAGTCCATTGAGCCAAAGCACGAGAAGGCTTGATCTGAGAAAGGATCTCGTAACAAAAAGGGCTATCAGGGTTGTACAAAGGAATACGAAGGCCTAGATCCAGTTGGCCATGGGTGATGACCACACAATCAGCCGATTGCTCGTGTTTCTTCATATCTTCAGGAGACAGTTTCGGCCCGAGAGAAGGGTAACTTCGTAATTTTGAAGATCGTACTTCTCCTTCAGCTGCTCAACGAACTCTTCATCAGAGAGATCTTTCACCCTTTTCTCGGACCTGCACGAAAGAGAAGGAGAACTATAAGAAAATATAGAGCTCATGGCGCGGTCATCGTACCTAGAAGGACTATCAAACGAAAACAGAGAAGCAAGAGAGAAAGCATCAAACTCGAAAAAAACATCATCGACAGACCTTTTTTCAGTCATGGAGGGAGAAGAATCCATTAACGGAGATAGTGCAGAGCTCGATTTTTGACGAAGAAAGATGAGGCGACAACAACTACTGTATCAATCAGTAAGGGGAAGATGGCGGAAGAAAATTAAGAAGGATAGGGTTTTTGAAGCACAAAGTAATGAAGAAATCTGGGAAAGAAAGTTACAGTGGCGGACAGAAAGAGAAAGGATGAAGAAGAAGAATGGGAAAAAGAAGCGGGCTATTTAAAGAGGAAGAGTTGTAACCGATGCCGACGGTTATAGGTAATAAAGTGCAGTTAGTGGGGCAGTGCATGGCGGGATTCGCGGCATGAACGAAGACGTGGGCAGTTGGGACGACGTTCTTCCACTCGTGTCTCCCACACGAGCGAAAGAAGGGGCATAAATGTAGGTGTAAATTATCCACAGATCCAGGTGGCAACATCCCAAGCCTTGGCGCACCTGAAAACGAAGGTACGCGAAGCATAGAGTGAAGACCAGCAGATACGAGATTTAAGGTACCGCGTGGATCGGGCGTGCAACTACCGGAAAAGACTTGACCCAGACCTCTGACAAAGATGACAAGACGGGACAGGGTGGGACAAACGAGGTGCAACGGTCAAGAGGATAAGAAAGTACGTGATGCATCGGCCCATCGCTAAGGCGACAGATATGGCAGGCGACATCGTGTCAAGAGAACACCCGAAGAGGTCAGCTCAGACGAGAGACGGGCGAGGAATCAAGATACGTCGGTCATAGGAGACTACATGAGTTGGCCCGAGTACAGAACTGCAAAATGGATGTAACATGACCAACACCATAACTTGGTTGTGTAAAACTTCTCTTATAAATAGAGTGACTTATATTCAAGAGAGGTAGGTTGTATTTTAAGGAGAGAGACTCGAGTTTACACCAAGAAAACAAAAGTGAGAAGTAATTTCATCTTTGTAAGGAAATCCGACTAAAAGCAACACCTTTGTAACACTTGGAAGTAATAAGATTCACCCTTTCACCCCCGTGGACGTAAGTAATCATACCGAACCACGTATATCTTGTGTTCATTGTTAAGTGTTTACTTTCATTTGACTTGAGTAGGAGCTTTCTATCCTTTGGATGTAGTTGGTAGTAAAATGCATCTACATTTTTTATAAACCCTGAAATTTCATATTATAGACATGGAAATACGAGTTGAACGCAAAAAGAATGAGGACATTCCGACATTGAACGAAGAAGTTATGAGAAAAATAGTCGAAGAAATGCCCAGATTTACAATCGGTTTACGTTGGCATTTATGTAACCCGATCGATTCTAGCGGGAAAAAATTACAGAAAAACTCTTGAACTAGTGTTATTCATAAAAGGTAGGTTGATCGATTATCAGAAGTATGATTATTTTAAATATTTTCTTTCAGGTTGGGTACGAAGTTGGGACGGAAAGATGGTACCAAGGAAGATGAAAATGCAGTTTCAGGTTGGAGATAAAGAAGGGACGGAAAGATGGCACCAGGGAAGATGAAAATGAAGTTTCACGCAAGTGCATCTTGGACCAAAAATACCCACAAGCTATTGATATTGCAATTTAGTGCACAAGGTTGGGAAAACTTTATGAAGTTATTACTGATTTTTTTTTGTTATGTATGTACGTCTGAAGTTAGCGTACGTTCAAGTTTTCATATATTTTGAACTTGGGTAGTTGTTAGATATTGAAGTGCAAATTGACTTTAACTTTCAATATTAATGTTTACTTTGTTTTCATTTCAATTTGAGTTTTATTTTATGATCTTAGTTTCATATTAGCTTAAGATTCATCTGAATCAGCTTTGGATTCAGCTAAATCAATTTTCACTTCTTTTTTTAGAAAATATAATCAATATAAACGACTGTGTCTATCACTATTAACTAATTGGCTGATGAAGGAAGACGTAATTTTAAAATTTTAAAGAATCCCAGAAGCAGTTATTTTGTGAAATAAGACTACAATTCTAGGGCTCCCAAAAACAATCGTTTTTACTGGTTTTAAGTGCTTTCTTGGTAAACTTTTTTTTTTTGCATTTTCCACTAGTGTATGTATTTGTGAAGAAGATGTTGTCTGAAGTATAAATGGTTGTGTAAGGAAGAATGATGGGTTCTTTGTGAAATTAAGGTCCACGGGTTTGGAATGATGATGCATTGAAAAATAGGTGTTAGGTCTATTCTTGAGAAGTTTTGGTGTTGGGGTAATTATGTTGTTATTGGAATTCCTGAGTTTGTATCTCAGGTGATGAAGATTTGTCATTATTGGATGATAGAGCTGAACTTGGTGATGATGTGAGAGTTGATATGGGTTTAGTTACAGAGGCTTGTATTAGAATGTAGTGAAACTAAATGAAGAGAAGTTGGATGGTTGATTATAGAGTTGTAGATAGTGTTGGCTGTAAAAAGCTTGGAACTGCCTATTGCAGGTAATCAAAGTTGTTGTTTGTAAATGAAATTAATTGTTGTTTTGTATTTGAATTGAAGTTGATTTGATAAACAAGAAGTTGAGAATATAAGATTAAATTTGAAGTTTGTTTGAAATAGAAGTATGCCTTCTAGTCACCCCACACTTGACTTAGATCATCTGACTGAGTTAACACAGTCCAAACCAGATTCAAATCACTGATTTGACTTGTGTGACCAAATCGTTGACCTTGTCATTTGACTGGACTTAGATATTGACTTTTAGTTGACTTGTGACTGTCAGTTTGACCGTTAGTTGACTCAGATGGACTGTACCTTAGCTTAATGGGCTAGTTTAGTGAATTTGGGCTTATATCCAGTTTTCTTAATGAGAGTGTACTGGACCTTTATGGTCTGATTTAGCATTTGGTTTCTTCTACAAAGTTGTAGATATTCATAAGACTTAGCTAATAGGCTATAGAACTAACATAATTCAATTAGTAAACCTTAGCTATGCTAAATATAGAGAATAAAAAGGTGTAAAGTCATAAATGGTCTTAGAACCATTAGATAGACTTGTATGATTCTTGTGTCAGCCATTTTGTCTAGATTCTTAGAGTTCTTGTGTGACTAACAGTTAGTCTATATTAACAACGATCGATTCAAAGGATGAACCAGTGGATCGTGGATCTTGAGGTAGGCGTGGCTTGTCATCAAAAGAGGTGGGAATACATTTAACTCTTTTGTAAATATTATTGTTTCTTTTACAAAAGTTTATTCTTAACAAACTCATGCATTGTCTATTTGTGCATTCCATGCTTTGTTTAAATTGCATTATGATAATTTTGTTGATTCTGTTAATCTTTCCATGATTTGGAAAGGACTTGTAATGTTTGTTTGTCACTTGAATTGTTATGGGAAATAAGAATTTCCACTTGTGGCATATAAGATACGCTCCTTCGCATTTATACCTACTTACTTTCTGCTTTTATGCTATGGCTAGGGTGATACATAACCGGTTGACACCATATTACACATTGTTTGAAGAAGGAGTTTGTCCATATATATGTTTGTTTATTTCAGTGACTTGGTCACTTTTTAATGTTTGGGAATATATTATTGTTTTTCAAATTCTTTCCATGATTACTTGAAAGTTAAATGTTATTCCTACTAGGCACCCCTTTTAGGGAGGATGTGCTCACCCTTTCCCACTTTCAGTTTCAGAGACAGATCAGAGTTGCGCAACGAAAGCTTCAAGGGTTGAGTTAGTTAGTTGGTTAACTTCTACTATGTTTATTATGTTGTATATTATATTTGTGAACTAAATTATTGTTGTATATGTATCATTTGAGAGGAGTTCTTGTACATATATATTTCAGAGTGGGGCTAGTTTTTGGGTTAAGTTTTTTCGCAGATTTCTTAATTGAATGTTTAAGTATATGATTTATATCCTTAGAGCAACCACAATCATAAGCGGGACTAAAGACCAAATGCCATACCAAAAGTTTTTTTTTTGGCATTTTTAGAGGTGAAGCGCAGTAGTAAAAGACTAAAATTTAGTCTGGCGGACGAAATAACAACGTATGAAATGGAGCGGATATATACTGAGCGTACAATGGTCAGACGTTGGTATTGTGGGCGTATGTATGGTACGGGAGTATTTTGCACGCATGGTGTAGGGCGTGAGTATTACTCACGCCTGGAAAGAAACGGAAATAAAAGACTATGCCTAATCAACATGCGGACTTATAGCAAACGTCTAGTTTGTAAAAACCCATGGTATGGGGGAGTTTACACATATATTATTTGTAAAAACACATAATATATGCACTTGATGTGAGGCGCACATATAGCTGTCGTTTCCTCTGGAGCTGATAATACTCACGCCTCAATCAGGCGCTCATTCTATCTGCGCTCCACAATCAAATGTTGATTATACTCTCACCCAAAATGAAATGTTCACTATACTCTCGCCTAAACTCACACGGTTACTATACTCTCGCCCCAGTATATTTGGGTTTGGTATAGGTTGACGACCAATTTTGGTCTCAAACCCTAGAAATATGGACCATATATATCTTTAGTATGTTCCATTACGGTTAATTTTCGGACCATATTTAGGTATAGTCCCAAAATATGGTCGTGATTATGGATGCTCTTAGTGCCTCTTTATTTAGTTAATCTCTTGGATTAGTCATATGCTAGCTTTGCGGGCGCTACAGTTACCTTGGTAATAAAGCATTCAATATTCTTCGTCAGATGAAAACCTGATTAGATTCAAGCTAATATATTTCAACCGTTAGATCGAACTTAGCTTGTTATACACAAATGAAATTTACTTTCATTTTTATAAGGGTAACCGTTCCTAAATAGTTCAACAATAGTTAACCGAAGTTAGCCATATGAATACTTTCTTATCAACCTTGTTCATCTCAATCACAACTAGTTCAAATGACTCAAATGAAAATAGTTATGGAGTTGTTCAATTGTTTATATTCTCGTAGAAGTATACAAGACACAGTGGAAGCAAAATCGATTTTGATTCACTTGAATCAATTCATGAACATTATATTCACTGTTTGAAAAAGATTACATTCCTTAATATATAAATGTATTAGTTCATGAATAAACCGATTTTAGAACTTAACCTACTCAGGTACACATAACGGTACGCATACCTAAGTACCCGGACTGAGTTTGGGTTCGCCAATATTCATACTAGTACACATACCACCAACCTCAGTTAAAATTCCGTAACTTGAAATTTATGACAGTACGCATACCGGTATGCATACTTAAGTTCCCGGACTTTCAGAAAACCAGTCAGTACGCATACATGTATGCATACCATGGTTCCCGAACTTTTACCAAACCAAGCAGTACGCATACGGGTATCCATATGATGGTTTTCAGATATGGATAACATATATGCAAATACGCACACTATGCTATTACCCAATCATGGTTAATCGTTTTAAACTTCATTTTTCAATCATTCAAACATTCTCGGAAGACGGGAATAACTATCTCACACTAACTATTAGCTTCAAAGTAATTTTGAAGTGATCGAATGATTAATACGAAACATTTCAGAGTCTACATCAAATGACTGTCTCACATAAATCATGTAAGATGTTATAAGACGATTTCCACATTAGCATTTTTTGAATTGCGTCAAGAACATAAGATGAACTTGGTTAAAGAAAAAGTTTACGAACATGTGAGCGAGTTAAACTCAGCTCGAAATATCAAAAGTGTATAAACTGAAAACTATATCGTTATACGATTTTTGCCTCAAGAAGGAGATATAGTAGAAATAGACTTTCTGAGTGATAGATGAGTTCAAGCCTTCACATACCTTTTGTTGATGAAGTTCCACAAGATCGCCTTAGTAGTTCTTTATTTTCAATTGATAAACGCCGTGAAGGATAAAGCTCAACTTCACAATCTATCCTAATCTGAGACTTAACTGTATATAGACTAAAAATCAAGACTTATAACTTTGGAAACTAAACTTGACAAACAAGCTTGAGATAGTGATACATGTGTATCTTCCTCTCCCCAGGGACTAATGATACATGTGTATCTTCCTCTCCCTAATCCTCAAGACGAATTGAGGATATAATTGTAATTTTGGGAAGGAATACTGATTTTTAGGCAGTATTCTTAGATAAGGAAATAATCCTAGGCAAGGTAATATTCCTAGATAAGGAAATATAGGGAATGTTTCCTAGACAAGGTAATATTTCTAGATAAGGTAATATATACTTAGATAACGAATATTCCTAGACAAGGTAATATTCCTAGAAAGGGAAATATACCTAGATAAGAAATTATTCTTAGATAAGGAAATATATTCCTAGAAGGTTTGGGAAACCGTTAAAGCTATAAATAGAGATGTCTAGCTCAAAGATAAGACATCTAGAGTGTGATTTGTGATACAGATGCACCTAGATCAGAGAGGGAGGTTTGTGAGACAAATCACCTAGAGAGAAGTTTGTGAGGCAATTAATTATTGTAAAAGCAAATTTATAAAATAGTTTGAGGTTAATTACTTAGAGAGACTGTGAGCATAACAAAGAGAGAATTGTAGTCGTTTTCTTGTTCATAATCTAGAGAAGATATTTTCTTCGAATTACTTTCTGTGTCCCTATTTTCTAAGTCTTTTCGTCTTTTAATATTCTGAATTCCGCCTTTATAGTAATAGCTACCAAGGTATAGAGATCATACGTATCAATCTGGTATCGGAGCAAGGTTCGTTTCTTTTAGGGAAGATTATTGTGGGTTATGGTCTTCACTAGATCTCTCTACAAAAAGCTTGGTGAGGTGCTCGAGAAGCAAGAAGACGTTTAAAGAATAAGGGAACCAAAGAAGGGAAATCAGTTGATGATCCTAAGCAAATAAAACCACAAACTACGGAAGAGAAGGTGGATACACTACAAACAGACATGAATTCTTATACACCCATGCCGAAGAAGAATAAATAAACTACGTTTTTATCTGGTATTTTTGAAGAAAAGAACGAGGAAAAAGAATATCCACTCGAAAAAGATTGTGTTATGGAGCGAAGAGTGACTAAGACAAGACAATAAGATAAGGACGCTTTTCTAATTGGAAGTCAAAGTCAAGTTCCCAGCAAGGAGATATGGTTCAACAGGGTGGAAGGAACTCTCGAGTTCCCTAACCTCCAAATATAACTTTCACAGGAGTTCAAGTTCTTGAGGGGGGCGCATAATACATGTGTATCTTCCTCTCCCCGGGAACTAGTGATCCTAAAGACAAACTGAGGATAGAATTATAATTTTGGGAAGGAATACTGATTTTTTAGGAAGTATTCTTAGATAAGGAAATATTCCTAGACAAGGTAATATTCCTAGATAAGGAAATATAGGGAATGTTTCATAGACAAGGTAATATTTCTAGATAAGGAAATATATACTTAGATAAGGAATATTCTTAGACAAGGTAATATTCCTAGAAAGGGAAATATACCTAGATAAGGAATTATTCCTAAATAAGGAAATATATTCCTAGAAGGTTTGGGAAACAGTTAAAGCTATAAATAGAGATGTTTAGCTCATAGCTAAGACATCTAGAGTGTGGTTTGTGATACAGACATACCTAGATCAGAGAGGGAGGTTTGTGAAACAAATCACCTAGAAAGAAGTTTGTGAGGCAATTAATTATTGTAAAAGAAAACTTAGAAAATAGTTTAAGGTTAATTACCTAGAGAGATTATGAGCGTAACAAAGAGATAATTGTAATTGTTTTCTTGATCATAATCTAGAGAAGTTAATTTCTTCGAATCTGGTTTCTAGTGTGTTCTGGTTTCTAGTTTTTGTCAATTATTATTCTGAATTCCGCCTCTGTAATAATAACCACCAAGGTACAAAGATTAATACGTATCAGATAGCAACACTTGCGATTTCAACCGAGCCATGATCTAACAAAGAGTAGTCATTTCCATGTGCTTTAGGTTGGGAAGGCAGATCTATTAGTTATCTGAACTGAAGGATGTGATAGGAAAAGGCATATCCAGACTGGTCAATCCGGTGAACTGAAGGTTACGAAGGGATATCAGCAATTTCCGTAAATTGAAGGTAGGAATTGAAGGCATACCAATCCATCCCATGAACTGAAAGCGAAGAGAAAATGATTTTAGATAAACTTTTTGTTACGGTCCCGACCCTAAACTCGTCATAAGCCCATGGGTAGAACTCAACTAGAAAACCGGTTGACTAAATAAGGGATCCCATTGAATTATAAACTACCCACTTAAGCCCCATCTACCAATGTGGGACTAAGGTCCCAACATCCCACCATGCTTCCAAACCCAACGTCCTCGTTGGCCCACTCTATCGACACTGACCCGGCGGTAGCCCTTTCCCTTATGGCGGCTCCACTCGACTATCAGTATTCAATGCGGTGAAAACTACGCCCATACATAGGTGCCCTTACACCTTAATCCAGCCTATAGGTCACCCCATCCGTGGAGAGGGCATGGTTCGTGGTGGTTGGATATGATACCAAATGTTACGGTCCCGACCCTAAACTCGTCATAAGCCCATGGGTAGAACTCAACTAGAAAACCGGTTTACTAGATGAGCGATCCCATTGACTTATAAACTACCCACTTAAGCCCCATTTACCAATGTGGGACTAAGTTCCCAACACTTTTGGAGGTATGGATGTGGAGCATAGAAGAAAATGAGTATGCAATGGTTCTATATTTTGGATCTTTTGGTGATAAATAAGTTAAATGGAATGAATTTGTAGTAGTGGTGCATGGTGGTCTTGAAAATAAATAAGCATCCAGGATACATAGCAGTATTGGGCATGAAGATGGATGTAATTGGACAATAGAGAAGGTGTTCCTCAATAAAGTTGTAGGTAGTGATGGATGAGAAAGTGAGAAATGGAGAATGGGACTTAAATGAATAAAGGAAGGAATAACTGAACAAATATTTGTTTCATTTCCCAGTGGAAAAAAATAAGGATAGATTTTTTGGGCCTGGTGTGATGCTTGCAATAACCACTGGATTGGCGGAACATTTCTTTCTTTCTTTTACCGTCCGCATCAGAAGATTAGAAAGTAAAGCTAGCTATGTCCTTTCAACATTCCAAAATGATATTCGACTGACGCAAAGATATGCTTACATGGGGTTAGTCCTCGGGGGAGTTAGGGTAGTTGAATGTAGTTCAGTTTTTACCCGTTGGTCATGGGGGAGTTTTAAAGAGTCTATCAAAATCCCTGTTAGTCGTGGGACAGTTTAGAAGAGTCTCCCAAACTCCATACAAAACCCCGTTTGTTGTGGGGGAGTTTTAAAGAAACTCTTGAACTCCCTGTTAGTGGTAAAAACTAGAATCTAGGGAGTTGGTTTGTTTTATGGAGTTCTGGGAGTTTACAATGTATTATTTCCTCACTACAAATCTCTCAAAAGAGTAGAGATTTTGGGAGAGTCTGTCC
Organism: Papaver bracteatum; assembly: GCA_023529315.1. NCBI lineage: Eukaryota > Viridiplantae > Streptophyta > Magnoliopsida > Ranunculales > Papaveraceae > Papaver > Papaver bracteatum. The sequence continues at coordinate 374,911 of JAJJWX010000400.1, read as the reverse complement.
AACTCCCTACACTGAAACCATCAAACTCTCTCAAACTCTCTTACACTCCCTCAAAAGCCCCATGATTCAAAATACATTAACAATGAGGTAATCAATTGAGTATATAAATTTTCATAGATTTTTTATTTGAGTGACTCCTGGAGATTCTCTAAAAATATAGACATTTCCAGTGATTCTCTAAGAGTATATTCGAGAGTCCTTGTGACATGTAGAGACAAAAGATTAATATTCGTAAAGAGTCTCTGTGATTTGTAGAGACAAAAATATGTACAACATCTAATCAAAATTTCAAAACATCTACCGGTTACTTTATGATGCACGTTATAATCTAAATAAAAGTACCTTAAATACCTGGTAAAATACGTGTTCATTGTCAAAATAAATCTCGTTGTTGCCTTATGCTTAATTTTTTTATTTCACTCATCCCACATTCATTTTGTTTTCTATGCAATCTCGCCACTAGTTTACTCCCCAAATGACCCGTTACTTGGTCATCAGCTAAAAACAATATAAAATTGTTCTACTTTCAAAAACCAATAGTCCACAAGTTTCCGAGTCTCCAGAAATATCACCTCTTGAGGAGAGATTTCTACCATGCCTATTTTCCTAAAAAAGTCTCTTCAAATCTCTGAAAACAATAAATCAATGACTTTCAATTTTTATTCGAATAACAGGGATATTGGAGTGACTCTTATGAAATCTTAATCCAATAACATGGAGTTTCAGAGAATTTAAACGACTTAAAAAAAATATCTCTAACCAATAACAAAAGACATTAGGAGACTCACCAAAAGTCTCAATGGACTAACAATGGATTTGAGAACTCTCTAAAAGTCATTTGAAATCTCATTGGACAAACCCCAGTAAACTTCCCCAACTCACTCGTGGATTAACCCCATGTTAGTTTGTATGGGAAAATGTATAATGCATGTTTCCTATAATATTAAATTATTCATTCAAGAATATTCATAAACTTATTTTTTATACCAAAAAGTCTTGATGAACCGAGACAAAAACCACAAAAAAAAACCGTCAAGACACAATGCCCGTGCCCCTACTAAACTCCCGAGGGGCGGCCCCTCTGGGAACCACAGATCTCAAAATTTAATGAGGGGATATTTTTGTGTGGTTCGTGTAAAGTCGCTGTTTTTATATTTTATGAAAGAAGTCACTAGCAGGACTGTAGAATGAAAAATGGGCACGAACCAAAAATCTGATAAAATGTACTAGCAGTAGTCATTATCATTAACACCATTACTTCAAAAAAAAAAAAAAAAAGCAAGAGTAACCACATGACTATTAGGTTAGCAGTTTATGTTTGCAGAGTACAAATAGATCAGATCATGCTTCAAAAATAGTAATAATCAGATCAGATCGATTTTATCGGCAATATTGTTTGCAAGAGTATATTCTTTTTAATTGACAGCTTAAACAATGAGGAAAACATTTCAAATGTTTGTTTGATATTAGGGGTGTAAATGGATAAATATACGTCGGATATTTAGAATCCGTATCCGATAGGTTAAGCGCTATCGGATATTCGATAATAGCCTATAGGATATCAAAAATCAGATATCAATTCCGATAGGCTAAGCTATTGAAAATCAGATATTTATCCGATAATATCCGGTTCTGACAAAAAATATTAAAAACCCTTTGGGTAATTTGTGTTACCTCCCCTGTAAATATTGGTAATTTGAATTACCTTCCCCACAAAAATTAAATTAGAAAAACCTCCTCTCGTCAATAATTCCTTATATTCGGAGTTGGATGACTCGGCACTAACTTACACGTGCTTTTTTGTATGGGAAGTAATGCAAATTACCGATCTTTACGGGGGAGGTAACGCAAGTTACCAATCTTTACAAGAGAGGTAACGCAAAGTACCCCAAAAAAATAAAAACCACGTGTAAGTCAGTGCTGAGTCAGCTAACTTGGGATAAACAGAATTATTGACGAGAGGAGGTTTTGCTAATTTTATTTCTCAGGAAGGTAATGCAAATTACGAATCTTTACGGGGGAGGTAACACTAATTACCCCAAAACCCTTTAAAACATGTTCATAATTGAAAGTTAAGTTCACTTTGTCAAACATTTTCATATCGAATATCAGATATCGGATATTATGATAAATCACAAATATAGTTAGGATAAATCACAAATAAATCCATGTTCTATCGGATATTAACAATTCGGATGGAGCCTAATCCGATTCCGATACATTAATGAAAAAATATCCGATAGAATATCCGATCCGATATCCGATAAAACGGATAAAATCATATAAGATCTCGAATACTTGGAAACGGATTTCGGATATCGGACATATATTGACAGGCCTATTTGATATGTTCCGTACACACCATTTCATTTTCAGTGTATGAAAGTGAAAATGTTTGGTTCATTTATTCCGTCGGTCAGTTCAGGTCGAGGAGAAACAGAAGTGGAGGGATGTCAAATGAAAAAAAGAAAGAGATCCACTATTCAAGAAAGACTGCAGTAGCTTTGCACCAAGACCCACTTACATTTGTGTCTGTTACTTCATATCATAAATCAAAAAGAACTTTTAAAAAAAAAAAAAAAAATTAAGAAAGAAAGAAAAATCATTATCGTCGCTATGAGTTTCGGGCTGAATCTAGAATCTTGTAAACATTTTGGTCCGGTCACAGGCATGGCAGCCGACGATCATCGCAAGTCAAACTACAAATGGAAAGGCAAACGATTCAAGTCCCAAGTGGGACCAGCGCAAGTCAAACACAGAATGAGTCAAATGAAAATAGAATCTGGCTAGGGGTATTTCAGTAATATATTTCAGTCCTTAAAGATAACGAAAGGAACCAGTCAAATGTCATTCATTTGTCTCTCTCACACTCAGTGTCTCTTTCTGGAAATTCGAAATTTGAAAATATCTTGGTTTCCACAAACTCCCGCTCAAATTCTTTATTTGGCGATTAGATCTATTTACCTCTCCTCTTATCTGTCATACAGTACTCTCTCTTTCTCTCTAGATTTTTTGGTGGATTTCAACAAAAAAAAAAATCATCCTCAAATTCAACATCATGATTCATGAGGATTTTCTTCTAAATCTATGGAGTTATCAGTCACTGAGTCAGTCATATAAACAAACAGTTGAGCGTTGCTGTTGATTATGTCTCCCCTTCTTTCTAAAAGATCAAATGTTGGTGAGATGAAACACACACACTTATAAAACCTTAACTAAGTTTTAAAATTATGTCTTCTACTGTGTCAATCAAAAGATATTTCATAAATCGTGTAAACAAGTTTTTAATAGATGTTTCGGTTGCAGGATGATGATGATGTATTCTTCTTCTTAGAAGAAGTTGAGGTTTTGGGTTTGTAAGAATGTTTAACTGATGGAGCTGTTGAATTTCTATGTAAGTCTTCGTTTGGAATCTGTATTTGTTCGACATATCCTCGGTTGTATTGAGCAGGAGGTAAGATCTTTATCACAGGCAAATCCCTTGTCAGCGAGTTGTTTTTCAGATTCATATGTTTGATTTGCTAAATGACAAATAATGGATTTGTCATTTTTACGAGTTAACTACCAGTTTCATTTTGTCCATTATAAGATATCTACAATCCACTTAATCACATTATAAAATTTCTAGCTTGTAATCTCCTAGTTTAGAAATCACACAATCCACTTAATCACAAATCAATTTCTAAATCTGCTAAAACTTTTATTTTAAACAAAACAAGAAAAGACCATAACTAATTGAACTTAATTATTATACCTGGATCTGGATGGAAACCAATGAAAAGTTTAGTGCTGTAGGCTAAAACAAAAAGTGGAAAAAAGACTTCAACTAAAAAAATGCTCTTGGAGGAACTGATGAGCTCTAAGAGATGTAATTGTAGAAAAAGATGAGAAAATTAAAATATTAGAAAGTTGTACACGCTTCTACTTAGATGGGAACTAATGAGTAGGAATTTTATTTGAAGACAATAGGCACTTAGAGGCTGTAGATGAAGACAAATGACACACAAGTCGAAGAGAATTGATGGTGCTTAGAGGCTAAGAAGTTGTAGATGAAGATAAAAGACACTCGATTGAAAACTGAAATGCTAGGAAATAGCACCTGTTTTACTTAAAAGGAGATTGGTGGTGCTTAGAGGCCAGGAGGTTGTAGACGAAGAAAAATTATGCTCTATTGAAGACTAAAATCTTAGGAAATTGCTCCCGTTCCACTTAAAAGGGAAGTGATGGTGCTTAGAGGCTAAGCCGTTGTGGATGAAGACAAAAGATGCTTAATTGAAGACTGAAATGCGCCCGTTCCACTGAAAGGGAAATGATGGCGCTTAGAGGCTGTTGATGAAGACAAATGACACACAAGTGAAGAGTAAAATCCTAGGAAATTGACTTAAATGGTGATGGTGCTTAGAGGCTAAGCCGTTGTAGATGAAGACAAAAGATGCTCGATTGAAGACTGAAATACTAGGGAAATGTGCCCGTTCCATTGAGAGGGAAATGATGGTGCTTAGAGGCTGTTGATGAAGACAAATGACACACAAGTGAAGAGTAAAATCCTAGGAAATTGCGCCCGTACTACTTAAAAGGAGATTGATGGTGCTTAGAGGCCGAGAGGTTGTAGACGAAGACAAATTATGCTTGATTGAAGACTGAAATCCTAGGAAATTGCGCCCGTTCCACTGAGAGGGAAATGATGGTGCTTAGAGGCTGTTGATGAAGACAAATGACACACAAGTGAAGAGTAAAATCCTAGGAAATTGCGCCCGTTCCACTTAAATGGGAATTGATGGTGCTTAGAGGCTAAGCCGTTGTAGATGAAAACAAAAGATGCTTGATTGAAGACTGAAATACTAGGGAAATGTGCCCGTTCCACTGAGAGGGAAATGATGGTGCTTAGAGGCTGTTGATGAAGACAAATGACACACAAGTGAAGAGTAAAATCCTAGGAAATTGCGCCCGTTCCACTTAAATGGGAAGTGATGGTGCTTAGAGGCTAAGCCGTTGTAGATGAAGACAAAAGATGCTCGATTGGAGACTGAAATACTAGGGAAATGTGCCCGTTCCACTGAGAGGGAAATGATGGTGCTTAGAGGCTGTTGATGAAGACAAATGACACACAAGTGAAGAGTAAAATCCTAGAAATTGTGCCCGTTCCACTAAATGGGAATTGATGGTGCTTAGAGGCTAAGCCGTTGTAGATGAAGACAAATTATGCTTGATTGAAGACTGAAATCCTAGGAAATTGCGCCCGTTCCACTTAAAAGGGAAGTGATGGTGCTTAGAGGCTAAGCCGTTGTAGATGAAGACAAATGACACACAAGTGAAGAGTAAAATCCTAGAAATTGCGCCTGTTCCACTAAATGGGAAATGATGGTGCTTAGAGGCTAAGTAGATGAAGACAAAAGATGCTTGATTGAAGACTGAAATACTAGGGAAATGTGCCCGTTCCACTGAGAGGGAAATGATGGTGCTTAGAGGCTGTTGATGAAGACAAATGACACACAAGTGAAGAGTAAAATCCTAGGAAATTGTGCCCGTTCCACTAAATGGGAAATGATGGTGCTTAGAGGCTAAGCCGTTGTAGATGAAGACAAAAGATGCTTGATTGAAGACTGAAATACTAGGGAAATGTGCCCGTTCCACTGAGAGGGAAATGATGGTGCTTAGAGGCTGTTGATGAAGACAAATGACACACAAGTGAAGAGTAAAATCCTAGGAAATTGCGCCCGTTCCACTTAAATGGGAAGTGATGGTGCTTAGAGGCTAAGCCGTTGTAGATGAAGACAAAAGATGCTCGATTGAAGACTGAAATACTAGGAAATGTGCCCGTTCCACTGAGAGGGAAATGATGGTGCTTAGAGGCTGTTGATGAAGACAAATGACACACAAGTGAAGAGTAAAATCCTAGGAAAATGTGCACGCTCCACTAAAAGGGAAATGATGGCGCTTAGAGGCTGTTGATGAAGACAAATGACACACATGTGACGAATAAAATATTACTAAATTGTGCCCGTTCCACTAAAAGGGAAATGATGGCGCTTAGAAGCTGTAGATGAAGACAAATGGTGCACACAAGTGAAGAGTAAAATATTAGGAAAATGTGCCCGTTCCACTAAAAGGGAAATGATGGCGCTTAGAGGCTGTAGATGAAGACAAATGGTGCACACAAGTGAAGTGTAAAATATTAGGAAAATGTGCCCGTTCCACTAAAAGGGAAATGATGGCGCTTAGAGGATGTAAATGAAGACAAATGATGCACACGTGAAGAGTAAAATACTAGGAAAATACGCCCGTTCAACTTAATAGGAAATTGATGCTGCTTAGAGGTTAAGAGGCTGTAGATCAAGATAAATAACACTGGAATGAAGGTTGAATTATTAGAAATTGTCGCCCGTTCCACTTAATAGGGAATTGATAGTGCTTAGAAGCTAGAGATAGAAGACAAATGATGCACAACTGAGGAATAAAATACTAGGAAAATGCTCCCATTCCCCTTAAAAGGGAATGATGGTGCTTAGAGGTTAAGAGGTTATAGATGAAGACAAATAATGCTGGAATGAAAATTGAAATATTAAGAAATTGCGCACGTTCCACTTTAAAGAAAACTGATGATGCTTAGAAGTTGTAGCTGAAGGCAGATAATGATGGAATGAAGACTGAATTCGCTGGAGCTAAGACCAAAATATTGATAAGTTGCGCTCTGAAAATCATGACATTCACATGTTAGGGTTGAAGGCACTGTAGTAAAGACCAAAATGGTAATTGTGATTGATTTTTCCTTAACCAGAACATATAAACACTAACCAGATATTAGACCTAGTATTTAGTTTAAAACATTCCACCTGTTTATGTTGATCATTGATTTGTTTTCTTATTCAGTCAAAGAGGTTCATGGATTCAGAATTCTAAACTCCAACTATATCTTTACAGATTTTGCATTGAAAGATTTCTAACTACATGACATCTCAATCATCAAGGACAAATTCCCCTAGAGATAGTGCCCATTTGATTCCTTCAGGGCACATCTGAATATCTCTATTTAGCTTTTGTTTTAAATAGAACTATGGATGCTGATTCATGAAAATGATTTGTTTTGAGCAATGCAGGCTCAAAAACACTACATGACATTGGATGATTTGTGAAACAGTTCTGAATCCGGAAATAGGGATGCTGATTAGAAAATGGTACCTGTTTGGCTTTGTGATTTGTGAGTTTGTCTCTAGAGTGGTATGTTTGTTTTCATAGTTTGTCTCTAAACGACCCTTTTTACTCAACTTTTATTTTCTTGTTGTACTAGATTACTAGTAGTATAGATGATTCTATACTTGTAAAATGTTATATGCTTGTATTTTTCCAAAAAAATGAAGTGATTGTGCTGTTTTTGATTAGTTATTATTGATTACGGGGATTGAATTTCATTTTGAAGTTGTTCCTTTGTATCACATGTGTGTATGGCGAAATGCCTAGGTTACTGAACATATGTCCTTTGTTGTTTGACCATGTATGCGTCCTTAGATTTTATAATTATACGTTTACTGAAAACATACTTATTAAATGAATGCATCCCTTCATTTCTACCTTATAAGTAGGCATACAAAAAAATATGGGCATTATTCACAGTGAACTCCTAAATAAAACACTATGGCAGGAGTGCTTAGTGTTAGAAACTTCTTTTATTGATTGCATGCCCTGTGGTGTTCCTATCCATTAGATTTAATAATAGCAGGTAGTTTTTGGTCTTCAAAAGGTGTTGGTAATTCTGTCCCACTGCCTAAAGTACACTCTGGGCTTAAATGACTCATTTTATGGCAATATTATTGTAGTTGTTTATCATAGTCTGGCAACTTCCTGTTCTTCACCAGAGGATTTTGTATTATGTTCTGATATTACCATTAATTTCTTGATGAAAATATTCTAGTGCTTTCACACTCTTGAAGGTTGAGATAAGTGAGGCTTGGACATGATAATTGTGGCCTCATCTGGACAACTAAAATTAGGTAGTCATACTTCATTTATTTGCTTATGATATGTTCTGAAGTATTCATTTTGTTAAGCTGCCCTCTTTTCTTATTCTACCACTGTTTCTTTTATATAATCAACAGGCCTAAGGTTACAAAGGCAGTCCTGCCAGTTCTGTGGAGTGATGTTTGTGGAGTCAGAGAAGACCAGTCAGTTCCAGGAGCTGAAGGTTTCGAAGGCTGTGAAGGGAAAAGGCAGTGCAGACTGGTCCGTCCAGTGAACTGAAGGGTTATAAAGGGATTTCAACAATTTCCGTAAACTGAAGGCATACCAATCAATCCAATGAACTGAAGGCCAAGAGAAAACGATTTTAGGATAAATTTTGTAGGCATGGATTGGATCAGAGAAGAAAAGGGTGTGTTGGTGTAACTAACTGACAATGGTTCTATATTTTAGAGCTTGAGGTGGATGAATAAGTTAAAGCGATTTTTTTTTTTTTTTGTAGTATTGGTGGATGGTGGTCTTGAAAATCAATAAGCTTCTGGGAATAGTAGTATTGGGCATGGAGATGGATTGAATTGAAAGATGAAGGACGAATAGATGATAACTAATTTTAGTTTTAGGTTTATTATTAAGAGTTGATGAGGTAATTTAGTAATACTAGTATTTTTTAGAGGGTAATTGTGGAAGTTTCAATAAATTTAGAACGCGCAATTGGGGGATATAGATACAAGACAAAATAGGAGTCCCAATAGCAATTCTGGGTCACCCCTTATGTAATTATTTTTTTAATTCCTAATTTACCCCTCACTAATTAGGTTTAGTGATTAATAATAATTAGTAAAAATCTTAAGTATTTGGGGGATAGATTAGTGTGTATTTTTATTTGTGTTTGGGTGAGAGTAGGAGGGAAAAAATATTTGAGTGGAATTTCTTTTTTTGAAAATGGAAGATGATTGTCATGAGAGAATTATTGCTAATAAGAGGTTGAAAATTTGATTTTTTTTCTTTGAATCCACCATTGTTGCAGCTGAAAAAGCTTGGTGCCGCCATGGTATTCAACCAAAAACCCATGTCGACAATTGTTGGAAATGTTTATAAATTGTTTGCCACTATCCGGGGGGGTTCGGGGGCGGCATGGTAATCTAGTTTTCGAGCATGCCAAATTTTGCTCCTAAGCATAGTATTTTGCTTAAATTTCTATGCTTAGAACAGATGAAAAGTATCCGAATGTTGATTTTTTTTCACTTGACTACCGGCATTGATAGGAAATTCTCGAGCATCTTTGGTATCATGTTCCGACATATGGTCTTCATCAATTCGGCATGGTCTTCATCACTTCCGTTTTGAATTTTTTCGGTATTAATCGGTCCACTCCGTCATGGTCGAGTTGATATGAAGACCATGCCGGTATTGTTTTCAGGCATAGCAGGTTGCTTTATTTTCTATCTTGCCGGAAAACAATACCTGGCATGGTCTTCATATCAACTGACCATGCGGCAATGGGACTGATTAAAACCGTGAAAAATTCAAAAGCGAAAGTGATGAAGACCATGACGAATTGATGAAGACCATATGCCGGAACATGGTACGGCATGGTTTTCATCAATTCGGCATGGTCATCATCACTTTCAAAGATGATCTTCATCACTTCCGAATAAATAAAAAATTCGTTCCAAAGTGAGGAGAAGAGAATTTGATATAGAGTGGGGAGAGTTTAGAATTTGAAAGGGAATGGGGAATATTTGGGTTTCAAAGCTCTACCCCTAAATAATATTAATAAGAAGTGGAGATGGAAATGGGGAATATGATTTTGTTTTTTTATTTTAAGTTTTTGATTTTTATTTTATGGGAAGGGTATTTTAGTATTTTCATAACCAAAAATAACCCCTTAACACATACCATGGGTTGGGGGAAGTAATTCATATCCCCCAATTGTGCGTTTTAAATTTAGGCATCCCTTATCATTATTTGAAGCGGAAACAAAATTTCGATAGGCCCCGATTAATATACCTAAACCCCGGTTTAGCAAGGTTTTTTTTTTGAACCCTATTATTGGGGCTCTGAGGGTCTTGGTCCTACCTAATTCTTTTGATCTTTTTGTTCTTTGATGTTTTGATTACTTTTTGTTAGATGTTTTTTTCTTTTTAAATCTCATTCTTTTCCTTTTATTTTTCAGTTCTTAGTTTTTAAAAAGAGTCTTTCAAGATCATGAAACACTAATCGTTTGATTTGTGGTATTCCTTTGTATGAACAGTAGTGATCCAGTGGTGGTTGGGAGCAGTAGTGCAATTTTTGATCTAATATCCTAGTCTCGAACAGTGGTGTGCAGTCCATCATCAAGTTCCATGGAAAGTTTCACTGGTAGTTGTGGAAGGTGTCTAGTAGTGGTGCTTTTTACCTTATTCTCTTGCTTTGCTATAAACACAGTGATGTCTTACACCCATTTCAATAACTTCAACATCCACCATAACCAAAACTAGAAAAATCTTCATATCCACCTTACATTGTAGCTGAGTTTCAATGTCAGTGAAAGACACAGTAAGGGCAGTAATGGTACTTTCTTTAGCTGGAAGGCGGAATTTAGGGAGTTTCAAAATTTTAAAAACCATTTACCTATATTACATTATTTACCTAAATTACATTGGTATAAATATCCAAAAATATCAAGGTGTTTACTATAATGAAGCAACAAAATAATAGTAATATGGGAAAGTTTTTGGGTTGTAAAGGAAACCCTAATACTATATTAACTAATGTTCATCTTCCCTGGAATCTCATTCACCAACACTGCGGCAGGTTTTCCATTGAGACAAAGATGACTGAACTTTCCCAAATCCAGCTTGCTGCTATGGCTAAAAGGTTGAGAGAAACATCACTAATGGGCGAGAGTTCTAGAGGTACTTTGGTATCTAGTGAAGAGATCAATAAAGCTGCAGACAAATGGAGTAACTCACTGATTGGGAAAATCGTCGATCCTGATGATGTGTCCAATGAAGTTGTTCAAAGGGAGGTGAATATTGTCCGGAGAAAGTATAGAAAAGTGGGAGTGCACACCATGGGAAGAAACTTATTTGTCTTCCAGTTCAAGTGCAAAGAAGATCATGATGAAGTTAAAAAAAATGAACCGTGGATTTTGAACAAAGCCCTGGTAGTCTTACGTGACTATGACTCTAGGATTGAACTGCATGAATATGATTTCAACTATCAAGCTTTTTCGGTCTTGTTCAGAGGTCTTAACTTGGAGAATATTGATGCTAGAATCATTGACAAGCTTTGTGCAGATATTGGTAGAGTAATACAAAATGAAGATAATAAGAATTTCACTGTCAGAGGGAGAGTGGTGAAGGAAAAAATTGAAGTTGACCTGAGAAAGCAACTGAAAAGAGGAAACTGGCTCTTAACCATTGTTGGACAAAAGGTGTGGATCAAATATCATTTTGAAAAACATCCAAGAAACATCTGTCCCCATTGTTATGTGCTGGACCATGATGCTGGAAAGTGTGAAGAAATCGCATTTCATCTGTGGATATTTAGAATGCTGGAAGGGGAATTCCAAAATCTGTGTGATGCCAATGCACACAAAGTTGAAGCAATGCTAGCAGCAGCTGCTGGAGCAAATTCGGGTGCTGGGCCTGAAGTAACTGAAGATGATGGGCTTGACCCAAAGAGAACTAAAAGGTTGAGAGATGATGGTGTCGAAGATAATATCATTCTCATTGAGAAAAATTCCCAATTCACAAATCCCTTGTTCAGAGAAAACCAAAGTCAAGAATTTCTAGGTCAAAAAATGGGTATAGAAGTTCCGGTTGAGAATCAATCCACAACTACTGGTGATCAAGACATGAGGATGATGGACTCTGAGATGGATGGATGGGAACAAATTGAACCAAATATGCGTCTCCCTGCTGCTGAGATTCAAAGGAATACTGCAAATCAAGTTTCAATCCTTAACTTTCACAACTTTTCTATTTTAATTAATCCTTACAATTTGATTGAAGTGTTTTGGCTTATTAGTAGGGATAATATTGACTGCCTTCTGAACAATTTAGGAACCAATAAGGTTATCAAAAATTTATTTCTTAGAGATACTATTAAGGTTTCAATTTCTGCTTATTATAAGATGAAAATTCTTTCTTGGAACGTTCAGGGTTTTGGAAATAAGTATACTAGACAACACTTAGGTGAACTAATTAGAGCTAATGACCCTGACCTTATCTTCTTGTGTGAAACCAAAACTATGAATGTGAAAATGGAAAAATGGACTTATTCTTATAATTACATGAATTATCTGTATTCCAACCCAATAGGTGCTTCAGGTGGTCTTTTTATGCTTCAGAAAGATGGGATTCATATAGATTTAGTGGACATGAATTTCAATCTCATTTCTTTTCTAGTGAATATGGATTCTAGAAGTGGTTTTACCCTTTTAAACTGCATGTATGGTGCTCTTGATGACCAAAATTGGGATAGGCAATGGAATTATCTTGACTCCCTAGCTGCTAGATACAATTGCCCATGGATAATTATAGGTGATCTGAACTTTATAATCAGACATGAAGAAAAGGTTGGTGGCAACCAAATTTCCCAAAGACACCTTGATGATGTCAAAAATCATCTAGAGCATTTAGTTGTTTTTGACCTAAATTTTATAGGTAATCCCTATACTTGGAATAATCATAGAAGTGGGGACTCCATGATTATAGAAAGACTTGATATGGCTCTTGTGAATGCTCTTTGGTTTGATTTTTTCCCTAATGATATTGTTTATCATCTGGTTTGTGTAGCTAGTGATCATGCTCCCATTTTACTTGTTACTTCTAAGGAGGATAATGGCACTAAAAGACCTCTTAGATTTAATAGATGTTGGTTCAGTAATAATACCTGTAGAGATGTTATAACTGAAAACTGGAGAACTAGTGAAAATGGTTCCAAAGCCTATAGACATACTAGATGTTTGTCTAATGTTAAAGTGGCCCTAAGACAATGGAATTTAAACTCTTTTGGAAACTTTCAATCTCACATAAATGATATACAAAAACAGTTAGAGAATATTTCTAGCAATATGTTAGATTCTGCTAGTATTGATCTTAAAACTAGTTTAGAGGATTCTGATAAATATTGGTATAATGTGAGACAAGACTATTACATGCAAAGAGCCAAAGAAAATATTCTGACTTTTGATGATAATAATACTAAATATTTCCATGATAAAGTCAAATTTAGGAAAAAAAGAACACAAATTGACTGTTTGAATAGTAATATTTGTATTTGGCTGACTGACAAAAACATGATAGCTGATGAATTAAAGGAACATTATAGCAAGATGAGTAGAACTACTAATCCCATTTGTGACAGTAGTCTACTTGATATAATAGAGCCATGTATTACCTCTGAGGATAATGAATTTTTAATTCACCCTCCCACTGAGGAAGAAATCAAAACCATTGTGTGGCAAATGCAGCCTTGGAATAGTCCAGGCCCAGATGGATATCCACCTGGTTTTTACCAACAAATGTGGGATGTTGTTGGTGCTGATACTATAGATATGGTTAAAAGTTTCTTTCACTCTGGTCATCTCTTAAAACAGATGAACCACAATTTTGTGTCTTTAATTCCTAAAAACAGTTCCCCTAAGTCACCTGCAGATTTTAGACCTATTAGCCCAAGTAATGTGAGTTACAAAATAATCTCTAAACTTCTAGCTAGTAGAATTAAAACTGTTATGAATAAGTTCATCAGTCCTTATCAAGGTGCTTTTCTTTCTTCTAGACAAATAACAGACAACATAGTTATAGCTCATGAATTAATTGATACTATGAGGAAGAAAAGAACTAAATCTGGATTAATGGTTCTCAAACTTGATATGTCTAAGGAATTTGATAGGATTGAATGGAAATTTTTGATTGATATTTTGAAAATACTCGGTTTTCATGATCATTGGTGCAATCTGATTGAACAATGTGTTACTACTGTTTCTACATCCATCTTGCTGAATGGTGCTCCTGGAGATGTTTACTATCCTACAAGGGGTCTTAGAGTGTGAGACCCCTTGTCACCTTATTTATTCATTATTTGTATGGATGTGCTCTCTAAATTAATGTTCATTGATGCTGAGAAAAAAGATCTTATTCAAGGTATTAAGGTAACTACAACTAGCCCCTCTGTTAGTCATTTGTTTTTTGCTGACGATTGTCTTGTGTTCAAATGTCAAAAATGTTAAGATCTTAGAGATGATGCTTGAAAGGTTTAGTAAGCACTCTAGCCAAGTTATAAACTTTGATAAGTCTGGGATAGCTTTTAGTCCTAAAACAGAGTCTAGAATAAAATCTCAGATTCTTGGTATTCTTAATATTAAAAACTTAGGACTAGCTGACAAGTATTTAGGGGTGCCATTAATCTTGCAAAGGAATAAGATGGCTAGAAACTTGGCAGGGTAAATACATTAACCATCCAGGTAGAACTGTGTTGATTAAATCTACCCTAGGCACTCTTGCTTCTCATCATCTCTCTGTTTTCCCCATGCCCAAAAAAATGACAGATAGGCTTGATATTATTCAAAGGAAGTTTTTCTGGAAGAAAAAAGGTTCTGCTAGAGGTTATTATCCTAAGAATTGGGACACTGTGACTAAACCTTTGGAATTAGGGGGATTAAACATAAGGAAAACTTAACACCTCAACACTGCTCTCTTGGCTAAACTAGCTTGGAGGATGTTGCAAGAGCCTGATGCTCTGTGGGTGCAAATTCTTAGGCATAAGTATTTCTTAAACTCTAATCCTCTCCATATTACTGTTTCTGGGTCTGTTTCTTGGATATGGAAGGGAATTTGTAGAGGTCTTGATCTGGTTAGAAAATATTGTTGCTGCGAAGTTGGGGATGGCAACTCTATTGAAATATGGAAAGATAAATGGCTACCAAATAGGAATACCTTTCTTGATGCTTCCTTTGTTTCTAGTAATATGAAAACTGTTAACCAGTTGATTGTGCAGGATTCTGGTAAATGGAATGAAACAATTCTAAATGCCCTTTTTGACACAAACACTGTTGCTGATATCTGTAATATTAGAATCCCATCCAATGGTAAGGATATTCTAAGATGGTCCCCAACTTATAATGGTAGTTTTAGTGTTAAATCTTCCTATAAGTGTATTGTCAATGATATCTATGGTAGTGAAGTTAGTAATTTCCCCTGGAAATCTCCCACAGAAGATAAAACACTTTCTATGGAAATGTATGCATGATTGTGTTGCTGTGAGAAGTAAACTTTCAAGGTATGTGAACTCCATTAGTAATGTCTGTCCCCTGTGTGTTCATGGGGATGAAACTATTAATCATCTTTTCATTGAATGTGAAATAACTAAAAGACTGTGGTTTGCACTTGATGCTAACATTGCAGGGAGTATCTTAACTGTTAATCTGCAGGAGTGGATTACAAGCTGGTTTCAGAACAACAATAGAACTGAAGAAGGACATGAAAGCTATATACAATTTGTCAGTTATGCTATATGGCACATCTGGAAGCTTAGGTGTTCTGTTGTGTTTGATAATGCAACTATACATACAACAATCTTTGTAGCTCAAGTGAATAAAGATCTTAATGCCTGGAGTATTAATTCCATAAACCGTAGGAACAACAGTCTACAACCTACACATATTAGAATTGTTACCCCTTGGCATCTGCCAGACAATGGTTTCCAAAAGATAAACTTTGATGCTGCTTTTATGAAAGATAATAAATTTATGGGAATAGGCCTAATAATGTTCTCTGATGCAGGGTTTTGTCGAGGCGCGCAGTCAATCCCAGGGTTAGCTCAAGATAAGGAGCAGACATAAGATTTAGCAGCGCTTGAAGCCATTAAGTGGGCGAAGCTTCAGCTGTCGACAAGTTCCATTTGGAGGGAGATAGTCTCAACGTAGTTAATACAATAAATGGCAGTTTAGGTAGTATCCGATGGACGAACAATAATATTATTCAAGATTGCAGAAACCTCTTAGTCACTTTCCAAGATTGGAAATGCACTTTTGTGCATAGAGAATCTAATGAGGTGGCTAATAGCCTAGCAAAAAGTCTAGAATCTCTAGGAATAATGAATCTTGGGTTACAGATTTTCCACAGCGGTTGAAATCTCTTATAAGAGATGAACTAAATGTAACCATTCTTTAAAGTGATTTAATGAAATTTTTCCTTTCCTATTAAAAAAAAGGGTCTTGGTCCTTTGACCATTTTGGGGGGCTTTTTTTTTCTTTGGGGAGGTAAAAAATGATTAGGGGGACTCAAGATATATCAAAAAGTCAAAAACACCCCTACCTAAATTTTACTATTCATTAAAAAAAATAAAAATCCAAAATTTATCATCTTCTTCTTCTTCTCCTTCTCCTCTCATTTACAAATCATGATTAAAAAACAAACTAAATCTAATATTTTCTCCCCATCCTTCTCTTCTCAATCATAAATTGTGATAAAAGATGATGATCATAGTTTCATCACCATGAGAGCGATGATCATAAAGAAAACCCAAAACTATTATCATAAATTCATAGATATAAAGATGGTGATCATCATAAAATGAACAAACTAAGAAAACCCACAATTTTTTTTTTTACTTTTAAATGGTTAAAAAATATGATTCTCTGAATTTCGGGTATTTTTTTGAAGGTGTTTACGGCTGGGAGTTCTTAGATTCCAAGCCGAAAATACATTTTACGGCTTGGTTATCCCAACTGAAATTAGTTTTCTGATTTTTTGGGGTTTCCAGAATCAATTACGGCTGGGAAAACCTAGTCGAAACTGCTGTTACGGCTAGGAAAACCCAAAAAACTCAATTACGACTGGGGAAAACCCAAATTTTTAACTGTTTTTAAAAACAAAAAAAATCAGAAAAATGATTTCGGTTAGGAATTATTTATTTCCCTGCCGTAAATAAAAAATACGGCTTGGAACACCATCATTTCCCAACCGTTTTTAGTTTCTACGGTTGGGTCGAAAAATTATCCTAGTCATAACCACACTTTCGGCTAGGTTATGAAAATGAAAAAAAAAATCGAAAAATCTTTCGGTTTGGAAAACCAAGCCGAAATGTGGACTTTCGGTTGGGTCGACAAACTATCCCACCCGTAATCTTGATTCACGGTTGGGAATCTAAGTCCTACCCGTAAACATCTTCAGAAATTATTATTTTTTTACCCAAAATTCATCGAATTGGATTTTTTTAACCATTTAAAACAAAAATAAATAGTGGGTTTTCTTAATTTTTTTCTTTCTATGATGATCATAATTTTGATCATGATATTTGAATGAGAAAGAGTAGGAGAAGAAAATAGTTTTGGATTTTCTTTATGATCATCATCCTCATCATGATGAAATTATGCTCATCATCTTCATCAAAAGTCTTGCTTAAATCACTCATTTATAAAAAAAAATATCCCAATTTTTTTTTCTTGTTTGTTTTGATTTCATCTAACTTAAAGAAGAATTAGTCTTAATTGATTTGCTAATCATCTTACTGTAATAAAGAAAAGACCCCTTTTTGGGTGGTTTTGGTGTAGCACGGCGGAATGTCTAAATTGACCCTCAAATAATCTTATCTTATTATAAATAAAAGAGTTTATTGTTTGGTGAAGACTTTTCACATGACAACAATATCCCTATTAAATAAGTCTTTAATCAATGTTTGTATATTTACATGAATATCATTGTTTTAAAAATAGATCAAAAAAATTAAAACTTAGATATCTTTAAAAATATATATCGGATTTTTGTAAAATTAGTATATTTGGAAAGATCTTTGAATTATCTACATAATGAGTACAAACAAGAATATTAAATTTTTATTTTAAGATTTTTTTTCTTCATTATTATCAAATTTGATGTTGTTAAAAGAATCCAATTCAAGCATGTGCATCGCACATGTGGTATTACTAGTGAAAAATAATGTTAATCAAGTTTATTATCTAAAATCATATAGGGTCATATTAGTCTTTATATAAAAATTGGATGAGGGATGTACCAATTGATATTTGGTGACCCATAGCCCCCCAAAAAAAGCTTGAATCTTGTAGCCCCAATAATAGAGTTCTTTTTTTTACCTATTGTTATCTCATTTTATTTTATTTTCAACAATGCACCGATATCATACTATAATATACTAGTGTTTCGCCCGTGCGTTGCATGGGCTTAAGTTTATCATACCAAATTTGTCAACCAAATCTAACAGTCGAAATTGATATGGTTCCTTTATTTTTTATGTAACTACGCACTTTTTGTACGTTTTTTTTTTCTGCGTTTGTAAAGTTCATCAAGGTACACACTTGGGTGTATTTTGCTTTCTCATATTGTCTTAATATATTCTTTAAAATGTCTAAACTTTTATCATCTGTAGTCATTCTTCCCACTTTGGCCCACCAGTTACCTTCGGCTCAAGAGTGGATACATTTTAAACACCAGAAAAGAATCAACATTGGAAAAATTTATAATTGATTGATTTTGAGAGAGAGCTAATAAACCCAAAGTTCTGAGTTAATAATGGCTTTCTAGTTATAAATATGAGAAATTGATGATTGCAACTTTACACCGTAATCACAATATCCCGTGGACTTAATATCATGGAAACCAATCGTTGCAGCCCGTTTGTTGGCTCGTTGATGTTCTTGTATTTGACCGCTTAGTCTCCGACTTCTGTTGTGCTTGATGCCCTTAAATCAAACGTAAAATCATATTTGGTTGGTGAATATCGTCCATATAAATGTACTCAGTTATTGATGGTAATGAATGATATTAGCAACCCGGGAAGATGAATGAGTTAAGGAATCATGAGATTATTCAGCTAAAAAAGTTAGAAAAGTCATAGCAAGATAGTCGAATGCATCTGTAAAAGGCATTCAAGATAGTCGAATGCACGGAAACACAAATATGACTTCATTTTAGACAGCGTTAGCTAAGTTCAGTATAAGTTGCTGCGGTGACCTATACTTTTATTAGTGAGAATTAAAGGAACAACATAGAGGCAAATAGTAGTTTTTTTCTCATAACTTGAATGGGTTAGTATTATACATCAGTACATATTATCAGATATGCTTCCAAAAGAACTAAAGAGTAGATGTACAGACACTGACTCACTTCAGTTACGAATAATCTTTCCCTTCACAGTATGCATGTTTTAAGCATATATAGGATTGGCTTCCATCTCCTTGAATGTAGTACTTCATTTATAACCCACAACGGATGCACAATTCCACATAAATCTACCGCCCGATGAAAACAAAGAATTGAAACGTAAAAATCTAAACTATCGAACTACTAAAAATATATACAGGATAAGAGGAATTTGGAAATGAGCAGGTTACTGAAACTAAGACATATTTCAAGTTTTTTTTCTAAAGCTTTGGTTCAAAGTTTGTCATTGTCATACATCTAGATGTGCCATCAAATTATAATTTTGTAAGATCTAGTGACTAATAATGGTACTACAAAGTTGAGCCTCATAATTAGATTGATTTGCATACTCTTTCCAGTTAATGATCATAAGAAGAAACCCACGTTAGGATTCTTCTGGTAGCCATGAAGATCTTGGATGGAACAAAGGGTCTTAGGTAGAAATGACAAATGGAAAAGGGGACGTAATGAATTTACCTTTAAGAAATACACATAGGAAATATTATCGCTCAACATCTACTCAGAGGATAGCGATACCTTTGTTAAACTCGTTGGGTTTTCTATCGGAAGTGAGTTAGTATTTATATTTCTAATTACAGATGCTTCTAAGAGCATATAAATCAATTAGACGTAAAAATACTATAACACACTTCAATGTGTGAGAAATTACAATAGAATTAAGATAGAAACTCAAAGACTCATCAAGAGCCAACCTGTAGTGCAGCACGAAGAATTATGGGTGATGCAAGACGTATGCGCCGCCATTTCCCTCTTCGATGCTTAATTTCGATTATCGGTTTTCTAAATGCCATTCATCTCCATCACACCAAATTAACCATTTAAACATTAGTTCATATCCGATCTTCATAAAAAAAATAGTCAGAAGTTGAGTTAAAAAGCAAGTCAAATACGGAGCAATCGATAACCTCAAACTGGATACTTATAGCTAAAAACAGAAAATGGGAATAAATACCCACCTTGCCAAGTTTACCGGGGTTGGAGCCAGCATTAGCAACACTCCAAAGGCTGTCGAATCTGCACCCACCAAGAATACAATGCAAGTTGACAAAATTGAAATTAGTAGCACTAATTTAAGAATATTAAAGGTTCTTCCATACGAACCATACGTGAAGTCTAATTTTGGAACACACAGTTGGATGAAAATTTTACTGGTACCCGTAAATCCTCTAGCCTTTCATGTGCAACCCAGGCCATAAATGTGGTTGAGAACAACTAAAATTTTACGTCCGAAAATTGTATATCCAATTTCTGAGAAAAAAAATAATGTTGATAGAAGAAAAAGAAAGGAAAAAAATAAGTCATGGTATATATCGAACAGTTTGTATAACCAAATGAATAATTAATTGAGAATGACTAAAATCATCTGAGCGATGCCAAAAGATTGGTTGAGTTACCTTAGCGTGCAAAAACCCCATATCTTTAAAATGAACCCTAATCAATCCATAATTGAAAAAAAAAAATTTAAAAAAAAACATTTAGGATAAAATAAACCAAAAATCAAAATAGAGCAGGGAAAAGGTCCAAAAGGAGCAAACCCTAATCTTCGTTAGTTAGTTATTGAATTGAAAACCCCTTCCTAAAAACCCTTGCATTCAAAATCCTAGTCCTTCATTGCTATCTAATCCAGGAGATATTTCAGAACAGATTCTACGGTACGCATGCTTGCAGGCATAAACCTAATGTCCTAGCACGCTTTCGTCTGTAAATTAATGTGATGTTTCCATCTCATGTGCAACCTATTATATGTTTGCTTTACCATCCGTCTTTTTTAAAAGTAACATATCCTAGGTATTTTAGTTAGTTCTTGTCTCCTTGATCTATCTAGATATTGCCTTGTGTCTCCTACGGCTTTTTCACCGAAATTTTCCTCTTCCAGTGCTACACACCATTGAATATATCTTGTTACGAACACTTGCTAACAAAACTTGTTAGATGATATCGATATAATTAGTCATTGTTGATAATAGAATCAGTAGTGGCGGCAGAGAAAAGAGGAAGAGAAGACTACAAAATTAGTGGTGGCGGTAGAGAAAACAGAAGAGAATAGATTTAGGGTATCGGCTTATTTTTGCGAGTAGGTTAGATAAGTATAGGTATCGATCACCTACCCCATTTCGTGTGCGCCAAAAAACACCGAAAAGATCTCAAAACCCACGAATCCTATTGGTCTATATTCTCTCAAGTGGAGCCAGAAGCTCTAGAATTCAAGCTTTGTTCAACTTTCAACCACAATTCTTTAAATTGGACTCAAATTATATATACAATTATGTGTAAACTGATGCAACATTGACCATTCTTCCCCACATTTGGTTTAGTTTGGTTGTCTAGTCTAATTCTAGAGCCAGCCGGCGGGCGGAATTTGGAACAACAAACAGACGACCAAGACAAGTCCCCAAACGGCAGGGCAGGGACTTTCTCCTTTGTTTCGTTTCTTCTATTTGCTTCTTAATTAGAAAATTATTAATTAATGGAATGAAAGTCAAACAAGAAATCTGAGACCCGAGAAAAGAAAGAAGATGAAATAGAGATATCAGAGGGAGCAGAGATTCATTCAATTACAAAAATCATATCTCTCTCTCTGAGTCTCTGTTTCTATTTCTTCTTCTTCTTCTTTCTCCCCCATCTATCTATTATTGGATTTGGATTTGAATACTAAAACCCATCATCAACAAAATCATCATCTTTCGAATCTTAAAATCCCTCTCCTTGTTTGTTTGAATTTGGGATCTCTCTTTTGGCAACAATGAGTTCTTCAAACCCTGGCACAAGTTCTGCAGGAGGAGGTGGATCTGGAGGTGGAGATGCTGCCGCTCACCCTAAAAGGAATTCTAAAAGACCCAAATGTAATTTTCTTTTGTTTTCCTCCTTTATTCTTATTCTTGTAATAAATTTAGATTCTTTGAGAATTTTCCAAAAAAATACACATGATGCCCTAAAACTTGATATTATTCTTCTTCCATGGTTCCCCAATTCAATTTTTGACTTTTCTAAATTTCACAACCCTGATTATTATATGATAATTGCTTTCACCCTGGTTCAACTTTAATACTTGTCAATTTGGGAACATGGTCATCTCTAATTGTCTTTTCCTGGTTTAATGTTGATTCATATTTCCCCACACTAAACTTCCACTAATATGTTGATGATGATCAACTTAACTAGGGATGTTTTTTTAGCTTTTCCTTCTTGAGAGAAAACCTATTATGCCAAATTGCTCATCTTCTTGTTCATGTTTTCAGATTCAAAGTTTACCCAGCAAGAGCTTCCAGCTTGCAAGCCAATTCTAACACCACAATGGGTAACTCTCTTTAACTCAAACCCCAACACCGCATCATTCCGTATTCGTTCATTCCTCACCAGTCAGAGTTTCTGATTATTAGGATGATATCTTTATAAAGCTTAACATTACCTCATTTTTTATGCAGGTGATCTCAGCGTTCGTGCTTATCAGTGTTATCTTCATCCCCATCGGTGTTGCTTCTCTTCTCGCTTCACGGAATGTAAGTTTTCTTGAATAATATGTTCATACGAACCTCAATAATGCCTCCTAACTTCTCCTCGAATATGTTTATTTTGATTTCTAATCATGTCAATTACTTACCTCTTCTTGTCAGGTTGTCGAAATTGTTGATCGGTATGAGACTGAATGCATACCAGTGGAACAGAGAAATGATAAGCTCAGCTACATATATAACAAAAATATCAGCAAAACCTGCACTAGAAAAATTACAGTAAGCTCCATCCCTTTAGCAAATCCTATATAAAGCCATGATGGGCAACATCCCTGTTCTCTTTTTGGTAAGCTTCTTTGATTTTTGTAAAACTTAACTACTTTAAAATGTAGGTGCCAAAGCTTATGAAGCAACCTATATATGTCTATTATCAACTCGATAACTTTTACCAGAACCATCGCAGGTATGCTTTCATCAATGTTTTGCTATTTCACATACCTCTAATGCCAAGTCAAAGTACACATACATGAAAACAAAATATCAGTTTCTTGTGATGAACTTGAAATTGAGTAGTGCATTCAGGAAAATGGGTAGATGAATAATGCCTGTGCTGTCTAGGTGTTATTTGGTGATAAGTTATTTGGCTTTGTATAATTCAGGTATGTAAAGAGCCGTAGTGATGCGCAGTTAAGAAATCCCTCAAAAGAGAATGAAACGAGTACTTGCGATCCAGAAGCTAGAATCGACGGTAGACCAATTGTACCTTGTGGTCTCATAGCATGGAGTATGTTCAATGATACATACAGTTTCTCCCGGTCTCGGGACAACAAGACATTGGCGTTGAACAAGAAGGATATTTCGTGGAAGAGTGACAGGGATAGCAAGTTTGGTGACAAAGTCTTTCCCAAAAACTTCCAGAGTGGAGTTATTCAAGGAGGAGCAGTTCTTAACGAAAGCATACCTGTAAGTGTTTCAACCCTCTCCCCTAATGTGGAAATTTAAAACTGCAGTAATTAAGAACTATTAATTCGATGCCAATTCGTGAACCCCGAGAGAACATATCTGATATTAGAAGAAAATTATTTCCTGCAACAGTTGAGCCAACAGGAGGATCTCATTGTGTGGATGAGAACAGCAGCCTTACCAACTTTCAGGAAGTTATATGGGAGGATAGAGGAGGATCTTGGTGCAGGTGATGTAATTGTGGTCACTTTAGAAAACAATTACAACACATATAAATTTGACGGTAAAAAGAAACTTGTTCTATCTACAACAAGTTGGATTGGGGGGAAGAACGACTTTCTTGGGATTGCATATCTCACCGTCGGAGGGCTTTGCTTATTTTTAGCCTTGGTTTTCACCATCATATATCTTGTCAAGCCAAGGTGAGAACCAAACACTATTATAACTAGTTTATTTTTCCCACACTTCAAATCTGATATTGTGCACTGACAATGTTGTGTTTTTCTTTTTACTGCAGGCAACTTGGAGACCCTTCATACTTGTCATGGAATAGAAATCCTTCAGGGCACTGAGAACATTCTCTAGTAATATTCACCCAAGTAGTTGGATCAAAGCCTGGCTGGATTCTTCAAAATGTGTATCTATTATGTGTATTGGGAGACATCACTGACTTTACATGTATACTTTGGTTTGTTTTTGATGTTCTTAGTAAGACTTTAAAATTTAACTTCTGAAGGGAGAATGAGAGATAAATTACAATGCATGTATAATTTCAGAGAGGAGAGGATTTTATAGATTTAAGAGCTAAAATTTCACAAAATTTGCAGTTTTTGGATGTATAAGATTTTACAGATTTAAGAAGACCTGTTCAGTGTCAAAAATGTTCCTGTCAGCTTTATGACTTACAGTACTCTAAGTAAGATATTAGAAAGATATGTGCCCTCTGGATAAGATGGATCAATTGGATGGTCGCAAGCTGCTCCGGCTTGTCGTAAAACTGTGACTTTTTTGCCTGCCATTGCAGCTGCACCCTGAGTAATTGCGTTAAAAAGAAACTTGTGAGCGATGGAATCCTGCCTGAAAACAACAAAGATGTCCTACTTACTTATAATTGTCTCATGAAGCCAATAACTAGATTTTACAAACAATTAGCACTTGCCTGGATAGTCCGTAAGAAAGTTCCGCTTTGCGTCATGGCTCCTGAACATGAACAAGTCATGAGAAGACCACCTCTCTTTGTTATTTGCATGGCTAATGAGTTTAGATTTCTATACATCCCAGACGCGCTTTGCAAAGCCTGGAGATACAAAGGTGTTCCTCAAGCAGCAAACTTAGAAACAAAACTGATGCAAAAAATAGAGAAAAACTGAAGATATATACAGAACATGCAAGAAAAGTTGAGGGAAGAAGCAGCCAGCCTACATCCTATCTGATATACTTGAAAATCCAAACTCATATCCTCCTACTGGACCATTATAAGGATATGTTAGTCACTAAATCACTTCATGTTCACCTTGTTCAACTTCTGCACACCTACTGTACACGTGCAGAACAGGACTAGTGTGTGTTACGCTGATACTGAACTCACTTGAAAAAGTGGTGAGTGCTTAAAATCTTGTTGTAGTCTGCACCGTAGCAGTACTAAAGCCTGTGCAACAGATTATTGTTCTCCCATAATATTAGGCATATTTCACACAAAAAGTGAAGATATCGCTTGCCTGTTAGTGCCATGACATAAATGTAATTGCTTAAGTCATCCCATGGATGGTTGAGGTTGATTAGGAAACCTTTGCACATACATAAAATTCATTAACATTAACACTTAGAAAGTTAAAATACCTTTTTGTTAGGTGCAAGTTTTGGGGGATCCAAGATGATCAAGTCCCATGATTCATTCCTAGAAGCAGCCCCCTTCATAAACGTAGAAGCATCTTCTCTTACAAACGATATTCTTCCTGGATCTAGATTGTTAAGAAGGACATTTTCTTTTGCAAGCTCCAGAGCAGGCAACGAACTATCAACACCTGCAGAAATATAATAGGGAGATAATTGTATGGATAACGGAAGCAAGATCTCCAAAATATAACTAACGAAGAAATCAAGCTAGAAAAATCAAAGGAAGCTTAAATCACAGTTATTCGAAAAAAAGAAACAGCTAAGTGTAAGCTGTCATATGAATTGACCAATGCTCTCATAAGCTTTCACATCATATCGGTTATAGGAAGCTGGGAACTATACCCTTCTTATTTATAAATTTTCTTGCAATTTTTCCCCAGATCTATAACATGATAAACCAGAAGTGCATTCAGAGTTTACCTATGATATTTGTTGCACCGCCAACTGCTGCATTTAGAGCAAACCCACCACTATAGCAGCAAATGTCAAGAACTTTTTGACCCTCTGAAATTGATGATAAGAATTTACGGTTTTCGCGTTGGTCAGCATAGAATCCAGTTTTCTGGCCTTCCAATGAGATTGAGTATGAAATACCATTTTCCATAACCTGTTGGAACCCAGAAGTGTCATATGAGAGTAACAACTTAAACGTTGAGAGTAACATATAAGATAATATTTGAATCATGTGAACAACTGAAATAGTCTGGGAGCATGGAACAGTGAACACGAAATCACGCTTGCTGAAATCATACAGATGGATGATATAATGACTAGACTGTAGGTAATGTTATAGGTAAGTTTGTTGAACGTGGTAGTTGAGGTCACTTTCAGGAAACAAGTGACCTATAAGCAATTTCAGTTATGGGTCTGGTTGGTTTTACTTTTAACACAAGCCAGAAAACATAATCAGTCCATCTAGATCTAGAAGCTTCAATGAATAGGTCAGAGTGCTAGTTGTGCCAAAACGATAAAAAAAATGTTTTCTACCTTGACCGTTTGAGGAGCAGGAGATGCAATGGAGTCGCCTAGATCTGTTAATTCCAATCCTTCTTCTTTTAAGATGTCAGCAGATGGTCTCCATTTTATATGCTTAATTTCATTGATTCTACTGATATAAGACTCTATCTCTTGTCTGTATTTCTCTACCCAAGCAGCAGATGATGCTATTACAGCCAACTCTCCAAAAATGTCAACAATTAAGCCCGATAGTCTGCATCAAACATCAAGCTGGCCTTAAACATGCATTTAGGAAACAACAGCAGGATGAGTGCACAAACACGATTTGCCTCAGCCAACAATGCAATACAAATAATGCACAAGGAAGATTGGTACCTGTCTCCTTCGCTGTTTACAAGACGGTAAGCATTTGTATGTGCAGAGGGGAGCCCCAAAGCTTTACGTAAATCAATAGCTGCCCCGATTCTTGTTTCTACAAGTCTATCCATATCCAATGCACTGGATGGATCTCTGAACCATACAGAAAAATAAACCATCAAAACACACTAGTTTTCGAGAATATAAGAAAAATTGGGAAAATACTGAAACAGAAGTTACCTAGCTGCCTCGTCTTCTAATTGCATTAGGCGAACACAAAACATGGAGACAGAATTGTATAAATCCCAGCCAATGGGTTTTTCGGTTCCATCTGCTACAAGAACGATATCACCAGTCTTTGGTGGTGGTCTGCCGATTATTCTATCGACGGCACCACTATACACCATGGGACTTCCATCACGGAAGAGCTGTGTCTTCCCTTTTTTTAAGACAACCTTGGCGATACCTATGGAATAAATGATGTAATTTGTTTAATAAAAACAAAATTCAGTGTAGGGAAGGGTGCATTGGTCAGCTCAGCTGTGCTGTGTTCCCTGAGGACTTCAATCAAATACTTGAGATACACATCCCAATAAGATATAGGAAGACTTTGAACTAGGTGTGTTCCGAGCATAAATAAAATGCTAGTAATAATTGATTATTCATTCATACGATGGATGGATGATAGGGTGGGTACTGGGTATATAAAAAATTGTAAATGTAAAGAGATATACAGACCTGGTTTGTGGTTGGTTGCAATGTCTTGGAGGGTTGTGGTGTAAGCAGCAGTAGGAGCAGAGTGATGATGATGAAGAGAAAATGTTCTTAATAAACCATTACGGCATGATGATATTATCATCATCTCTCATTAAGTAATAACAAAGGTGAAATAGAGAGATAAGCTGAGACAACAAACAGTACGCTGTCCAGAGGGAGGGAGGGAGGGAGAAAATTAGAGTTACTATCGTGGTGGGCTTATTCTGTGAGCCTTTCTTTTCGTCTGTTTGGACTTTGGACCTTTTACAAAAACAAAAAATTGAGCTGGAATGGAGATTTCGGATAAACAAATTTTGACTTGACCTTGACTTGACATGTCATGCCATGCCAATAGGATAAAGTTGTACCAGTAGTAAGAAGCGAAAAAAAAATTTCTATATAAAAAGTTAACTTGTTTGCCTTTGAAATTATGTTCCTAACTTTTACTTCCAGAAGTCGAAAAATGACTTCTTAATTATGGTATCCAAATAGGCTATGAGGCTGATAGCCTAATGTGTGGGTTAACTTATTTGCATTTTTATCAAGTTAACTTATTTGCATTCTTATCCCACATTACTGATCCCGGTGGCCTTTATTTTACAGTCTGGGCGTAAAATTTAATATAAGAACCATGTTTTATGACATACGACACATAAAAGACAATCCGAGAAATTGGAAAACTTCAGTCAGGGTTTAATTTTTCTTAGTTGGACTTCACTTATATCTTTCTTAATTGTCTTGAAACGAGATTGCAAGTCTTATAGCACAACGATTCGGATAACGTGTGTCACTGCAGAACTTCTCGTAAATTCTCTGCCAGAAATGCACACCTGGTCCTTGTGTTCCATCAAGATGGATCAAACTTTGTAACACGTAGTTTCTGCAAATAACTAATTCTTCTTCTCGAGTATACTGAGCTCGAAGAACTAACAAGGATGGAGACATCTCTGAATGAATTATATTGAAATTGGAAGAGATTTTACGTGATATTTGAGGTTCGAATGAGGTGTAATTTGATATGGTGTGATAAATGAGCATTTATAGGAAATTCAAATTGAAGCGTTGGATGGTTCGGTGGAGCGGCTTAAGATTGATCGCACGGTTGGAGGTAAAATGCTAGAGGTGGAATCATGATCGCGCAGCTGATCTTAAGATGAGGCGCGTGGCTCTAGGTCGACCGCAATGGCAAACCAATAACTTTGATGATCTACCCATCTGGTTTTCACTTTTGTCCATCCCATATGAGAGAAGAAGATTTAATCCCATAATAATTTCCTTTATGGAGTAAGCACCAAGATTTCGAATTCTATAAAAAATATAAATGCGCTCATAGTTTTTGACTTTTAAAACAATAACTTTTTTTAAGAATATGAACAAGAAATATTATTATTAGTTTATATATATATATATTTTAAAACGTAATAAATTATTTAAAAGTCAGAATTGGACGAATGGTAGCTTGCATGTTGAGTAATCACATTGTCTCAACCTAATCCACCGATACTAGAACACTGATGCCACGGTGGGGAGGGCCGACTAAAGAAAAATGAAACATCGTTAATTGCATAATGCAGTATACATCATTTTTTTGTTGGAATGATATTTTTAGGCATATAAATCATTTTATTAGTTGAAGTGGAAAATTAGTTGATGGATAAACAAAAATATTGATGCATGATGTGTTATGCATCCTTTGTGGTGGTTTGCATAATTATGGCTAAAAGAATAAACATCTCTTCATTTTTGTAAAAACTCTAAATTTGATATTGTTATTTGTATTCATTATGTCATGATTTATCAAGGGTGTAACACCTCATGTTTTTAGCATAGCGCATGCGCAAATATGCTTCATGACCTGGAATGAAGCTTCATTCAAAGCTTCCATTGCGTAGTAAAGGGAACATTGGCTTAGTGATAATATTGCACAACAATTATGCAATATGCCAAAGCGGGATGACATAGTGAGTGTTGCGCAATCATTATCCAATAGCCAGAACGAGTGTTGCGCAATCATTGTACATTACAGAATAGAAACTCAACATTCAAATCTGGTTATTCAGAAATACATGGGAATGGCCTTTAATAGTGAATCAAGCACCACAAAAATGGTACTTGGTGAATGTCAATCCACTCCCCTTTTCTAAGTTGTAGAAATGTCAAGTAAACATATATATGGAGGGGTAGTTGGTTGAAGGTGCATATGCGAACTATACACCAAGTAAGCTTCATAGCTTAGCCGAAAGAGTATAAATGATGTGTAAGCCTCATTTATAGATGTGTAGCCTTACAAATAGCACATTTTATGCTTATGCATCACTATGCCATGTTGCGGACTCGATAATGCGCAACCTTTGTGTGTTTTGAAGGAACAGTCTATAAGGACTAGACCATTGCCATTATTGTTTGGCCACAGTCTTGCAAACGAGTTTGGATTAAGATGTTGTCCCTTTGAGGATGAACTACGGTATTTGGTTGATCCCTTTAGAGTAGTTAAGGGTACGTAGGTAGACACAATGAGTTGCAGCATTGCCAGTCCAGCACTTTGTCGCTCATATAATCTAATTGCGAGATGACTGCGGCATTTTGGCCTCTCATATCATTTGGCTCGGTATTTCAATGCAAGAGATGATTGTGGCCACACTTGATGAGGCTAGTTGCATGAAATTCACTGGATGCTCATACTGCCTATCAAAATACGCGGAGATGGCATATGCACAGATTGCGAATTTGGCATGGCCAAGAAAGTAAGCTACGTCAGTATGCAAGTTAGCGGAGCTTGCATAAGCTAAATGAAGAGGGGGTATTAGGCATGGAATGCCTATGCGCAAGTTCAAGGCATTTTTATGCCTAGAAAAGACCCGAAAGCCAGTGATGCATTAAAAAATGCATCGACACTAGCCCCAATGGCTTTAAACCCTTCGCATAACAAGGGTAATTTGAAACGGTGTGGATGCTAAGTTAGTTGCATCATGCTCCACGAGCATGCTTGCAAGGAAAAATGAATGTGCATTTGCCTAGTCTTAAGGCCCGGTAAGTAGCATCATCATGGCGCAACAGGGAAGTTATGGCATGCGCACCTTGATGTAATATTCCGGTCCTTCACAAAAGGGGATACCACTATTAGCGGGGGTGATACCAATTGAGTTATCTGGCGGTCAGGATCTGTTAATATTTGTTTGTCCTATTTGAATTGGTATTAACCCAAAGTAATACTGGTACCCCCTTTATAATTCGTGCATTATGTAGATCTTTTTAAAATCTTTCCAACCAGATAAAATTTATAAAATTCTAAGACATGAATTTTTAGATATGTTATATTCTAGTTTGCTTGCCAATTATATCCCTGAAAAATAGGATACATGAGTTATAAGAGAAATTCATATGGAATGAACAAAGCTAGAAAATGGATGTTCAAGTGAACAGATTAGTTCATTTGAACAACGAGACACTCCAACAGGCGCGCGTTTGTTGAAATGGCGCGCGCCGTGATCAATAACTCTGGCGACAGCTTAGGTGACGCCCGCGTTTTTCACCAAAACGTGCGTTTTAGATGCTAACGCTAGCGACTTATGCTGAGACTTCATTGTCTGACTCGATGGTGCCAACAGATCCATCTGAAAGGCTGGAAAACCTGTTGATCCAACGGCTACAGTTTTTGAATTCTATAAATACTCCTACTTTCAACTCTAAATTCACACATTCTACACTTTCTTCACTCTCAAAAATTCCTCCTATAGTTCTTGTTGGATTCTCTCAACAACCGGATTTAGCTATTTGTAGAGCCTTTGTTTTTCACACACAAGAAGCTGTAATGTGTAATGTACCCGATTCGATGTTCACTTTCTAGGACAAATGTTACAGAATGTTCACCACTAAAACTGGGAACATCCGTGGGCGTGATTCTCACGGATTGTATCATCGTTTTAGTGTAATTAGTACGAATGTATTGGAGTTTGTCACCCAACTAATGTTGAATCACCAAAATAAGCTAAACGGTGAAGTCGAACATGAAGTGTTGCCCAGAACTCTAGCGATGTGGCCAGCATCTCACCGCGGTCGTCCTTTCGCATTCCATGCTTGTTTCAACATTCTTAGGGTGCTCAATAGATACGATCCCTACATCAACCTAGGAATTCCACCACCCTCTGAGAATTGATGCATATGTAGTAGTTGTTTTAATTTAATGTATTTCTTTTATTCTCATGTATGATGTGGTTGTTTAATGCAGTATGTTTTTATTTATGAAATTGATGGTGCAATGTTTAATTGAAGTGAAATTTAAATTATTTGATATTGATGGTTTTAGATAATCGTAATAACACCTAATAAACAACAAATTAAATAACATAATTAATACCATAGTGAATCGATTTGTCTTACAACTTCAATCAGCCCACTCCACCAAAAAACACCTGAGACATTCCCAAAAATGCCTTCCATATGTGTCTTCTTCAGAAGAAGTCCGCAAATGCATAAAAGTCCTGCAACCGGGCTTTGAGCACGAAATGATTCTCTATGGACAATGTTTGTATTCGTGATTTCCATATGCACAATTATTGCAGTGTAATAACTCCTTCTTCAATTTGGCTTTAAGTTTGAAGTTTTTGCACATTGTTGCAATCTTTTTTTCTTCTTCTTTTTTAATCTTCATAGCATCATCTAGCATATGTGGTTCCTCTGGACAATTGAGATCTTGACATTGCAAATACCTGAGATTTTCCGGTTGTGATTCAATCACCATTCTGATGCGTGAACAACCTTCCTGCGGACACTTTGAATACATCCAAGGACATTGCATAAGACTGTGGTTATCCATCAAACATAATGGGCAAACCTCTTTTTCTTCGACACATAATATTTGCTTCGCTTTGCCTTTAGAAAACATGGTGGATGATGAGAGAGAAATCGGTTGGTTTGGTTTAGAATAAAATCTAGTGATGTATTTATAATAGAAAATAGGCGCTGGTAATTCAAACGGGCTCTCAAAGGAAATTCTTGGGCGACTTTACTAATGTCTCCCGAGACTTTACAACAAACGCCAACGGCTAAATTTCCATTTCCAACGGCAAATTTTTCGTTCTCAAATCCTATAAAATTCATTCATTGTATCTCCAAAATCACTTCTTCTTTCTTATATCTCTCCTCCTCCTTTGCAAAAATATCTCTTAGAAATCGTGGTCCCAAGTTTACCGAAGAAGAGAATATAACTCTATGCAAAGCATATTTCTTTCATAGGGTAATCACTGGTGTTGTTATTTCTCATGATAGTTCTTTTTGGGAGAACGTGTTTTCAATGTTCGTCTCATTGAAGGGAAACCCAGGAAACCGAGATGCTCGTCAATTGCGTGCTCGTTTTCAGCGTGTTAGGCTTGCAGTCCGGCCATTTCTTGCTCAGGTAATGGAAATTGATCGAGAAAAGTTCATCAGTGTAACTGAAGAAGAAGTGATCCAAATATCTCTTGATAATTGGGAGGAAGCTCACGATAAGCCTTTTCGTTTCGAAGCGTGTTTCAGAATTCTAAAAGATGGTCCATCTCAAGTACATCGTTACTGCACTCGAGTGCCGCTGCCGGAATTTACAATGGAAGAAGATGTTGCTCTAGTTCGATGTTGGTTACATCGTATGGCGAGACCAATGAACCATGACCATTTCTAGGAAAGAGTATTGGGACATTTTGTATTTTCGCGGAACGAAGCAATAAGAAACAGTAAGAGCCTAGAAATAAGAATTACATTCATCAGTAATGAAGTCAAACATTATACGGAAATATTGTGGATGGTTCATCGTAGCAATTTTGGATTATCCAACGAAGAACTGAAAACCATCGCTCTGACCAAGTTTACCGAAGAAAGCGGAAGAGAGTTTAGGCATTTTGAATGCTATGAACTTTACAGAGAGAATGTGGTTGGATTTGATGTAGTTTGATGTTTTTGTTGTGGTTTATTAAAATGTAGTTTGATGTTATTTGCAAGTTTAAATAAATGGTAATAAATTTCATGTAATCTGAAGTGGAAATCTATTTTAAAATATAAACATTTTCATTCATTGATATTACTGCCAATTTTACAAGATACAAACTTCGACAATAATAAAAACTTTAATAAAAAATCAAGTACAAGTTTCATCCTCCTGTTTATCTTCATTTGACGTATTTTCCATTCAACGCGCTCATTGACAGTTTCACCTTTGTTTTTGAATTTTTTTTTGTTAAGTTTCAAAACAGGAGCTTTTCTTTGCCTTTTAGCGGAACATTTTCTTGGAGCAACTTCTAAAACTTGCACTTCCCTTTTACAATTTTCAATCTTTTTAAAACTCCTACATATCTTACAAACATCAGCTTCAAGTTTTGCATCGCAAAAAAGTGTGATCGCATTTTCAGCCATTTTTATAAGAGAAAATTCAAGTGAATTTTGGTGTGACCGAATTGTTCGAAGATGGCGGCAATTTATAGAGGGAAAAAGTGAAATTTGAAAATTTAAAAACTACAGGTTGGTGTCACCAGGAAAACCGCCGGCGATACAATCTGTGACGCGGCGTCAGACTTCCTGTCGCCAGCGTTCTGCTGTTGAGCGCCACCGTTTTTTTTAATGACGCGCGTCTACTACTCTAATGCCTAGTGATTTCCCATAGTGGAAAACCTAGTTTGGCCATCCACCTGGCTGAACAGATTTTTGTGTTTGGCCATTGCCATATGAATTGCTCTAATAATTATACTAAAAGGGAGGGGCATTTTCGAGTTTCTTAATATTAATCATTTCCAAAAAAAAAAACACTTCCTCCCTTTGAACCATCGGGTTAGTGGGCGGACAGTTATTCACCCCATGTAACCATCAATGACGCGATAAAGAGTCAAATCACATAGTTGGTTTTTTTTTTTTTTTCTTTTTAAAAACAAAAAACGATGGGCCATTTGGGATGGTCATAAATCACATGAGAAAAGAGGGAGGGAGAGAATAAAAAATGAAGTCAGTCCACGTAGAGAATCTGAGAGAGAGAGAGTTGGTGAGTGAAACCAACTAACCCCATCCATCCGTCAATCGCATGTTACTCGTGGATGTACTTGATTACTGAATTGTCGCACTCACTGAGGAAGTGGCAATTTTATAATCTAATTCCTACCCTGGCGGATTAGAAGATTAGACTGGACTGTACTACTGGTCTTCTAGTCTAGTGTATCCGCACCGCACTACACTCTGCTCTCTGTCTTGTTGTTGTTGTGGTTTAGACTCGAAGAAGACTGACTTCGATTCTCTTGGTTACCATAGAATCATTGTTTATAAGGGATAGAGGGAGAGAGAGAGAGAGAGAGAGATTAAGAGAAAGGAAATGGAGGCGGTATCATCTCTATTAGGGTCTGTTTTTGGTGGTGGTAGCAGCAGTGAATCAGCAGCAGCTACTATAACATCCATATTCATTTACCCAATCAAATCATGTAAAGGAATCTCTGTTCCTCAAGCACACATCTCTTCTACTGGTATGTATGATTACTCTCTTTTCAATCAATCAATTATCTCCTAATTTCTTTTCTCATCTCTAATCGTTTTCCCAATTGACTTAGCAACTAAAATTGCTGCTACTCAATTTATATGTCCAAATTTTTTGCATGTATTATTGATTGAGGAGGTACCCCATTCAATCCATCCTTCAGTTGTAGTATATTTGGTGCTAGAACGATTAATTGACCAGATGAGATGATAGTATTCTGATGTGATGATTGGCCTCAAATCACAATCTTGTTAGTTATTCCAATCTATATGTGTTTGTAGGATTTCGATGGGATAGGCAGTGGGTTGTTGTGAATGCTAAAAGAAGGGCTTGTACCCAGAGGGTTGAACCTAAACTTGCACTCCTCGAGGCACATCTCCCAGCCGATGCCTTCAATCAAGGATGGCAACCAACTGATTCTTCCTATCTAGGTAACTCTACTACTACTACTACTTTGATTTCTGTAAATGCATTTGACAAATTCAAATGCATCCTTCATCTGTAAATGCATCCATTGTTGACAAATTCAAATGCTCAACGTCATGTCCTCAAAGTCTTAACTTTGAATTTGTCTCTTGCAGTATTAAGGGCCCCTGGGATGGATGAACTTAAGGTCTCATTGACCAAAACTTGTGACGTAATTGATGATATCACGGTATGGGAATGGAATGGTTCTGCCCTGGATGAAGGAGATCAGGTAGCCGAATGGTTGTCCAAATATCTAGGCAACCCATTTCGTTTAGTTCGTTTTAATACAGGTATACATACATATATCCTCCTCTTCAAATTGTGTCAACGTCATGCATCTTACTATGTTGTGAGATGTCTTCATTTGTTTGTTACGCTAATGTAACTAGTAAATATAACTTAGCATTCATGTGCAGATGCTTTAAAGATTAAGGGTGTCAACCATTTTATGAGAACATATTTTAGTGCTGCTTTGATTGTGTTTGCAGCATCACAAAATAGGGTCGTAGATCCAGAGTATGCTCGCAGCAACCAATACAGAACCATGTTTCATGACGAGTATCCATTCTTGTTGGCATCTCAGGTTAGACCAAGTCCGCAACAAAATTATGCAGCAAAACTGAATTTACCAATACTGAATCCCTATATTGATCTTTTTTGCAGGGATCACTGAATGCATTGAATGAACTTCTCGAGGAGCCCGTGTCGATTAATCGCTTCAGACCCAAGTTCGTACCCCGAGTTTCTTACTCATAGAATCTTATTCAAGCACCTCATTCCAGTTTTTACCACTTGTTATTTTTAGCACCTCAAATGAACTTAAATATTTATAATTTGCTTCTCTTGATATTTCCCCCAGTATTTTGGTGGATGGCTGTGACCCATTTGACGAGGACTTGTGGACAGAAATCAAAATAAACCAGTCAATATTCCATGGTGTTAAGTTATGTTCACGGTGTAAGGTAATATACTCGATTCCTATGTTTCGTTTTATATTGAAAGCCAGTAATTCTATCCCGGCAACTTTCTCCCTTCATTGCTGATAGTTTTTCTTTGCTGGTCTTGTTTGGATTCTGACATTTGCCCAATTTTATCTTAGCGTGTTTTCATCTTGTTGTAATCAGGTACCTACAGTAAATCAAGAGACTGGGACTTTTTCTGGCGCTCAACCAACTGAAACACTCATGAAGTTTCGGTCAGACAGAGTCTTACGTCTAAACAAAAAGCAAGCAGGGAAGGTAAGTGAAGAAATATCTACCCCGTTGTTGGAGTTACTGAACCCAGTAGCTTTACTTATTTATTCAATGGACCTGCAGGTTTATTTCGGACAGAATCTAGTCTGCAAGGACTCTCTAACTGAACGGAAAGGCAAAGTTATTAAAGTCGGAGACCCTGTTTATGTTTTCAAGAAGGTGTCCTCACCGGCAGATGCTGCTGCTTGATCAACAGTTTATTCTAGTTGTAACTTCTGGATCATTTTCAAGCACAAATGGTTTGTTTTTCGAATAATTTTTTTTACTTTGTATTGAAACTAGAAATGTAAGACTTGGAAGTTAATGATTTAGGCTTGGCATTTTGTCCCAAGTGTCATCTAGCATACAAGGGAAGCCAGAATCGGCTTAAACTCTTAATATTGCTAGCAACTACAGCAATCTAATTTAGGATGCAACAGAATGAAGGAGAAAATTTGTGCCAACTGTATCTTATATGGGATATAAAAGAACAAAGCAGTGCAATCACATCCAGGATTTCAAAGCTTTGCCCATCTTCCTCGTGAGATACTGAGCTGAGTTGACAGCACCAGCAGACAATAATCCAGCAAAAGCTTGTCTAGCACTTGAGACCATTACTTTACGCCTCAGCACCTTACGCAGACACTCTGCGGTCTCTTCTCTTGAGCCGATTACAACTTCACGTATCACTCGACCTGGAAACAGATTACAATGTCAGAACCACATAATGCTTTCTTTCAGTCTAATAGGCTTAAGATTAAACCCGTACCTGATTCACTGACTTTTACTTCATCTCCTAATCTCATCCCCATACCGCTTCGGACTGATGAAGGTAGAGAAGAAACAAGAGAGCGGGTCGCAGGTAAAGCACAGTCCTTTTGCCAAAATGAAATAAAAACTAGTTACTAATCGATGGATCAAGGTTATATTGATTTTTGTACTAAATTTCCAAGAGCAAGCTTTTGTTCAAACCTGAGCTATTTGTACTTGAGGATCACTGGTTGATGAGAATCTCAACAAGTCTTTGGCAGCATATTCATCTATAAATGGCTTGTAACTCTTTTGAAATAAATCAAATTGCCCCTGTACGATTCTTTTCACCTGTGGCAGATAATGTAGATGACATTATAAGCATGGCATAGACAATTATCTAGACAAACACTTCCAGGTGTTGAATACCTTGTTCTTGTCCTCTGCAAAAAACATCCGCAAATCACCCATATAGGAGAGGCTACAGATTTTAGCATAAAGATCCTCCTGCATCAGAGCAGAGAATATGTGACATTTCATTCAGTTAATTCTTCTTCCAGACTGAATGAGAGAACATAGATCAAACCTCGCTGAATTCTGATGGCAAAAGAAGAAGTGCAGCAGAAGTCGCGGCTCTCAGATTATTCAAGTTCAGATTTTCAATGTCTATACTGTCTGCAAGTATATGAACCTGCAAGGATGAGGAAGAACATCTATCATCAGAAAGACTCTTCCGAATGCCAAGCATCTTTCTTTATACATGAATAGACATACCGGTTTCTGCAATCTCCCACTTAAGTAGAAGCTTTCCCAATTCAAGAGATCCTGAACCAAGTTATGCATTCGAACAACACCATACTTGACCATCTGTGTTCGTTCAATGACAAATAAGGATATTATAGGGAATAACGTTGTGAACATTGTTACGTTTCCATACATAGAACAAACTTCTCATGCCAATGAGTTGAAATATCAGTACTCTGTTTTCCCAGGTGACATATGGGTTAAAGTGTACTCCAACTCCAATGCTCTCAGCAACTCCCGTAATCTAACAAGGCCACCGATCAAAGATGAAGAACCGATTAATTACCTATGTTTTGTGAAGGTTGGGATGATTAAAGAGCTTTGACGACACGCAGAGGATAAATGGGCAAAAAGGAGTACCACTTTTGCTCCGCCAAACTGCATCATCCATGAGGCATAGTGATTCCTATTCATTTTCAAATTCTGCAATACACAACCAGTTTCAATTTGGATCCTCAACATCATCAGTTTGGGCCCTTTTAGATTTGCTACTACTGAAACAGTTGATTCCCAAAATTTACCTGTTCATGCCACTGCAAGGGATCCGAAACTCCTATAATGTAGTCTACCATTGTACTCTGAAAAGACAGGAAAACAATTTTAGCTATATAAAAAACACTCAAGAACAAACGCAAGGCAAGCACAAGAGAAGAAACCTTGTCATTGTTGTTAGGAAGGAGAGATGATCCATACGAGCAACAGAAGTCGACAGGAGGAAGAATATCTAGCAAACCTCCAAGCTCCTTTTTCTTCTCCATTAAACCCAGAGCCCTTGCTTTGATCAGAATTCTACAAGATGTTAACTTAGAAACATGAATTAGAATAAAATTTGGTCTTAGGCTTAAAAACATGACAGAGGAATTTACTCAAACATGTTAACTGCATGATAAGTTTTTCAAACAAGTACATTGATTTCGAGAGGACAAGACGTACCAGATGACAGAGTTAGGAGCTGTAGATTTTGGGTGGGTTTAAGACAACACAAATTTGAGTGACTTGGAATATATTCTCCGCGCCTACAGTTAGGTTAGATGAGTTGATTCGTTCCGATCCAATTTTGTTTTTGGTCTAGTCCAGTTTGCCACCGACTCTTGTTATATTTGGGGACATAGCTCTAGAAAATCATATAAAAAAGAGTAATTTTTTTTTATTTCTTAATCTCATTTAATATGACAACAGAGATCTGAATGGTGGATTCTGTCCAACATTATTAGGAAACCAGAATCCACCAAAGTCACTCAAGTTTACAACGTAAGCACTGATTCAGCTTCTTCTTTCTTAACGAGGTCCACTAGTTTCGAAAAAGTATAGGGTGTTCACCGAGTAAACATTTGGTGCTGGTGGTGAACTGTATGAATGAATCTTCTTCAAGTGATCCGCGGCAGCCATTACATCTAACTCTGTCCACCACTGAACATTAAACTTTGGTATTCTCCTTTTTTTTTTTTTGTATGGAAACTACTGCTTCTATGCCTTTTCTGAAGTAAGCCAAGTTACTGCAGCGTCTAGATCAGCAAGTACAGGTGCACCTGAATCCCTCCAGCTTTGAGCGTCAGGGGTCTTAAATCTATCTAATAGCAGCCCATGCATCCCCAGGCTTGTAGCTGGAATGTAGTCTTTCCTCATGCTGTCACCAATGTGTAACACTTCCTCTGGGGGAATGTTTCCAGCTCTCTCCAGGGCAATCTCGTAGATTCTTGGGTTTGGCTTTTCCACGCCTTCAAGTCCAGAGAAGACACCAAAATCCCATTCCGTTCCCTGAGTAGAGAAAATACCTCAAAATCCCATGCTAAATGTTCTCAGCACATACGTAAACAAACTGAATATAATAGGAAAAACCAGACAAGTTGTACATCATTACTGGACCAGACTAGTTACCTTGTTCAAACCCAGGGATGGAAGGATGACATCCTGGTAGCGGTATTCTGCATTGCTCACAATCCCAACAATGAGCCCCTGTTTCCGTGCCCATCTAAGAAATGGCTGGGAGTCTGGGAAGATGGTATAAGGTGCAGCCGAACCAAAGGTTGCGTATATGCGTCTGAACACCTTCTCAAATGTATCTTCGTCATAGTCGTAACCTGCCTGTTAAACAATATGTTTTCGAATCAGAGTGGTGGAAAGCTACGTAACAAATAGACTTGGTACTCCATATCTTACCTTAACAAATGAGTCTCTCACACACGTCTTCCACCAGACAATGTTGGGCATTTTAGCCGCATGACCAAAACAAGGGTACTGCCTTGCCATGTCTGTGTATGCAATTTTAAATCCCTCGTGCATGCGTTTGTAGTCTGGGCAAGGCAACCCAGCAGATTTGGCAGCCATACAGTAGTAATCACCAAGTTGTCCCTTGTAAGCTATAAGAGTACCGGTGACATCTACGGTGATGCAACGTAACCTTGACAAGATAGACATTTTTGGTGGTTGAAACCAATGCTGATTCTGGATGCAAATGAGTCTAGGTGACAGACAATATATTTCTACCAACAATAACAAACGGTGCTTGTACGGCTTCAGCTTCTTCTGTAATTCAAGTTACCCTTAGTTTTCAATTCATCAGAACCCTGGACACATGAGCAGCATTGAGTAGATTTTATTAGAATCTTGTAGAGATCAAGCTAGAAAGCAGTAATAACTTGAACAATACATTGAAGAAAAAAGAATAAACACGGCAGGACACAAATGTAGCTGTGGACAGAAAATATGAATACAATTGCAACAGAGGAATTCACAGTACTTGTTTGTCAAGTCCAATAATGTGACAGATAGGTGGTTTATTGTTTGAATTTCAGCAGTGTTGCTCTTTCCAATAGATCAAATACTAGTACTACTCTTGTAAATATGTGAATAATCTAGGCAGACAGGACATATACATCCTGTCTACAACAACAACTAGTTATGAATCAATCACCTCTGAAAATAGATAAAAATCTAGGGCATAGACTCTCTGAATCCATTAGATTAGATTTATCTACCTCAGCATAAAAGAATCCATTATTCCAAGAAATAAAAGCATCTTATTCTTTTTCCTAAAAAGGCATCAATTTAAATTACCACCACCAAGAGGATAGAATAAAAATCTGATTTCTTTTTTAAGAATAATAAGAAATGGATAAGCTTCACCATCATCATCATCATCCAGTAAAAATTGACATCCTCATAAACCCAGAATCAAAATTAAATGAGACACAAAATGAGCAGCACCACAAAAACAATGCAGAAAATTGGGGGTTTAACTACTACTGCTACAAGTAAAAAATCAATCTAACAATAGAAATAGAAATAGAAAGATTGAAGATTTAGAAAGAACATTACTTACCCAGAAGAAGAAGAAGAAGAAGAAGAAGAAGCTCAAATGAATGAATCTAGTCTAGTCTAGCGGATTGGAAATACAGAGAGTGGCATCGAAGAAATCGCCTAGATTAGAATTACAAAGGAGGATTGCCATTTCTATTGTTTAAGTAAAAGAATTTATAGATTAAATACTTTACCCACTTCTCTTTCTTTACTCTATCACTGTAATAATAATAATAATAATTACTTGTTCCCCAGAAATTCTTAAACTTTTCTTATTACAGTTGAATTTTTAATTTTGCAAGAAACAGGCTTATCATCCTCCTCTTATGTTAAAGTTCAATCGACAGTGGAAGTTTTCTTAATCAGTGTGAAAGGGACGAATCATCAATGGTTTGGATCTTGAGGACGATGTTTACCTCAGACTCACTATTCAATTAAAAATAGAGTTTTCTTTTCCGGTGGGCAAAGAAACTGACCGCAGGGGAGTTGGTTGTCGTACAAGACAAAAACTATGGACGGGATTCCGCTTCCCTGCTGCGGTAATTCATGTTTTGAGAATCCGATTTGGACACGACTCACCGACTTTGGGGTCCCCAAAAACCACCCCCTAGGCCCCGCCACATCATTTTGTTCC
Organism: Papaver bracteatum; assembly: GCA_023529315.1. Taxonomy (NCBI): domain Eukaryota; kingdom Viridiplantae; phylum Streptophyta; class Magnoliopsida; order Ranunculales; family Papaveraceae; genus Papaver; species Papaver bracteatum. The sequence continues at coordinate 332,732 of JAJJWX010000400.1, read as the reverse complement.
CTACAAATACCTTCTATTTCTCCTAGTCACGGTTATTATAGGCTGTTCGGATACATATCCGGGAATTGGTTTTTGACTTCTGAAAATAAAAAAATCGGATGTTAATTTGGATACACAATTTCAAAATGACTTTCAAACATTCCGAGACATATAAGACTACAATTTATCATTTTGAACTAGATTTTGTGCCCGGTTTTAACCATATTTTTGATTTGGTAAAGCTCGGCTTTGGCTTCACCTCCCCTCGTCCCGTCCGATTTAATTTGGTGTGGATCGGATTCGGGCATCTTTTTCTTTTAACCATATTTTTTATTTGGTAATGAATTTTTAACAGAATGAATTAAACCATTTCTTTTTCTTTTTTCTCTTATTTGGTGTGGTTGAGAACATTTGTTTGGAAGAATTCAAAGACAATTGCAAATCAACTCAAAATTTAAAGATTTTGTGCACAATTGAGTAAACTTATGAATTCATTACCATTCGAGTTGGAAGTTCACCAAACACAATTAGCTGCACTCAAACATACACTAAAAATCAAAGAAGATTCTTACATTAAGAAGTAAAATTCAAGACAAAATTATACTACAAAGAGATGGTATTTCAGTAAAGTGATGAAAAATATCAAGTTGCCCAGTAACTATATTTTATCAAAGAGATGGCATTTCAGTCAAGTGATGACAATATATAGTCACACCGACGTCCTCCCGCTCTGTAAGTGTATACGACGGGTTTTGAAAATAATGCAAACCATAATGAAAACAACATGTGGTGTACCTCTCCCAGCATCACCATCTCAAAAACACTGGCGCAGTACATTAGACTTCACTGCGGAGAAGGTACTTGCATATATATAAAAGTGAAAGGGGAAGATTTATATGAACAAAAACAGAACTCATATACAATAGTAGCGAACCTCGGTAAAGGATCCTCAACCTTATTTATTATGTGGTGCTACTAAAAAAATTCATCTTCTCTGAACTAATCATAAAATGCGTTCACATGAGATCTCAAACTCATCCTTTATTTCAGGTGAAGTAGTGTGACCGATTAACAGTAAAAGTATGCACTTGCTGCAGGAACCCTGGTCATATACATAATCTACCTGCCTAAAGCAAGTTTTGCAAGCCATGTAGTAATCATCTTTACCATCAGCCAACCCAACAACCGTTGCTTCACAATAGATTACAGAAATATTTGGTAAATCATAACACACTGCCTGCAAACCTAGACTTGCCCAATTAGATAAATCATAACACACTTCCTGCAAAGGAAGTCCATAAGAATATTTTGGAATGATTTGCTTTGGCTCTGACACATTGTGACGCTCTCTTTTGTCATAAGTTAGTTTAACTGTTTGTTAGTCATCCCACAAATGCAACCAATACAAATCCGGTAATAAATGAAGATCTTTTTGCAAACATCAGACCAAGATTGACTCCTAGACAATCAGACCAACTTACGAAGGAAGTAACTACAGAAAAAATCAAGCAAGCACTTTTCTCCATAAATTCTGAAAGTGCTCCGGGTCCGGATGGCTATACAAGTAAGTTCTTTAAAGTTTTCTGGGAAAGAACCCGCCCTCAATTGATAGCAGTGGTTAGAGATTTCTTTAAGAATCTTAATATGCACCCTCTCATGAATCACACAAACATAACACTAATACCTAAAGTAGACCACCCTTCAAAACCTTCACAATACAGACCGATAGGACTCTGTAACGTCACATATAAAATCATCTCAAAAATATTAGTCAACCGAATTAGACCAATTCTTCCCTTTCTAATAAGCCCTTTCCAGAGCGCTTTTGTCCCACAAAGATCAATTCATGACAATATAGCGATTGCTGGGGAACTTTTCCATAATATCAGAACCTCAAAACCCACCAAAGATCCAAAAATAGCTCTAAAATTAGACATCCAAAAAGCCTATGACAGTCTAGATTGGGGATTCATCAAAACTTCATTTACAAAACTTGGATTCCCATCCGCCTTTATAGACTACATTATGTTATGCGTCACAACAGTTACTTACTCCATCAAAATAAATGGTACACCCCATGGATACATCACACCAAGTAGAGGTATTAGACAAGGATAACCACTTTCTTCCTAGTGCTGATATCCTATCTACAAACCTGGGAAACCTTCAAAACCAAAAATTAGTTCCAGGACTTAACATATCACAAAAAGCACCTCCCATAATTCATCTAATGTATGCAGATAATCTTCTGATCACGTATAAAGCACCAGATCAGAGTAACCAACACCTTAAAACCCTCCTCCAAGCCTATAGTTCTTCTGCGGGGCAAGTAATTAATACTACCAACTCAGTAATCATCCATCACCCTAATTTAGACCCAATCAAAATAAATGATCTTCAACAATTCTTTAATATTCCAACCTCTTCAAGACCTCCAATCTATCTAGGCATACATTTTAAACATGGAAGAGCATCAAATCGAACTTTCACTCCCGTTCTACGAAGATTAGCCAGAAAAGCAAAAGGATGGATGAAAAAATTCCTAACGCCAGCAGGAAGACACGTTCTCATCAAAACCTCCCTAACCCCAACCTCAAATCACATAATGCAAACACAAAACCTATCCATAAATATACACAAACAAATAGATTGTATAACCAGGAATTTTTTCTGGGGACATGACTCAACAACCAAAAAACTCCACCCTATAGGATGGGATAAAACAACAAAACCAATAGCCGAAGGAGAATTAAGAATAAGGAAAAACGCTGATCATAATAAATCCCTTCTCATGAAGAGAATTTGGAATTTGCATGAACACCCTAACTCTATATGCGGAAGTCTATTCAGTGAAAAATACTTTAATGAACAACCAATTCTACAAGGAAACATCTCCATTCCATCCTCTTCCAACCCTCAATGGAGACAACTCGCATCAATTATCCCTACCATGCAAAATTTAATTTTCCATCGTATTGGAAATGGGTTATCAACACCAATAGAAGATAACTGGATTCCACACTCTCCAAATCTAGATCCAACACATTACTACCCAATCCAAATGGTAGCAGATATCATCGACCCAATCTCCCACTCTTGGAATCATTAAAGATTGAACACCTTTTCCAATCAAATATTTCAAAAAATCATCAACATCCACCTTCCACAAAATAATACCCCAGATAAAATTATCTGGCCACACTCAAAATCTGGAAGCTACACCACATCTTCAGGATACAATTGTCTAACCCATGGTCAACCAACCCACACACCTCTACAACCTACCAAATTCTTATGGACTTTACCATGTCCACCAAAAATTCGGCTTTTCTTGTGGAAAGCCATCAATGATGGATTACCAACATTCTCTCTCTTAAATCGAATCCATTTGACCAACTCATACATATGCCCAAGATGCAATACTGATACGAAATTAACAAGCCACCTTTTAATTCATTGTCCAACATCAGCCACTTCCTGGAAAAACTTATTCAATCAACTTACAAATACACCAAACACCAAGCATACCCAAACCTTTACCTTAACTCCACAAACAACTATATCCCAAATCCTGCAACAACCAACATCAACTTCGACAATCTCATCATTCTGTTTTCAATTCTGGACCCTATGGCTATCCAGAAATGATCTAATTTACCAACAAAAACAAACAACGTCAGAAGAAATCCTAGCATGGGCACAAAAACTACAACAAGAGTATTCATGGGAACATCACGCTTCACCACCAATCATACCAGGAGCTACACCAACAGTCAACCACCCAATAACAGATAAAAGGATAACAACAATATTGGTAGGCTGGTCCATTCCGAATATCAATTGGATTAAAATTAATACATATGGAACAGCTAGGGGCTACCCGAGATTTGCAGGGGCGGGATTCGTCTGTAGAGACTCTGATGCACGAACAATAATAGATATGGCTCAACCACTAGGAATTACGACTGCATTAACTACAGAAACTTGGGCCTTACTATTGGCTTCAAGAACAGCAATAGAGAGACAATAGCCTAGAATTCTCTTTGAAGAAGATTCGGAGAACCTCCTGCGTTTCATTACATCAACTACCACACCACCTTGTCACATAGTAGAAATGATTGAAGAAATAAAAAATAGACTTAGGCAAATCCCGCAAGTTGATATGCAACACAATTACAGGGAAGGAAATCAAGTAGCGGACGGATTGGCAAATCATGCAGGAGATGGAGGCCAAAAAGGAAACTATTCAACCAAAATCTGGGACCAGGCAATCCCATCTTTTATCAGTCACATTTTATTTCAAGACTCTATGGGTACCACATACCCACGACAAGTTGTAATCTAAGCTTTCTTTAATAAATATATGCTTCAAAAAAAAAAGAAAAAAAAGAAATCTGGTAATAAAAAGAAAAATACTAAATTTACTTGACATGTTCAGAAAAAATATTCTACGAAAATGAAAAGTTGTTAGGAAATTAATTTAGCTGCATCACACAAGGTGGTATTAATTCCTGCCATGAGTTTCCATGGAAAATGTTATCATTTGGTGCCTAAGATATATTTCAGAGATATCTATTCAATCTGTCACCTAATTTTTTATTGATGGTTACATAAAAGATTGAAAGTATTGAATAGTAAAATCACTCAAAAGGAGAGCAATATCGACCACCCTTGAACCAAAGCAGAGCATCAAAGCCATCAACCCTCTCTGGCTTACATCCTTGGAAAAACATATAAAAGAGATAAACATTCCTTAACTCGACATAACAATGATGATAAGATATTGAAGGTAGAAAAATCTGAGTATATGAGAACAGCTATATAATAGGACAACTCATATATAGAAATTGGTATCTAAAAGAGGAGATGCAAATTATCCTGGGTTTGAGATAAAAGGATAGCTTTTCCATTTAGTAAATCCATTCTCGAAAAACATTTGGTACCCTCTTACTTGACAGTTATCTAGCATCTTTAAGAAACAATACAAAAAGGACATGGCAGAAACACCGACCACTAGTCCAGAAGGGCCTATAAATGACGATTGAAGTCTGTTATAAAACATGATTTATCACGGTTTTCATCTGTTATTCGAACCGTTATTTATTTGGTGTGACTCTTTATAAATAACAAACAGAGAACGTTATTGAGTATGACGAATAAAATTTGTTCCTTAAAGTCACATATATTATCTGTTGTTAAATATCACAGTTATTGTTTGTAATATACAATAACAGTCAATGCATGCCATAAAAAATATTTTCTTTTTAAATTAATATTAATTGTAAATAAAATTTCATTTAAATTACTATTTATTACAAATAAAAATGTCCGCCATCTTAGATTCGTTTTCTAGCACGACCCATATGGGGGCAATTTGAAATTCAAATTGCCCCCATATTATGTGCACCTAAATGATGTGTTATGAATAAAAATGGAGGGTACAATGGTAATTTAAGAATTTAAATTAAATAAAGGAGGGTATAATGGTATTTTAAGTTTTTAAATTAAATAAATAAAAACAATACGTCCCATGACCCGTCCCCCTGACATGTGAAGCTGCAATTTCCATTCCATTGTTGCCCTAGCTTTATTTCATTTTAAAGACCGTAAGAGATGGTTTTTTTTCTGAAACGAATCCATAATTTCATTTTAAAAAACCATTGTTGCCCTAGCTTTAATTTTTCTGAAACGAATCCATAATTCCGTCAACTGAAAGGTTTTTCTCTTTCCTGCTACAGTAAAAACGATTTTTTTTGGTGATTCAGTGATGCAGGAAACGTGATTTTTCGTTGTCATTCGGTCATTCGATCCCTTTGTGATTCGGTAATTCCGTGTTTCTATCCATTTGTCTATCCGTTTGTGATTCTATACGTTTGTGTTGTTATACGTTTGTAAATCAATCCGTTTGTGATTCGGTGATTATATCCGTTTGTGATTCTCCATCGTTTATTCCACATTAATTTGTGTTTCAAGTATTGGGTTTCTGTTATCGGGACCGTATTTGTGTTTAGATTGTGCAACTGCGTTTTCATAAACAAAATTTGTGTTACTTGGTTAGCGCACTTAAAGTGTTTGTAGAAAATATCAATCAAATGAGCACCAACAGGGGGCTTGCTCTTAGCTGCGTCTCTGTTCCACTGGTCATGGCATCGGAAGGTATAACCTCTGCACCCTCACAAGACTCTCCTTCTCCTTCAGCAGGTATTATTCCCTTGATGGACTCAAATTTCCATTGTCCATTTAGGATCTTTGACGGTTGTCGGGATGGGGTTAGGGGTAGAGGTTTCACTCGAGGTTCTCTAATTAGCCATATTCATGATCGACATTTTGGTTCGGATGAGAGTAGGGGTGTATGCAGAGCACGTATTGGTAATGATGCAGACATTTATGACGCTTGGGAGGTTGGTTTAAGACACTTGCAAATGTGGTTGTGCAGTGGTTGTATGCACCTTCGGGCATGGAGCCGTACCTGCCGTGATCACAGTGACACTATACCGGGTTCCCTACACGGAAATGATGCAACATTCTTGATTCATGGCATCGTCAGACCTTGCTTTGGTTCACTGGTTCCAGGCATTGCTGTCATGGATGAGGAACCGAATGTTCTGACCTTGGAAGTGATAGACGAAATTTTTAAGAAACAGGTTCAGACGACTAACTGAATTCCTCCATCATGTAGGCTTAACTTCTCCAGAACCCTGAAAGCGACGATAGACAAAATTCTGGCTAAGCCTGCTGATTTAATATCCTGGATCAAATTGTTGTTATTGCCCAGCTGCATTCTAACTCTGTTCACACCCAAGAATACCAATGAAGGGAGATCTTCTAATAGAAGGAGATTACAGGCTAATAGCATAAATCGGGCATTGAATATGTGGAGGGAGACAAATGGCTGCCTTAACTTAGCATGGAAGTTGTTGGCTCCGTCGGGACAAGATAGTGGACATGCTACTCAAGGCACAAAGAGGAAAAAAAACAAATCCTTGTTTGAAATATGAGGACTGCAAGCCCCTTGGGTTTGCGTCAATCAAAATCCTTGTTTGATCAACGTTTGATGCTTTTTTTGAGAAACATTGTCACATGAGATGGCGCTGGCTTCGGACCACTGCAACAACGTCTATCCACCTTGCCAATGAAAGATGGGGGTCTCGGTGTCTACAATATGGAAGATACTAGCCATTTTTGTTATATCGCATCATGTTTTTAGACTAGGGGCTTACAAGAGACAATGCTAAATGTTTCCTCTGATGATGTGCCTAGCGCGTGCTTCCAGGGAGCTTTGAATAATTTCCTAGAGGTATGTGGATTGCCTGCTTCTACCTTCAACATAAATAAAATTTCCCCACATCCAATGCGTTCTTTGGCAGTGTTATATTTTGATGTTGTGAAGAAGCAGATTCCGTCACAGTTCTCTATGTCCAGTAGAGATTTAGTTTTATGGCAAAGTAACAGGGTGCCACATGCTTTGGATTTTCTTAAGGCGATTCCCATTAGTGGTTTAAATCAAAGTATTGGACCGAGGCAATTTAGGTCGGTGCTAAGCTATAGATTGGGAATCCCTCTTTTCGGGGAAGAGAGTACATGCTCAAGTTGCAACAAAAAGATGGATATTTTCGGTGATCATGTGGTGCATTGTGCTAATGATGTTGGCAACAAATTCGGCCATGACCTCGCACGGGATGTTTTCGCTGACATTTGTTACAAGGCAGGTGTTCATGTGAGAAAGGAGGTAGAGCTTGGTTTATTATCAGACAACGGCACTCCCTTGAGACCGGCGGATATACTTGTTCACGGTTGGGAGAATGGCCAGGATGTTTGTTTGGATGTTACTATTGTTTCACCATTCACGGGCGGGGGAGTTCGTACTTTTATACCCGGTCAGGCCATATCAAGAGCTACATCGCGTAAACGAATAAAATACCTAGATAAGTGTTCCGCTAACGGGTACGGTTTTGCTGCTTTAGCCATTACGACTTTAGGGGAGTTAGGAGAAGAAACGATCATTTTCTTGAGGAGGTTGAAGAATTGTATCAACAATCATGACGCTAATTACAAGATTGGAGGTACCCTTTTTTATAGAATAGGTTTAGCTATCCAAAAGGGTGTCGGTGCCCAGCTTGTTACCAGGCTACCCACCAACATAATGTAATCTGACCTTTTAAGGCTTTTTATATATATCTAAAAGTAAGGTTTCTTAACGCAATTAGTTTCTTACGCAAGCTAGCATTTCGAGTTTGGCAATAATATATGTTGTTTTATTCACATGGATATCACCTGAATCTATTATAGTATATCTAGTAATATGAAAGTTTTTTTTTTAATAGGAAAAGGAATTGATTGAATTCAATGAATTACAAATTGTTTTTATCCTGCTGGATTAAGTCTTTAATCCAGACAGGCGTATTATTTTGCCAATTAAAACATAAGGAATGAGTTCGAGTAAATTTAGCTAAAGAATCAGCTATGTGATTTGCATCTCTATGTGCATAAGTGCATATCCAGAAATCTAGAGTTTTGAGATGGTGTAAGGCATCATTTATTATATTGTAAGTTGTCCATTTGACAATAGAAGAATTCCCGTTGAGTGCAGCTACTACATTTGCACAGTCCCCTTCTAGATGTATCTTTCTCCAACCGTTGTTCTTTGCCCACAGTACCGCTTCCAGAAGAGCTTGTGCCTCCGCTTGTTCAGGATCTACTGTAAGAGATGCACCTCCTCGCAATCCATAGCTATCACCTGCAATGTTTCTACATATTAGATCCCAACCTGACAGACAGTTTTTATCCAGAAAAGAACCATCAAAATTTATCTTGAGAATGTTATTATCTGGTGGAAACCAGTTATGAACTATGTGTATGTGAGATTGCTTTTGCACTGAAATGAGATCTTGAATTCTATTCCAGTCATTTAGCTGCAACAAAACATTATTAGCCACTGTTGAATGCACCAAGGGTTTGTTCTCAAAGATTTTATCACACCTAGATTTCCAAATTAGCCAAATTGTAAAACATACCATATCATATTGTTTAAAATCTTTAGAGTTGTTTGTGGCTATAAATGAGTCACATAACCAGTGGTGTATATCCTGGTTTTGTAATTGCAGAGAGAGAGAGAAGGATTTACCATGTTTCAAATAGACCTGACCTCATTACAATCACAAAATAAGTGTTGGACAGTTTCAGCTGCAGTATCACAAAAAACACAGGCATCATCACTATATCTAGTATTTATGGCTAATCTAGATTTAGTTGGCAAGCAATTATGCAGGAGTTTCCAGACAAAATAATGGACCCTAGGAGGCAATTTATGTTTCCAGAAAGATTTCCAATTGATCAGAAGATTATTCTTGGTTGGTTTGGCAGCTAATTTCTCATTTAGAATAACATTATAGGCAGACTTGGCAGAAAAAGTCCCATTACTGGATGGTTCCCATCTAATTTTGTCCTTACCAATGAAAGGGATTCGAATTCTAGTAATGTCACTAACTGTGTTTTCATCAAACAAGATATTTAGGGTATCTAGCTTCCAAGTTTTGTTATCATGATCTATAAGCTGGCTAACAGTTGACATACCAGAAGAGACAAATTGGTTTGGAGGTGGACTGTGTCTATTTGGAATCCAATTATTTTTCCATATGGACACAGTAGTACCATCCCCAATTTCCATGATGTAATGCTTCTTAACAATTTCCATCCCAGTGCATATTCCTTTCCAAATCCATGAACCCTGTTCAGTATAGCTGTCAGTTAAAGGATTTAGATTATCAAAGTACTTACCTCTTAAGATGATGGCCCAAGGTTCATCTGGAGATGTTATCATTCTCCAAGCCATTTTAGTAAGAAGAGCCATATTTAAAATATCAGTTCTTCTAATATTGAGGCCACCTATCTCTTTGGGAAGAGCAATGTCAGTCCACCCTTTTGGGTAGAAACCCCTATCATTCTCTTTCTTTCCCCACCAGAAGTCCCTTTGAATGCTGTCCATCTTATCAGTCAACTCTTTAGGCATGGGGAAGACTGCTAAATGATGGCTAGACAGGCTACCAAGGACAGCTTGGTTCATCACAGTTCTACCTGGAGGAGATAAGAAAATAGTATCCCATATATGCAGCCTGTTTTTATAGCTATCAAGAAGGTGAGCAAAGGACTCATATTTTCTTTTTTGCAGTAACAGAGGCACACCTAAGTATTTTTCATTCAAAGACATTCTTTTGATACCAAGGATATTTGAGATGGCATTCTTAATATTGCTTGGAACCTTATTACTAAAAGCTATAGCTGATTTTTCAAAGTTCACTGCCTGACCAGAGAATTTACTAAATTGATCAATTAGAGCAGACAAATTTTTAGCATCTTTAGTTCTAGCTTTTATAAAGATAAGGCAATCATCAGCAAAGAATAAATTGGAAATAGGAGGAAACTTTTTGTTTGCTTTAAAGCCATGAATAAGATCATTATTTTCATCATTTCTTAAACTTCTAGACAAAGCTTCCATGCAAAGTATGAAAAGATAGGGGGACAGGGGTCCCCTTGTCTTAAACCTCTTTGAGGATAATATACCTTACCTGGTGAACCATTCAGTAATATGGATGTGGAAACAGTGGATATGCATTGATCAATCATAGTGCACCAAGATTCAGAAAAACCAAGAGATTTTAAGCTATCAATGAGGAAACTCCATTCTACCCTATCAAAGGCTTTTGACATATCAAGTTTTATAGCTACACACCCATATTTGGCTTCAGTTTTATTCATGGAATGGATAAGTTCATGAGCTATTATAATATTGTCATGTATTAGCCTACCAGGTAAGAAAGCAGTTTGAGCAGGAGAAATGATCCTATTGAGCACAGTTTTTAGTCTAGTAGCTAACAACTTAGATACAATCTTATAGGCAACATTACATAGGCTAATAGGTCTGAAATCAATAGCACTCTTAGGGAAATTACTGTTTGGTATAAGAGTAGTGAAATTGTGGTTTAATTGCTTTAGTAAGTAGTGAGATTGAAAGAAGGACTGAGTCATTTTAACTACATCAGTTCCTATAGTTTCCCACATCAGTTGGTAAAAACCTGGTGGGAAACCATCTGGGCCAGGTGTAGTCCAAGGTTTCATGTCAAAAACCACATTTTTCACCTCTTCTGGACTAGGAATAGCACACAACATGTTATTATCAACATCAGAAATAATAGCATTGACATTATTGAGGAACATACCAGAGTTTGGAGGATTAGAAGTTTTACTCATAGTGCTAAAATGTCTTAGCAGCTCCTTTTCAATATCACTTCTATCATTTAACCAAATGCCCATATTGTTCTGGAGGGACTCAATTTGGGTTTTCTGCCTTCTAAAGTTTGATTTATGATGAAAATAAGCAGTGTTTCTATCATCATTAAGCAAGAACTCTTCTTTACCTCTTTGTCTCCAAAAATCAGCTTCAATATCATACCAGTATTTGAGCTTTTGAGTTAGATCATTGACCCTGCTGTTATTATGCATATTACTATTTCTAGTGAGATCAGACAATTGAGTTTCCAAATTAGAAATTTGATTACCTATATTCCCAAAATGGTGGTAGTTCCAATGTCTAAGACCAAATTTAGTATTTTTTAAACAATGCATTAACTAGAAAGCATGAGAACCATTAGTATGACATTTCCATTCAGATTTAATGATATCAGAACAGTTTGGGTCTCTAAACCAGGATTTATTTACCCTAAAAGGTTTTTTGGTATTGCTTTCTAGTTTGTTTGTAAGCATCATAACAGGGCAGTGGTCACTTCCTACAACAGTAAGATGATAAAGGGCAGCATTGTTATACATGTTGGTCCAATCAGGAGAGGTAAGGGCTCTATCTAATCTTTATAGAATGAGTTCATTACCATTTCTTCTATTTGTCCAAGTGAAAGGATTACCAATGTAAGACATGCTAATCAAATTATTTTGACTCAAAAGAAGGTTATTAGCATCTAGATCAGATTGACTTACCTGGTTGCCTCCTTCCTTTTCATCCCTGTGTAAAATGAAGTTTAAATCCCCTATGAATACCCAAGGATTTTTGTGGTTATCTCTTAGGTTACCAATATGATTCCATTGATTGGATTTATCTACCTCATTCAAGGCCCCATAGAGGCAAGTGACAAGGGAGCTTTCATTCTGACCATCAATCTTGACTAGGCAGTTAATCATATTGAAATTTTTATCAATGATTTGCATATCTATGTTGTCCTTCCATAATAAGCATAATCCTCCTGATAGGCCAATGGGATTGAAATAGGTGATGTTTGGGAATTTATATCTAGCTAGGAGATAATTCATTCTCTTTTGTTGATTTTTTGTCTTAGACAAAAAAATAATATCAGGGTTTTGGGATTTGATTAGCATATGCAAGTGGTTTCTAGTATCCTTGTTACCAAAACCATTTACATTCCAAGATAAAATTTTCATGTTTTCAAGGCTAATAATGATTTGAAAAGGGCAGATGTAGGAAAAAGTGATGTAACTGGGATGCTTTTCAAGATAGCAATTGTGCAGTAAGAAAAAATTTGAAAAGGGAGCACAAAATTTGAAATAACAAGAAAGAGTATAGATATTAACCTTAGTCTCCCCTGTGGTGCCATTGGGTAGATTCCCATCATGTGTGATTCTGACTGTTGCATGTGTATCCAATTGTTCTTCACTCTGAGAGATACTAGTTGTTGAGGTTGATTCTGCACCCTTGTCTTCTGAGATTCTGCTTCTTTTTCCTAATCTTAATGCTTCTTCTTCTTCCCCTTGAATTAAGGTATCTTTTGCAGGTGATATGAGAATCCCATCCTTTGGAGGAATGAAAGGGATATTTGGGATTGCCTTTTTCTTCTGAACACTTAGGACAGTTGAAGTAGAGCTGCCTATCACTAACTTCTTTTTTGCATCAGGGTTGGTAACTCCAAAAAAATAAGGTTTAGCATTTGGTTTTGTGAGAAAATCAGTTGCAGCTTTACATGCTCCTCTAGTGTGCTTTATGATATAGCAGTTTGGACAAATGTTATGAGGTTGTTTCTCATAGAAAATTTTTATCCATCTAGTGTAACCAGCATTTGTCCTTGATATCACTCCTCTTCTTAATGGGTAGTTTATGTCGACAAGAACACAAACCTTAACACCATCTTTTTCAATTGGAATTGCATCTTTAGGCTCAATGGTTGAAACTTCCCCCATAATTTTCCCAATCTTTGTTACTGAAATGACATTCATATGTTCAGGCAGAAGGTTCTTCAGTTGGATCCATAAGAATTGATGATCCCAATCCAGTTCCTTATACATGATTTCTGAGTTGTACTCATGTAGAACCACCAAAAACTTGTTTATGCTCCAGGGTCTTGTTATGAATACTTTCTTCTTAGTGTCTTCATCCTTGAACTTGAATACCATGATGTTTTTGTCTACTTATACCACTTTGAGTTCACCTTCAGGGATGAAAGGCCAAGAGAACTTAGTGTGATATTCTACTGATTTGAAACCCATTACTCCATCTTCCATAATGATCATGCCTATTAGGCAATTATCCCATTCACCAATCACCTCTTTGCTTTCCTCCTCAGTTAATTGATATGGAGTTTCCTCAACTGCATCCAGGTCCAGAGCAGCCTGTCTGAATTTTTCAACTAAATCCAAAACTTTTCCATGATCTCTTTCCGCCATGTTTTTGGAGAATAGGGTTTGGAGAGTGGTATTTTTGTAAGCTCTCTCTTGATTGATACAATTGAGATGAATAACTTTGTTAGGGTTTGTTTTATAAATGGAATACTCTCTGCTAGAATTATGGAACCCGATAGTATGATGGTTATGAAATAATATTATATTGATAGTAACAATATAGTTGGATATTAAGATTAAGAGTAGAATCAGGAGTTTGTTACCAAAAGAGGGGAGACTAGATTGAAATTTGAATTTCCGTTTTTTCCTCCTTTTTTTGGAATGAATTTTCTGCTGATTCATCTTGAATCGTTCGTGACTGAGTTGGTTTCTCATCTGGTGAAGAAACAATGGATACAACATGGCTTCAACAAGCAACTAGGCAAAAAGAGCAAACGCTGTAATCAACATACTGAAAGAGGCAAACGCCATTGAGGGGATAACTACCTATAAACACATTAAGGGAGAAAAGGGGGGAGTTAGAAAGACATTCTAGTTTGTAATAATTGAAATTGAAAAGATAAAACGAATTTTAGATAAAAACAGATTGATTTTAATGATAGAACATAAGGGAAGAAAGAGACGAATTGGAAAAACCCAAAAGAAAGCTTAGATTGTGTTAATCATGAGCAGAAAGAACTGGGAAATAGAATTAGAAGAGAAAAAAATTGAACACTGAGTTAACTCAGTTTTTCGCCCCGATCCTCAGAGCTCCCAACCTTTCTCTGTAGTAGTAATATGAAAGTAGTACTTTGCTTTTATGGGATATTTATGTATCACAATTAAAAGTAGAGGTACTGGCTACTTTTAATTATGACGACGAAGGAGGTGAATGAAATTGAAATAAGAAATTTGAAAAACATAAAAGTGAGGATTTAATTTAATAAATGTGGTATAGGTTTAAGTGTTTTTAAGTCAAGGACAGTAAGATAAGTTCACTATATTTTACCACTCCTTAGCCAATGCTCTATGTCCATTTAAATTTTGGTATACCCCTATTTAGCCAGTTGTATTATTTTAATTTGTTCAACAACCTTCTCCTTAGTAATTTATTATTTTCAAAATTGATATTCCCCAAAACCACCCCTACCTCGTTTTTAATTCTTACTATGGTACTACTTACTCTTCTTTACATTACGATTATATACATACATACATATATATATATATATATATATATTTATATAATATTGAAAAAGTTATAATATCATTAATCGAACAATATAGTACAATATATGTTTTCTATCAAAAACATAAAATACTTGATTTCTTACTCTTCGCTTCATATGTCACGATTATTTTAACCTTTTTGCCGTAGATTACATAATTAAACCAGTTTTGTTTGGTTGTCTTTCTTATTCTTTTTTTCCCCCCTTCAAATATATACCATGATAAATTGGATGCGATGTATAATTACCATTTACTAGTGATATGTATAATTAGCTACCTTGACCAGTGATTTGCATTTTTATGTAATTACTCCCGGTTCATCATCCATTCTACCGTAAAAAATTAATTAAGAGCATGGATTCATAAATGTGGTTGTACAATGAAAGGTAATGACCGAATAAAATCAAGATTAGGGTAGGACCAAGTTTCATATAAGCACTTCATTTTTTGGGGAAAAAAATGCGGGATCATTTTTATCTAGCGACATTACAACTAATTATTGGAGAATGTAATTACTTGTAATGATACTTGAGAAACACTTGATACATTCAAAACTTATCTAGCTTCCCTCTGCTCGAATCCTCCTAATCGAGCAATATAATGAAAAATATGAACGCAGACTAGCAATTTAAGATAATAAATAGGAAATAGCTGGAGCTGAGTTTCACTAGAAGATCTAGCTAAGCTTAAGTAGGAATGAAGATTGAATGAAAGGACAAAGCCATGATTCATACACTACTTGATTGAAAAAATCTATTCTAATATACACAAAAAAATAAAAATCAATCTATATATGAGCTACAATTTAATGTAATATGAAAGCTCACGTGGTATAAGCGCTTAACACTTTCGTGGATGCGCAATTTAACTCAGTCTGAATACACCAATTTCTGCGAAGAAATTGTGCATATTGATACCATGAGCTGATAAATTTTACTTTAACCCCATTGCTGATACAAATTTTAATTGTACAAATATTGTTTCCACCCACAACATATACAATTTTTAAACATCCTGAACCTCTTTTTCATTAAAACTAAAATTTGTTTGGTGCAAGTAAATAAAGATAAACAACAAGATACCTGAAGCTACTAAGGTTACTGAATATCAGAAACAAACTGATGAATATAAGATTTTGAGGGCCAAACAACAAAAGAAGTAGTTAAATCACATGCCTTGTTAGCATGAGCTAATACTAAACTTACTAAAGAAAAACTGGATGAAATATCACTAGATAATGTTGCTGCTTTTGTGGATGTTGTTTATGGACACTTCTTATGATGTTTATATAATTAAAGAAGAAATTAATTTTGCTGGATATGAAAAATCCAAAAAATAGGCAAAGGAGTTAGCGACTGCTATTGAGTTAGCTTTGAAAAAGCAACAAGTTGCAGATGAGGCTTTTGAATAAGGCTAGACAAGTTACTATTGTAATGACCTAATACTACACCAATACTGTCCCGACTTAGCCGCTGAAGTTATCCAACTGTGTGGGGATTTTCAATGGGCAACACTGCCGTCATCCAGCAGCAGCTATCCGCGAGGTCACTCCTCCCTGGCAATGACTCGACCTCCCATCGATATTATCCCCAATTAACCATTGTGGTTATCCAGCGGTGTGGAGTTTTGAACAGCCACTCTTGCGATCATCCAACATTAGCTTCCCGAGAGGTCACCCATCCCTGGACTGGATTACCTCGCCCGAGCATCCTTAACGACGGAGCTTTCTGCCAACTATACGGAAAATTGTGGTTAAAATGCCTTGGTGTTAAGAAAGGAAAAACCATTGCTTATATTCCAATCGGCGAACCAATGCTTGTTGAGGTATTACAATATATCACACCTTTAAATTGGAGCCGTCCTCCGCTCAAGAATATGTACAATCCTAGATCTCCGACGTTCTCTACCCCTCACGAGACAAGCACCTGGACCAACCCCGTCCAACATATCTTCCCACCCTAAGAAGGTAACCCATTGTCAGCTCTAATATAGCCACTACAGTTATCCAACAATATGGAGTTTTCAACAGGCGTCGTTTCAGTCATCCAATAACAGCTTCTCGGGAGGTCACCCCAACTCAAATTACACCCGCGCAACCACACTTAACTGAGGATAAAGCATCGGTGTTAGGAAAGGACAAGTCATTTCCTATATTCCGATCAACGAACCATTTTCGAAATTTAGGTATTATTAAGAAAAAAGCTAAACCAGAGGAGGAAAATGAGAATCGGGCATAAGAAGCAAGATAAAAAATTGGTGTTGGAGCAAATTCGTGTTGGGAGTAATCTTATTACTCCATCCAAAACAACAAGACAGACAACTCACACCTTTTACAAGGTCAGGTTGGTGATGCAGTTTTACAAGTGGTAAGTATAGGGTTTGATTCTCGGACTTTTTTAAAGATTTGGTTTTAGACAAAAAGATAGTGATTTTTATAAAACTTATAAAATAATGGAAATGCAAAAAATGATTTTTGTGTTCAATTAAAAGAGTCTAGGATGTCAAGATTCCATCACTACTACACATACTAAATGATTATAACTATTCCCTATAACATTCTCCCAAAATTACTCAAGACGATTTAAGACAAATAATACGTCTCGGAAAATAAATCTTTTCAAGAAATTATTTTTCTCAAAGAATTAACAATCCTCTTCACTATAAAATGCTATTCTCTAACATAGAATATATAAATCAATTATCAAGCATCATAGGACACATGAAGAAAATTATTACCTTACGAATCAAGAATAAGGACCAAGAGAATTATTATAGAAAATAATCAAAACATTCTAGCACACATAGTAGGATTTCCTCCCTAATCCTAGATAGGAATTTAGCTACTCATAATTAAGAATACTCACAAATAAAAACAGAAGAAGGAATGGAAGAAGAGTATGTAGAAGGGGGTGTGGGATGGAGAGGTGCGGGAAGAGAGGTGTAGAGATTGTCTCCCCGCCGGGTCTTTACCGTCCCCTTTGGGAGAAGAGCTCGAGCAATTTTATAAGGTAGAAAACACCCGGCCATTTCTTCATTTGTTTAACTTCTTCACGTGTAGACATCATCACGCCCATACCTCTCTTCCTGGCACTCACGTTCTCATGCTCATGGGATATATTAAGTTTTCTTTCTTTAACTTTCTTTTTATCTTCTCGAGCTCGCCCCATGTGCTGCCAGTTTTTTTTGCTTCTTCCACTCACGTTTGTCTTCTCTCCCATGTTGGTTCAGCTCCTCCATGTGCTGTGTCTCTTCGAATTCCTCCCAAGCTGTCAGTGCCCCAACGTGTTGCTGTCTCTTTTCATTAACTAATGGCTATTCTCCTCCCAAGCTAGACCAAATGATGTGCATCTGCTCCCACGTTTCGCCCATAATGGTGTCATTCCGCCCACGACTTTGTGTAGTTCCCACAATTGTTTTGTTGCTAGCTCCACGTGCTTCTTCTCCCAACGCAGCTTGTTTCTTCCCCCATCTTCATTCTCTGTCGAGCTCAGCTTTAGCACGTGCATTCCAGCAGTTGAAACCGTGAAGAAGGTTTATGTTTACGCAGAAAATCATGTCAAATTCTGCCCCTTCATTCCATCTTCCCCCATCTTCATTCTCTGTCGAGCTCAGCTTCAGCCATTGAATCTCCAAAAATAACGTCAAATTCTCTGCCAGAAGTTTACGCAGAAATAGAAATTCGAATTTATGTTTTCCCGCCATTTTCTATTTTGAAACCGTGAAGAAGGTGGTGTCCCCCTATCCAAGGTGAGGGTGCCAATAGCACTTCCCTTGTAAAATGACCATTTTGCCCCTTTCCTTATTTTGCCCATAACTTATTCATACGAACTCCGAATGACTCCGTTCTTTCGCTGTTGGCTTCGCCTTCTCCGTTCTTTGAACGAGTTACAATTGGTCTTTGGCTCTTCCTCACTCTTAGCTAGCTTCTTTCACTGCACAACTAAGCTCGAATTCACTTCTTTTTGGATTATTCACCTCCTAACACACAAATAAGAGAAAACACGCGTAACACACAATAATCTGCAAGAAAATCATCAAATACTAGTATGGAATTAACACCAAATATATGTGAAATATGCACTTATCAGTTGGTCTGGCTCAGCTAGAACTATTTAGGTTTTAGGGTAAACTGAAGAAGAAATAGATAGAAAGAAGAGAAGAGTTTTGACAGAAGTTTAATCTCCTTAAAAATATTTTCACGTACAACTTGGTTTGTTGAGATACATATGTATATATACAAAGACTTCCTTGAACAACAAGGAAAGGATATTTCCTAACTAAACAGTATTTCCTAAAATACAAAACTGTGAACTATCAGGGTATCGTGTGTCCTTGAACCGTAGAAAAGAAACCGATCTTTAGAGAGTGGTTTTGTGAATATATCCGCAACTTGACTTTAGATGATATAAAACGAACATCAAGAAGTTTGGAAGCAACTTGATCACGAACAAAATGGTAGTCGATTTCTATATGTTTTGTCCGTGCATGAAATATAGTATTAACTGTGAGATAAGTTGCGCCAAGATTGTCACACCATAATATTGGAGGAGAACGTTGATGAGTGCCAAATATTGCATATTCATACACATTTTCATTGGCACTTAACTCATCTTTCGCGCTTCAAAGTCATATATTATCCCAAATTCTGCATTTTTACCATCTTCAAGAATAAATATTTGTATTAATTAATTTTGTGTTTTTAAGTACTAAATAAAGCTTGGAAGAATTGAGAAGACAAAAGAGAAGAAAGTTGGAAGTGTTGCAACCCGTTCGCGCATTAGTGGCAACCTGTTTACAATACATAATCCAAAACCCAAGACCCAAATCCATTTCCACCTCACCACCATTGGATTCCAAAACATCCACCTCACCCCATTGGATTCCAAAACATCCACCTCACCACCATTGGATTCCAAAACATCCACCTCACCCCATTGTATTCCAAAACATCCATCAAGTGAGAAACATGTTTTGTTGAGTAAATAATTGCCAAAATTCGATTCCAAGTGAGAGAGAATTTTTGTGTATAAATAGAGAGGGTTGTTGTGTTGAAAACTCATCCAAGAATAGCTTGTTCATGTTAGTTTATCAAATTTCAATTTTTTTGTAATGTTCTTCATGTTCTAATTTCATTTACTAGGGTTTAGATGAAGCCCTAATCTCATTGGTATGTATTCATATCTTGTATCTTGTTCTTGAAAGTTTAGAATTGTTTAAAGATATAATTTAATCCAAGTTTTTCAACATCTTGCTCTCACAATGTATGCCATGTATCCATTGTAGTTAGAATATCTCTATGTTGATTATGCTACAACTCATGCTTAACCAAATATTGATCTTTAGATTAGTTGTGCTTAATTAGACAATTAATGCTTTGGAGAAATACTTTAGTTGTGATTAAATTATCCATTGGAGAAACACCTTAGTTATACGGTAGACTTGAATCTACTATAAGGACAAGAATAATATTACAAGTTTAATGCATATCATAGGTTATTGGTGGATTTGAATACCCTAGTATCCATATTATCATTGTTTACATATCTTATTATTTGCATCTTTTACTTTTATTATTTCAGTCACTTGAAAATCATATCGTCGTATCGACAAAATCAAACCCCTTTTGGTTACTCTTTGAATCAGGATTTAGAATCAATTTCTACACTCTCCAAATCTCTGTGGTTCGACCTGTGCTTGCCCTGTGTTGCTTGTCGACACTGTGCACTTGCAGTTTATACATAGAAGTAGGTATCTTTCTAAGCCTACCAAACGTGTAGAGATACGAAGCTCCGAAATGAGCGACTGAATCCACATAATTTCAGCAGTAGCAATAGCAAGACCCCAATATTTTGCTTCAGTACTAGAACGATATACTATTTTCTATTTCCGAGCACTCCAAGAGACAATATTGCCACCTATGTAAACAAAATATCCATTAGTAAAACGACGACCATCAAGAGAACCAGCCCAGTCAGAATCAGTATATGCACTGAAAGACAATTGCAGAGAAGGTGATGGCCGAATAAGTATACCGAAAGTACTTGTACTCTTGAGATAACGAAGAATACGCTTAACTAAACTCCAGTGAAACTCAGTATGAGCATGCATAAATTGGAAAACTTTATTGACAACATATGCAAGATCCGGACGAGTAAACGTTAAATATTGCAGTGCACCAACAATACTACGATATTCAGTAGCATCAATTAACAAAGTGCTACGATCAGAAGAAATATCACCAGAAGTACTAAGTGGAGTACTAATTGGTTTGACACCATCCATTTTCGCCCGAATAAGAAGATCATGAGCATAACGTTGTTGAGAAAGAAATAAACCCGAAGAAGTACGAGTTGCCTTAATTCCAAGAAAATAAG
Organism: Papaver bracteatum; assembly: GCA_023529315.1. Lineage (NCBI taxonomy): Eukaryota > Viridiplantae > Streptophyta > Magnoliopsida > Ranunculales > Papaveraceae > Papaver > Papaver bracteatum. Next base: position 311,532 of record JAJJWX010000400.1, on the reverse strand, counting down.
ACAAGGAACCAAGATCTTTAATCGTAAATTCTTGTTGTAAACGAGTGAGAATAGAGGCAATACCTGTAGGATTGGATCCAGTAACAATAATATCATCCACGTAGACTAACAAGTAAATAGCGCCATAAGTTCCATTGTAAATAAACAATGACGAGTCACACTTCGAAGTAATAAACCCAATTTGCAGCAAAAAGGTACTGAGTCTGTGGTACCATGCACGAGGAGCCTGTTTAAGGCCATAGAGAGAACAATGTAATTTGCAGACATGTGTAGGAAAACGAGAATCCACATAACCTGGAGGTTGTTTCATGTACACCTCTTCTTGAAGTTCTCCATGTAAGAAAGCATTCTGCACATCAAGTTGATGAATAGGCCAATTGGAAGACAAAGCCAATGTAAGAATAATACGTACAGTACATGGTTTAACGACCGGACTAAACGTTTCAGAGTAATCAATTCCTTCTTGTTGATTGTAGCTTTTTGCAACTAAGCGAGATTTACGACGTGCAATTGTACCATCAGGATTACGTTTGATGCGAAAAACCCATTTGCATCCAATAACATTCATAGAAGGATCATATGGTACTAGTGACCATGTACCATTGCGAATCAATGCATTTATCTCATCATCAGATGAGACACGCCAGTCTGGATCTTTATGAGCCTAGGAAATACAAGTAGGTTCATAAATTGAATCACATACCAGTGCGTATTTGGAGTTGGGTTTAAAGATACCATCCTTAGCTCTTGTCACCATTGGATGAGTTGGAACAATGGGTAGTACTGTGGAAGGATGAGTATTGGAGACTGCTTCTGTACTAGAGTATGCTACCGTATTTGAAGAGTTGACCACATCAAAATACACATAAGAGTGATCATTGGAAGGCACTGGAGTTACCGTATGAACAGGTTCTGAAGACCGAGGATGAACAGGTGCTGGAGACCGAGGATTGGCAGGTTCTGAAGATCGAGTTTGAGCAGCTTCTGAAGACTGAACAGCCACAGGTGGTGGAGACCAATCATTGGTGGAAAATAAATCCACATGAAATGTAGGCACATACAAACTAGTAGTAACAGCATCTGAGTGGGAACTGGATGGAGACCGAGGAACTGTTGGAGACTGGGACGAATGCCTTGTTAGAGACGAAGAAGACAGTAACTGAGCTGGTGATGACTGGGATGACTGGGACGACTGCCTCATTGGAGACGAAGAAGACATTAACTGAGCTGGTGATGACATTCTTGTTGGATCCGTGCGAGTTGGTAGGGCCAAATTTACAGAAGATCGAGGAAACAAATTGAGAGGTAAAGAGAAAAGATAAGATGAAGTTACATGTGAAGGAGTCGATGCCAGGGAAGGTGATTATGCGGACGCAAAGGGAAAGGTGGTCTCATCAAAAACAACATGACGACTGACGTATATTCGACCCGTGGGAATATGAAGACACTTATAACCCTTATGAGATGGACTATAACCAATAAAAACACAAGGAGAAGAAAGAGGTTCCATTTTGTGAGACCTATACGGACGTAAATAAGGATAACACAAACAACCAAATACACGAAGTGAAGTGTAATCAGGTGGGATACCAATAAGAACTTCATATGGAGAAAAATTGGTATTCATATGGAGAAAAATTGTTAACGGAAGTCGAAGGGACACGATTCATTAAATAACAAGCAGTGTAAAATGAATCATACCAATATGAAGACGGAATAGAAGCCATATTTAGGATTGTAAGACCAGTTTCACGAATATGACGGTGACGACGTTCCACCAAACCATTTTGCTCAGAAGTATGTGGGGATGAAAAATGATGAAAAATTCCAAGTTTCTGGAGATGCGGAGTAAGTTTGCGATACTCAGCAGCATTGTCAGACTGAATTTTTTTTATCTGTCGATTAAAAAGATTTTCAACATGCTTTGGAAACAAAAAAAATATAGAGAAAACATCAGATTTCTGAGACATAGGAAACATCCAAGTAAAACGACTATATGCATCAATAAATATGACATAATATTTGTAACCTTCATTAGATAAAATATGAGAGGGTCCCCATACATCAGAGACTATTAAATCTAATGGATTCAAATAAACAGTTGTACTGGATTTAAAAGGTAACTTATGACTCCTATGCTCATGACAATAGGATCAAAAACTAATAGTTTGGTTTGAAACCGGAAGAGAAAATTGAGAAATAAATTTGCGAACTGTGCGCATCATTGGATGTCCCATTCGAGCATGCCAGTCTTGGAAACTAGCACGTTCTCCTACACAAGATTTAGGAGATTGATACGAGTCATCAAGTTGATAAAGACCACCCTTTCTACTGCCGCGAAGAAGGACCTTCCCGGTACATCGATCCTTCACAAGACAAAAATTTGGATGAAATTCAAATAAGACATTATTATCGGCAGTAAGACGAGAAACAGATAAGAGATTATGAGAGATTTTTGGTGCAAAAAGAACATTACGTAGCCGCAACTTACGAGTGGGAGTTCCCAAAATAAAGGAACCAACATTAGAAATTGGTATAGAATAACCATTAACCATTTGTATTTGATCAGGACCAGTATACTCAGTTGGAAACTGAAGACGAGAGAGATCATTCGTTATATGATCGGTAGCACCACTGTCAGAAGTCCATGGAGGAGTTGGTAACAAACCAGTTTGAGCAGTATATGCACGCGGTGCGGAAGCTGGTGGTTGACGACGTGGAGGATGAAAACCACGATCAAACCGGTTCCAACAGTCCGGTGCTTCATGAATGGGACGACCACAAAGCTGACAAGGAATTTCAGACCAGTTGCGTTGTGGTGAAGGAGTTGAAAACCGAGAGTTGTTTGAAAATCTAATGTCCGCTCCAAAATTGGGCCTAAATGAGTTCGCTGCAGAGGTGGGCCGAGGTGAGGTCGCTGCATAGTTGGTCCTGGTTGATGCCGTAACAGATGGAGTTGGGATGGGACTGTAGAATCGAGATGAAGGCAACGCTGCTCCATGGGATTGAGCAGTAACGTTTGCTACAGGCTGAATTTGTAATGCTTTCTCCTGATGCTCCATACATAACTCAAAAGTAAGAAGAAAAGTGAGAAAATCTTCCACAGTGAGAGAACTCATCGTGGTAGTCAAGGATGTAACAATAGCATCATAAGAACTGTCAAGACCGGCGAGAAGACAATGACGAAATTCTTTGTCGGTAACCGTTATATTGGCAGCAGTAAGACTATCCACTAAGTCACGAGCGTGATTGATATATTCTCGCATGGTTTTTGATCTTTTTTTAAGAGCATGGAGCTCACAGTGAAGATGATGAATTTGTGCATCATATTTGGAAGCATATTGAGCTACAAGAGAGTCCCAAATAGCTTTGGAAGTTGTAAGACGATGAACATGTCGAAAAACAGCAGGTGTAAGAGATGAGAACAACCAACTTACTAGAATTTTATCTTGTTTTGTCCATGAAAGAAAAGCCTGGGTAGGAGCAGCATCATCAACTGGAGGTGCTGGGCAGGGTTTCGTACCAGTAACATAACCATCGAGATCGTAACCCTGAAGATATGGTAAAAACTGAGCTCGCCACAAGGAATAATTGTTTTCATCTAATTTAACAGTGATTATATGATGAGGTTGAGAGAATTGAACAGAGGCCATGGAAGAGATAGTAGATGAGATTGTTGAGGATTCGGTCGACATAATTGAGGATCATAAAGGCTAAGATGATACCAAGCTAGAACTATTTAGGTTTTAGGTTAAACTGAAGAAGAAATAGATAAAAAGAAGAGAAGAGTTTTGACAGAAGTTTAATATCCTTAAAAAATATTTTCACATACAACTTGGTTTGTTGAGATACATATGTATATATACAAAGACGTCCTTGAACAACAAGGAAAGGATGTTTACTAACTAAACAATATTTCCTAAAATACAAAACTGTGAATTATCAGGGTATCGTGTGTCAAATATCACATGTACCAGATGATGAGCTAACATGCTCTGGAATCTAAAAGTTGGTCTGGTTCTGGAATCGAAAAATAGATTTAATTTTGGGGATGAGAATGGTCACCCAGATGATGTATAATATTGATTCTTTGAAGAGCCAAACCATGCTATAGTGAAAAAAACTCGGATCACAAAAATGTAAATGAGCCACTATAGAATATACGGACAGTTACATCATGACCATTATGCCTAGGAGATTGCAAGAGAATGTTTACAATTGATTGACTTTCGGTCCAGTACAGTTGACTTTTGCTGACCAAGAAGCAAGAACAGAAAAGAGAACCCTCCTCTCCCCTGGGACAATGCATTACAATACAAAAATTACCTTGATTAACCTCTAGAGAATTATACTTATTAAACAATTTACTCTATTCATATAAGAGATGATTATCATTGAAGTTATCATCATCATACATTAGTTCTTGACTATTGAGATAACCCATAATTAATGTAATCACTAATCATCAATCATCATACAACTTATTAATGAAAGCTCCCCCCTCATTTCATTTTACCATCATACAACTTATTGTCGAGAAATTTAGGCAACTTCATATGCAAAGAAGATGGTAAACACTTTTGTTTCTTGAATTGTTTTGATGCTGCCCTCAACACCTTTTCCCATCCCTGAAATTTAAACAATTACCACCAATTTAATTACTCATCAGTCGATCGGTAAATTAAAAGACAGAGTTAATCAAACAAAAAATGCAATCCAGTCAATCAATCCCATTCAGCAACCAATTAAGAATCCTGATCTCTCTGCTAATTGAACCAATTAAATTGAAAATATGAAGAAATTACCTTTTGAGGAGTAAATCCCTTTTTAGCCATAGGAGTTTTAGATAGATCCAGTGATGATGAGCTATTATTTTTCATCTTCTTCTTCTTCATCATCTTCATCATTTTCACTCCAATCTTGTTCTTCATCTTTGCTGTTACATTACTACAACTGTTTTCTTCTCCATTCAGTAGATTTTCCTTGTCATCATCATCTAATAGTTTCTTCCGAATGTCATCATCTGAAATTGAAGTCTTTAAAGCCAAAGGGCCACCTCCACGACGGAGTAAAGGAGACCAAATTCCACTCTGAGTGTAATCAAAATCAAAAGCAGAGTTATCCGGGAACTTGCAGAGCAGATTTGTAGCCATTGATGACTGCAAATACTCCACCGTTATCACACGTTCGACTATGATTCGATCTTCTTTCATTTCATGAATTTCCTTACTGAAATTAAGTTGATCAAAATGTTGTTTGAGTGACAGAGAAATGAAAACAGAGAGTGAGAGAGATGGTAGAAGATAATGAAATCAACGGTACAAAAATGTTTTGTTTTTGTCTGTAAAGAGAGAGAGAGAGAGAGAGTTACCGTTGAGAAATTCAAATATTTTCTTTATTTATTTATCCAAGAAATTATTGATAGATTGTTGGGTTTGGGCTTAGTTGTTAGGCCTGTCTTATAGGCAAGTATTTTGAAGTGTCAAGTGACTTGCCGCTAGACAGCAAGTTGTTTTCTTCTTCTTTTTTAATCTCGGAACAGTAGGATAGGTAGTTCCCAAGCTGATGGGTTTGAACATAATTTTGAAGCCATAAGGTTTGGGACGGGTCATCCAAAAAGGGATTACTCGAAATAGTGACGGATACTCTTCTTACTATCCATTTTCTTCTTGGATAACTTTGAGGATTAAGTACTTAACAATGAAAAAATAATTAAACAAGCAATAAAATCAACACATTGTATATATTGAGAATGAAGCAACATAGTAGTTTTTACAATGTATAGTTAGTTATAGTATAATAATAGACCATATCCATAATCTTCTTCACCTCATTCCTTTTGGTATCTGAATTACAACATCATCAATATATACTTACAGCATTTTTACAGTTTACATGCACAACAAGTTTATTGTTTAGGGATCAACTGTAAGTTAATTCCATCAACTTCAAAGAATTTGAAATCAGCCATGGCTAAAATCTTTCTTCCAACACACAAGAAACAAGAAGAAAGTAAGCCTTGGAAATTGGCATTGGCACTCCGATCGAAAAAATAAAAAGCAAAGAAAACGTTGAATGGCCATTGCATGCATCCTTACTGACATGCATGCACTGTTGATCAAGCCCATTTAGCAATGATAGCCATACAAGTAGTCCCAAGTAGAAGGGATACGTAAGCTGAAAACTGAAGCTTACCGTTCTGTTGAACTCTAGGGTTCATGAAATCAGCAGCTAACAGATCCACCAGGGACATGTATATCAAGATTCCAGCTGCTGCTGCATCTAGGACACCTGATGTTATTAGAGAGGTTGGACTGTTCTCTTCGTAGGAATTTGATATTGCGATGCCGATTCCAATCCCAATTGGTGTTGTAAGTGAGAAAAATAGTATCATTATCACAACGGCTCTACTCTTGAATTTCGCCTACATGCACAACATACAAAACACATAAAAGATTATAATCAGTAAAAACATATAAGCTAGGTGCGATATGATATTGCATTAATTGTTGGTACGTACCTGAGTTATGCATCCACCAAGTCCAACGCCCTCGAAGAATTGATGGAAAGTTAGCGCTCCAACAAGTGGCTTAATGCTAGATGGGTCTTCAGATGCGCCTAAGGCTATCCCAATTATCACCGAATGAACCACGATTCCCAGCTCCAATACCTGCATCCACATTTTAACACAAAATTAATTAGTTAAGAGTAAATAATGCACTACAAGCCCCTTAATTCATTTCATTTTATTATTATTTTTTAGGGAAAAAAAAGAGAGGATAACTATTTTATTTTTTTATCAAAAAAAAGAAAAAATTATTTAATTTAATTTTTATTAGTTTTTAGTATTATTTGTATTGTTTTTCGGTGTAAATTAGAAAGTAGATAAGATTGGACCTTATATCATGCATGGTTATATTACCTTGACTTTTAGAGATATAAAAAAATATCTGATATTTTTGTTTTTCTTGTGTAAACATCTCATTAACAATTATTTTTAGACGGCTGAGCGATATAGACTAAGATCGTGCCTACCTGGTCTCGCTAGTCAGAATACCGATGTTTTGTCAGATACCTTAAATGAGTGACATGGATACCTTGAGATCGCCTCAGGTCATGCGTGGCTATATTACGTTGACTTTTAGATATGAAAAAATATCTGACATTTTCTTTTTTTCTGTAAATAACTCTTTATTAATTATTTATATTTTTGTAGACGAATCATTAAAAATTATTTTTAGACGGCTGAGCGATTTAGAATTAGGTCGTGCATACCTGGTTTCACTAATCCTGCTACATGTATTTTTTGCCGGATACCGGAAATAAGTTACTCGAATATTATGAGCAGTTCTAAAGATTATCCTCATTCAAAATCATATAATTAAGATCGTGCCAACCCGGTATGACTACTCAGAATACCTGTATTTTTCCGAATACCGTAAAACGAGTTATACAGATACCATGCGATCAATTCTAGAAATTATCCCCATTCAAAATCATATATTATATTGGTACAATGTTCTTGATGGATAAGTGGAAATAGCAATTTAGATGGCCTTTATATTAAAATATCCTTTGTATAATTGCATGCTAATAGTACAAAACTCATACATATAAAACTTAAAGTTTATCTTGGTTCTTTCGATGATCTATTCATATATAAATTCAAGGTTCTTTGTATTTTATTTTTATTTTTTTCATGTAAAGGAACATGTAATAACTACTAAAATACAGGGTGTTTTTATAGGAAAAATCGGATTATTTAGGGTCTATGAAACAAAAAAATATAAATTCTTACTTGGGAGATGACACGATGTCGCATAAGTTCAGACGATGAGTTAGCCTCGGATGACTCCATGGCGTTAGCTGACCCATGTGAATGAGCATGTGTTGCATAGTTTTGCACATGATCATCACCCTGGTCTTGATTATGATCCATAATCGCACCTTGTGTGTTCTTAAAGTTTGATCTTCTATAGTAGCCAGTAGCTAAGGTATCGACCATCAACGTCAATATGGCTGACATCATTGCAATGAATCCGGTGAACGGAAAATTTGCCCATGGATTCTCCTTCAAACAAGGTGAAGTTAGGCTTTCGAATGCATCTGGAAGTATATGGATGAATGCGGTTGCTAAGATAACACCAGCTGCAAATGCTTTGATCACAAAGAATATATCTTTCTCTGGTCTTATAGCCGGAAATTTCTTTCCGATCTGGGGAAGAGCTACTCCAATTGCACCAGCAACCAGAATCGCTACAAATGCAACTATCTTGTATTTAAGCGCCTCTTTCTTGTTATGTTCTCCTTCTTCCGGCGGGTCGCATGTGCACTCTGCTGAGACATTTGTTACCGCAAGAACAAGGAATGACAGTAACACCACGGCTAATGTCTTGAAGACATTCCAAGAAGAAGAACAAGGTTGCAGAAGCTGCAGCTTATTATTCATGGCTGGGTGTTTGGGAAAACGGAGAAGCTGAAACTACACATAATAACAGATCGACTATATAACAATGTGATTGACTAATAACACCTTGGCGTGTGCCAGTATTTAATTTTATTTCGAGGTGTATACGGTAGACAGGTTAGGGTCATATCGGTCATACCCAAATACTAATTAAATAAATTAGTTTCTTGAATTAAAATAATAATAATTGATGATTTCAAACCTGATTAGTACTGCACACTGGAACCTAGCTACATATGAATCTCAGCAATGTTCATACCATGTTGACATCCTAGGGATTCTAAATCAAGATCCTTAGCTTGTGTTCATTGATCATGATTTTTACTAAGTACGCCCAAGGTCAACACTTAAAAATGTCGACATTATAAAGTCATGCCACCTTCTCTATTTGCTTAACTCCAAAAAATCATTTTTTAGATTTATCAGAACTCAGAAGGGAACACAATATTTATTAGCCTTGGAATTTTGCATTTGTTATTAAATGAATAATCGAAATTTCAACTTTTAGTACATCTTGCATTTTTTTTTTTTTTTTTTTTTTGGTATCAAGAGGAAAAGAGAGGAAAAACTAGTTGTTGTCTACATCCCAGAGGCGAACAAGACTAGTAGGGAGATTAGAACTGTATTTTGTTAGGATTAGGAATAACTTAAGGATTAGTAAGCAATTAGCCGTGGTCATTATCAGCAGGCACCCCAATTCCAACTTGCCCAAATGACATAAGGATTGTCAACTCTACATAAGACGCCCATGTCCATTGGTTTTGACGTGAGATCGACTAAAGTGACCGAAGTGGAATACGGGCGTGGTAAAAGCCCAACAATAATAATAATTTGAAGAAATATTCCCTCCGTCTCATTGTTAGTTGACATATTTGTTTTTAGATTTTGTGTCATTAATAATTGATTTTATATCATTTGATATTTATAGTTATATTCGTTACGTAGGTGTTTTACATCGATCAAAACGTTTGCGGAAACAAGGAATTGTTATTTCAACATGCATGCAAGCATTTGAAAGGAGCATTTTGGCATAGAGGCCGGTGGTGTTACGAATTCATTTCGTTTCGGAGGGATGCAGATGAATTGAAGTTAGAATACAGGGTTTTTGAATTTTTTTTGGTTGAAAGCCTATGTATTGGTATCCCTATGTGATTTTTTGTGAAAGACTTCAACTGACAAAATGGTCAATAGTGTGTAGTGACCTCATTTTGAAATACACTTCTGGTGTTATTAGTAATATGTGTTGGCTAAATATCTTTCGTTACCGATTTTCCAATAATACAACTCATGTATTATCCACCGATCCGTTACATCTCTTTGTAACACGGTTTCCATCTATGTATCACGTTTCGTAATACCAACAATGAAACAAGAAAAGAAGGATAGAAAAGATGATCAATTACAAACTTAAACAAACTTACTTGGGTGTATTGAGGCAAGTAATCTCTTTTCTTAAGACATTTGATGCCATGTATATAATGCTGTTACAGATTTAGCGGCACATGTCTCCAACATTCAACAATACCTCGATGTTTTTCGCAGAACTTCGATAACACCGAACAACGAACGCGAATGGATGTAGCACAAACTCTTCTTTAACTCTTGAAGACACATGCAAACTCTTAAATGTCTAGTACTAGTTTTATGACTCTAAAAACATACTTGCAATGGAGAATGAGTGGGGTTTATATAGGCTAGAGGTAACTCTTGGAGAAGTCCTCTCATGAAGAGTCACAACCCTTAATGGAGAGTCACATCCCTTGGGATAAGACACTAATGTTGGAAAGACTCAAGTGAGTTGACACACCTATTCATATTTCTATTCAAAAATTCCAACAATATGCATCGATACTAATATAATTATATTTTTGTAATTCTCTGAATCACTCTTTTTCCTCTTTTATTTTTTTTATTGGCTCATCGAGAAACAAAGAAGAGGGTGGTGGTGGTGGTGATGAAAGAGGATGAAACTGAAGGAGAGGGACAGTGGTGGTGGTTTTCTCCGTCTCCTCGCTGGTTTTCACCATAGACCTTCAGAATTGAGTTAGATCAACAAAAACACGGGGAAGAAGATTGAAGTCGAATATGTCCCTGAATTTTTAAATATTTACGTTGATTTTACACTACCACGGAAAGACGAGAAGGTAAACGTGTAATATCACTCAATTGAAATTTTTGGTTACACATACCAAAACTCCCCCTTTTCTTTATTATAGTATAAGATAAGATAAGATAAGATAAAATGTGAGCGCTATATTAAAAGCAAATTCATGCCTTCATACGTAATCTCTTTTGGCCTCCCCACATAGGATGAATCATTCTTTTATAAATTTCCCCTCTGGCTTTGGCGATTCCAGTTCTCAACCTACTGCTTTATTCTGATTCTATGATATATGTACATTACTAGCAACATCTAAGGAGGAGTGTTGTTGTTACAGAATCAGATCAATTGACAATTTTTTCATATTCAGTCTCTTTCTCAAAAAATTTACAAGACCCCATAGAAAGGATTTTAACGATGTATCATCCACTACACAGTGATACTAGTGCAGATTTTGTGCTATCTCTTCTTTGGATAGAAATTTCTTTTTCGGCCAGCGTTGCTTTGGATTTCATGTGTTATTGCTCCCAGTATTTACTTGAACGTGTCTTTGCCCTTTTTATGACCACTAAAATGCTCATAGATAACTCCAACAACTAAATTAGAGCATACTTACCCTGGTACGGAAACGTACACCTGACCACATTTGATATTTGATATTTCTAGCATGTGGTACAAACAACAACATGGATATACTATTAGATAGCCTCAATTTCACTTTTGCACTTGCCTGATTTGGTAACTTTAGGTCCTAATGTACAAACTTGTTTGATAATTATGCAGTTCCAAGTAAAACTATGATCTCTTGACTTGGAATGGACTCTTTGCAAAATCAAGTATCTTGCAGATCTGGCAAAAATATCTAGGCAATTAGGTAGTAGTTCCACCACCACATACACGAGTTTTTGGGTGAGAGTGCAAATAATATTGTGGCAACAGCTAAAACTTCCCTAGCTGCAAAGTATATGGACTTCCTATGTTGTGCCATTTTCATATGAACCTATAAGAAGATAACAAAAAAGAAAATGAAAACTCATCAGTTGTAACACGGTTTCCATCTATGTATCACGTTTCGTAATACCAACAATGAAACAAGAAAAGAAGGATAGAAAAGATGATCAATTACAAACTTAAACAAACTTACTTGGGTGTATTGAGGCAAGTAATCTCTTTTCTTAAGACATTTGATGCCATGTATATAATGCTGTTACAGATTTAGCGGCACATGTCTCCAACATTCAACAATACCTCGATGTTTTTCGCAGAACTTCGATAACACCGAACAACGAACGCGAATGGATGTAGCACAAACTCTTCTTTAACTCTTTAAAACACATGCAAACTCTTAAATGTCTAGTACTAGTTTTATGACTCTAAAAACATACTTGCAATGGAGAATGAGTGGGGTTTATATAGGCTAGAGGTAACTCTTGGAGAAGTCCTCTCATGAAGAGTCACAACCCTTAATGGAGAGTCACATCCCTTGGGATAAGACACTAATGTTGGAAAGACTCAAGTGAGTTGACACACCTATTCATATTTCTATTCAAAAATTCCAACAATATGCATCGGTACTAATATAATTATCTTTTTGTAATTCTCTGAATCACTCTTTTTTCCTCTTTTATTTTTTTTCTTGGCTCATCTTTGTTTCGAGAAACAAAGAAACAAAGAAGAGGGTGGTGGTGGTGGTGATGAAAGAGGATGAAACTGAAGGAGAGGGACAGTGGTGGTGGTGGTTTTCTCCGTCTCCTCGCTGGTTTTCACCATAGACCTTCAGGAATTGAGTTAGATCAACAAAAACACGGGGAAGAAGATTGATCGAATATGTCCACAATTTTTAAATATTTACGTTGATTTTACACTACCACGGAAAGACAGAAGGGTAAACGTGTAATATCAACGGCAATTGAAATTTTTGGTTACACACACCAAAACTCCCCTTTTCTTTATTATAGTATAAGATAAGATAAGATAAAATGTGAGCGCTATATTAAAAGCAAATTCATGCCTTCATCGAATCTCTTTTGGCCTCCCCACATAGGATGAATCATTCTTTTATAAATTTCCCTCTGGCTTTAAGCGATTCCAGTTCTCAACCTCTTGCTTTATTCTGATTCTATGATATATGTACATTACTAGCAACATCTAAGGAGGAGTGTTGTTGTTACAGAATCAGATCAATTGACAATTTTTTCATATTCAGTCTCTTTCTCAAAAAATTTACAAGACCCCATAGAAAGGATTTTAACGATGTATCATCCACTACACAGTGATACTAGTGCAGATTTTAAAGTATCTCTTCTTTGATAGAAATTTCTTTTTCGTCCAGCGTTGCTTTGTATTTCATGTGTTATTGCTCCCAGTATTTACTTGAACGTGTCTTTGCCCTTTTTTATGACCACTAAAATGCTCATAGATAACTCCAACAACTAAATTAGAGCATACTTACCCTGGTACGGAAACGTACACCTGACCACATTTGATATTTGATATTTCTAGCATGTGGTACAAACAACAACATGGAGATACTATTAGATAGCCTCAATTTCACTTTTGCACTTGCCTGATTTGGTAACTTTAGGTCCTAATGTACAAACTTGTTTGATAATTATGCAGTTCCAAGTAAAACTATGATCTCTTGACTTGGAATGGACTCTTTGCAAAATCAAGTATCTTGCAGATCTGGCAAAAATATCTAGGCAATTAGGTAGTAGTTCCACCACCACATACACGAGTTTTTGGGTGAGAGTGCAAATAATATTGTGGCAACAGCTAAAACTTCCCTAGCTGCAAAGTATATGGACTTCCTATGTTGTGCCATTTTCATATGAACCTATAAGAAGATAACAAAAAAGAAAATGAAAACTCATCAGTTGTAACACGGTTTCCATCTATGTATCACGTTTCGTAATACCAACAATGAAACAAGAAAAGAAGGATAGAAAAGATGATCAATTACAAACTTAAACAAACTTACTTGGGTGTATTGAGGCAAGTAATCTCTTTTCTTAAGACATTTGATGCCATGTATATAATGCTGTTACAGATTTAGCGGCACATGTCTCCAACATTCAACAATACCTCGATGTTTTTTTTAACTTCGATAACAGAACAACGAACGCGAATGGATGTAGCACAAACTCTTCTTTAACTCTTGAAGACACATGCAAACTCTTAAATGTCTAGTACTAGTTTTATGACTCTAAAAACATACTTGCAATGGAGAATGAGTGGGGTTTATATAGGCTAGAGGTAACTCTTGGAGAAGTCCTCTCATGAAGAGTCACAACCCTTAATGGAGAGTCACATCCCTTGGGATAAGACACTAATGTTGGAAAGACTCAGGTGAGTTGACACACCTATTCATATTTCTATTCAAAAATTCCAACAATATGCATCGGTACTAATATAATTATCTTTTTGTAATTCTCTGAATCACTCTTTTTCCTCTTTTATTTTTTTTCTTGGCTCATCTTTGTTTCGAGAAACAAAGAAACAAAGAAGAGGGTGGTGGTGGTGGTGATGAAAGAGGATGAAACTGAAGGAGAGGGACAGTGGTGGTGGTGGTTTTCTCCGTCTCCTCGCTGGTTTTCACCATAGACCTTCAGAATTGAGTTAGATCAACAAAAACACGGGGAAGAAGATTGAAGTCGAATATGTCCCTGAATTTTTAAATATTTATGTTGATTTTACACTACCACGGAAAGACAGAAGGGTAAACGTGTAATATCACTGTCAATTGAAATTTTTGGTTACACACACCAAAACTCCCCCTTTTCTTTATTATAGTATAAGATAAGATAAGATAAAATGTGAGCGCTATATTAAAAGCAAATTCATGCCTTCATACGTAATCTCTTTTGGCCTCCCCACATAGGATGAATCATTCTTTTATAAATTTCCCCTCTGGCTTTGGCGATTCCAGTTCTCAACCTACTGCTTTATTCTGATTCTATGATATATGTACATTACTAGCAACATCTAAGGAGGAGTGTTGTTGTTACAGAATCAGATCAATTGACAATTTTTTCATATTCAGTCTCTTTCTCAAAAAATTTACAAGACCCCATAGAAAGGATTTTAACGATGTATCATCCACTACACAGTGATACTAGTCATGATTTTGTGCTATCTCTTCTTTGGATAGAAATTTCTTTTTCGGCCAGCGTTGCTTTGTATTTCATGTGTTATTGCTCCCAGTATTTACTTGAACGTGTCTTTGCCCTTTTTATGACCACTAAAATGCTCATAGATAACTCCAACAACTAAATTAGAGCATACTTACCACAGTAAAACGCATTACACACGACCACATTTGATATTTGATATTTCTAGCATGTGGTACAAACAACAACATGGAGATACTATTAGATAGCCTCAATTTCACTTTTGCACTTGCCTGATTTGGTAACTTTAGGTCTTAATGTACAAACTTGTTTGATAATTATGCAGTTCCAAGTAAAACTATGATCTCTTGACTTGGAATGGACTCTTTGCAAAATCAAGTATCTTGCAGATCTGGAAAAATATCTAGGCAATTAGGTAGTAGTTCCACCACCACATACACGAGTTTTTGGGTGAGAGTGCAAATAATATTGTGGCAACAGCTAAAACTTCCCTAGCTGCAAAGTATATGGACTTCCTATGTTGTGCCATTTTCATATGAACCTATAAGAAGATAACAAAAAAGAAAATGAAAACTCACCAGTTGTAACACGGTTTCCATCTATGTATCACGTTTCGTAATACCAACAATGAAACAAGAAAAGAAGGATAGAAAAGATGATCAATTACAAACTTAAACAAACTTACTTGGGTGTATTGAGGCAAGTAATCTCTTTTCTTAAGACATTTGATGCCATGTATATAATCTTTATTCTGATTTAGCGGCACATGTCTCCAACATTCAACAATACCTCGATGTTTTTCGAGAACCCATAACACCGAACAACGAACGCGAATGGATGTAGCACAAACTCTTCTTTAACTCTTGAAGACACATGCAAACTCTTAAATGTCTAGTACTAGTTTTATGACTCTAAAAACATACTTGCAATGGAGAATGAGTGGGGTTTATATAGGCTAGAGGTAACTCTTGGAGAAGTCCTCTCATGAAGAGTCACAACCCTTAATGGAGAGTCACATCCCTTGGGATAAGACACTAATTTTGGAAAGACTCAAGTGAGTTGACACACCTATTCATATTTCTATTCAAAAATTCCAACAATATGCATCGATACTAATATAATTATCTTTTTGTAATTCTCTGAATCACTCTTTTTCCTCTTTTATTTTTTTTCTTGGCTCATCTTTGTTTCGAGAAACAAAGAAACAAAGAAGAGGGTGGTGGTGGTGGTGATGAAAGAGGATGAAACTGAAGGAGAGGGACAGTGGTGGTGGTTTTCTCCGTCTCCTCGCTGGTTTTCACCATAGACCTTCAGAATTGAGTTAGATCAACAAAAACACGGGGAAGAAGATTGAAGTCGAATATGTCCCTGAATTTTTAAATATTTACGTTGATTTTACACTACCACGGAAAGACAGAAGGGTAAACGTGTAATATCACTGTCAATTGAAATTTTTGGTTACACATACCAAAACTCCCCCTTTTCTTTATTATAGTATAAGATAAGATAAGATAAAATGTGAGCGCTATATTAAAAGCAAATTCATGCCTTCATACGTAATCTCTTTTGGCCTCCCCACATAGGATGAATCATTCTTTTATAAATTTTCCCTCTGGCTTTGGCGATTCCAGTTCTCAACCTACTGCTTTATTCTGATTCTATGATATATGTACATTACTAGCAACATCTAAGGAGGAGTGTTGTTGTTACAGAATCAGATCAATTGACAATTTTTTCATATTCAGTCTCTTTCTCAAAAAATTTACAAGACCCCATAGAAAGGATTTTAACGATGTATCATCCACTACACAGTGATACTAGTGCAGATTTTGTGCTATCTCTTCTTTGGATAGAAATTTCTTTTTCGGCCAGCGTTGCTTTGGATTTCATGTGTTATTGCTCCCAGTATTTACTTGAACGTGTCTTTGCCCTTTTTATGACCACTAAAATGCTCATAGATAACTCCAACAACTAAATTAGAGCATACTTACCCTGGTACGGAAACGTACACCTGACCACATTTGATATTTGATATTTCTAGCATGTGGTACAAACAACAACATGGAGATACTATTAGATAGCCTCAATTTCACTTTTGCACTTGCCTGATTTGGTAACTTTAGGTCCTAATGTACAAACTTGTTTGATAATTATGCAGTTCCAAGTAAAACTATGATCTCTTGACTTGGAATGGACTCTTTGCAAAATCAAGTATCTTGCAGATCTGGCAAAAATATCTAGGCAATTAGGTAGTAGTTCCACCACCACATACACGAGTTTTTGGGTGAGAGTGCAAATAATATTGTGGCAACAGCTAAAACTTCCCTAGCTGCAAAGTATATGGACTTCCTATGTTGTGCCATTTTCATATGAACCTAATAGAAGATAACAAAAAAGAAAATGAAAACTCACCAGTTGTAGGGAAGAGGATGGATTACTGAACCACCAATTTCTAAGATAACAAATATATAAGACATGACATTATGATCAAAGCTTGGGACCTTAATTAACAATCCAATTGTCTAACACCACATAGTTGTTTACCTTAATTAGAAATAAGGTGTAGTAGAATCGTGTGGCACGGAGTTAAACGCATTTTTTGCATACAAACATTAAAAGTTTTTTTGCATTTCACAAACAAAATCTTGTACTGGAAAACGAAACATATGGAAATAAATGAAATCTACTATCTGGAATACATGTAGTGAGACAATTCAAAGTACAAGTTCAGGAAGCTTGGAGCAAAGAAACAGTTTGACCTAAATACCTCTAAATTCAATGTTAGAGAAATGTCACTCCTTTGAATCACCAAAACAACCTCCAGATCTCCAAATCCAAAAATCTAAATTCAATGTTAGAGAAACGTTGCCTACAAAGCAAATTAAGTTGATGAGAAATAATGGTTTCAATCATAGTCAGTGACATTTGACTCAACCAAACAACCCATTATAACAGTCCTCACTACCAAGTTGATTCAGGTTGTCATGTCCGATTGAACAGATCCTTGAGTCTGCTATATTCCTATGTTAAGCTTGCGAAGATAATGAATATTAAGGGAACTGTCAACATTAAACATGCACTTGCTCATGTACAACTTGCCAAGATAATGAATATCACGGATATTTTAGGCAAATAGTTTCACTACAGTTGTTAATATCTTTGTTTTCTCGGTGGTTTTTTATATCTCTTTCTCATCTTTCTTCGTCCCAAAATCAAGTAAACAATTTTCTACAGAAACTTTTCCTCAGTCTACGTTATTCAATTTCAACGGGGTGAATCGATAGAAACAACATCTCAACATCAAATGGGATAACTATAATCTAATTAATTAACCTATTTTCTGTTCAGATGTTGTTTTGATGTTTGATTTTAAGGAGAACTCACATCAAATCGAATTGGGATGGGGTAAGAATTGCGTTTAAGGCTACATGTAATTTTGAGTTTTCGTACTCATAAAATTATTGATTCCTTTAATCTCTTAGATTATTTTAGTCACTGTAAATTTGAGTATGAGTTTTAGTTTTTTTAATGGTTTTAGTAATTTTAGTTAGGTTTTAGATATCAGTTGAAGAGTTGATTCTGGGTATGACCTTCAATTTCAGGTGAAATTCAGAAAATCAAATCATTATTTTTTCAGCTTCGGGGTTAAATGTTCAATATTTCCATACTTCTAAATGTTTGTTGAAATGTCTAATAGAAAATAACACTTAAATCTGCTTTGGTTTAGAAGTCATCTGTTTATATAAAACTAATGTTAAATTTTTAGTTGTGCTTTATGGTAATGGAGTATACACTGGCTCGCGGAGATCAGGTGGGAGTTACAACTTATAATGCATTCTTACTGAACTTGGTAATGTCAGCTTGCAAATTTTAGAAACACAACAATGTAGATGGAGGCTCAGGTTAACCATTACCCCTATTTTAAAGTTGAGGTTAACTGTTCATTATTTCTTAATTTGTTGTCGGGAATGCACGTTTGAGGTCCAATTAGGATCCCTGCCTAGATTGATTAGTTGTCATACATATTGTTTGCCTATTAATATGGGGCTTAAAGATGATACGTATATAAACCACAATATATGGTTTTTGTTTGCCATGACAAAATTATGGAAGTTCGCTTATTAGCTACAGAATAGAAAAAATATATGATAAAGTGTATTCGTTTGCCTTTTTAATTTATGTTTGTCGCATTTAATGATATGAATTATTGAGCCTTTTTGCTGATGTGTATAGTGTTTTGCAGATATCTACGCATTTGGGTGCATGTTGGATGCACATATTCGTGGCACATAGGGTGATTCTCCTATTTATGCCTCATGTGTAGGGGTGTTCATGGTCGGTTTTGGTTCGGTTTCAAGCCAAACCAAAACCGAAACCAATACTATCGGTTTCTAACAATTGAAACCAAACCAATCCATTAACCACTGGTTCGGTTTCCAAATGGTTCCAGCCGGTTTCGGTTTTTCCCAGTGGTTTTTGGTTAACCAATAATTATGTCAAACCAAAAAAAAATACACAAATTTACAGAAAAAATAGTAAAATTTAAAGACAAAAAATAAATAAAAAGAATATCAAGAGTAGTTAAATCTTACTCTAAATCTAGAGATCAAAAGAAGATTTAACTAATGGCAGGCTATACAGTGATATCTCTAATGAAAATTTAATCAATGATTTTTTTTTATTTTTATCAATATTCGGTTAACCATTGGTTATTGGTTCGGTTTCTCTATCATACCAAAACCAAACCATTAATCTCGGTTTTCATCTTTTCTAAACCAAAACCAACCATTAGTTAATGGCTTGGTTTGGTTTCCCCCTAATCGGTTTGGTTTGGTTCGGTTTCTCGGTTAACCATTAACCATGAACACCCCTACTCATGTGTGATTCTTATTATTGGTTATGAACACCCCTACTCATGTGTGATTCTTATTATTGGTTGTTTGATGGGTAAGCTTCCCTTTTACCTCCTTCTTAAAAATTGCAGCGGTCAGATATTGTTTCTTATTAATAGTTATGTATAGGGTCTAAGGTTTTGATTTTTAAGTACAGACTGAATTTAAGCATCATCAATCTACTATCAAGGAATGCATGAGTTTTTCAGGAATGTACGTACGACTTCCAATTAGGATTCACTGCTATCATAGGGACATAATATGTAAAATTAATGTCATGCAATCACCATTTTTTATTCGTAAACTTTGTTATGTTCTCCTGATCCTGTACCATCCAGTAAATTGTGCCGTTTAGATCTAGATCCTTCGTCGGATCACAATAATGTTGACCTTAGGAAGCCATGAGAGAGAGAGAGAGCATCCGAAGAAGGTGATAACAAACTCTTAGAGTCTTGATGCTGAGACGAATGCTCAAACTTCTTAAAACTAAATGGTGTAGTATGTTTAGCATTTTGATGAACATAAATATCTTTGGTAACTACTTTCATAAATATTAACCGATTTGATGCTAACCAAACAATGATTTGAAATGCGTATTTGGTAGTCTTTATTTCTCATTATCTACCATTTCTGCAATTCTATTTTCGTCAGTTCCAAATTGTTAAAGCATTATATTTGCACGGCAAGTGCATCGCAGGTGTGGTTTCACTAGAATGACAAGTGCATTATATTTGATTTAGCAATTAGATGTCATGGCGCCAATTGTGTAACCTGATTTCTCTTGGAATGGCACATTTTCTACTTGCCCAAGTTCATACTAGATTAACATTTAGGCCTTCCATTATAGTTTTCTACGGAAATACTCTTAGTGTCAAGTTTCAATGTTTCGGTATAATTTTGTTAATGATCAGCTCCTCATTGAATTCTCTCCCTAATGGATGTTTGAATTTGGTTCCTTATTGTGTGATGTTTGTTTTGTGTTCAATTTAATTCCTTTACTATCTCTGTATTTTCGTTTTGTGCTTAATTCATTCTAAACATGTTCTTTAATGAATGCAGGAATCGGATGAACTTATACATTGAAAAAAATGCAAGTTTCTCATAAAATATGTCATTTTCCCACCAAAAAATTGCTATCATTTGTGGAACCTAGATTATATGGGGAAGGAAGGCAACATCATCACTGTTGGTACAATGCAAATATTGTTGCTTAATGAACTACATGTAGTCAAGTTTCAGCCATCATATATAGTTGATGTAAACCCAGATGAGGCATATGTAGCTAACAGAACAACGTGGGTGTTTTCACGATATACACAACTCAATCCACTACTAGACCGGGGTTTCTTCTTGACAATATGTTGATATTGGATTTCATTCATGGATGTACCTTATAAGCAAAGTGATATTCGGTCTTTGTATTTTTCACATGTCTGCAGCAATATCTGTAAAAGACACATGCAAAAACACTTATTTATTTATTTTTGTAGATGGATATTTTTTTTTATTATAACCAAGTTATGAAATGCAAAGTTCAATTTATTTCAGGATGGAACGGCAAACGTATCGCGCGTGCGTGTTATACTAGTTTAGAGATTAAGAAAATAACGATTTGTTTGTGTTCTGTCGCTCAGCCTCTTCCCATCAAATCATATCATACTGCAAGTTTCATTGTTGTACTTATGGGAATTGTGAAAGAGGCAGTTTATTGCATAGAGCAAAGACAAGGGTGGTTTGTGGCCCGTCGGGCTACTATCTTAAATGCAAAATATCTTCTTACACCATCTTTACACCTACATCGCATCTAAGAATATTCCCCGCACAAATTCCTTTCCCTGCCCTAACTTAACCCTAGTACATTTCACTTTCTTCTTATCTTCCCCTTCTCTAGGCGGCGTTTTTTCCTCTCTCTCTCTTTCTTCTTCAGAGGATGTCTTGAAAACCCCATGATCAACGAGGTTATGAGCTAAATCAAAGTCTAGTATCATTAACAAGTGAGTGTTTCCGTTTAAAAATTCTTCTGAGGTTTTTTCTTTCAGAAGATTATTTGGTTCTGATACTGTTTTTCTTCCTGTGTTTGAAAGCTTCATCAATCAAAGTAATGATATGAAGCACAATAAGTCAACTGAGTATTATTTCTGAATTTGTGTGTTAAATTTTTTTTTTTTTTAGGTATTTTGATTCAAGGAATAGTAGACATGTTTAGATCTTAGACTGGTTTTTTATTTTGTCTTCTTTTCTTGTGTTTAGATCTTAGATTTTGTGTTTGAAATGTTTCATCAATGAAGAGAAAATCAACAAAACAAACAAAAATAACAGAAACCAATCGTCATCAATGAATAAGCAATTGATAAAGTTGCTGCTATAAAAGAAAGAAACCTCAGAAATAACAGAAACCAACAAAACAAACGGGCCTGTTACTGAAATCTGTCTCTGATTTAAGTTGTGTCTACTTACTTTTTTTCTTATTTAAATGATTTATGCTTCTTCTTGGTTCAGATTGTTGTTTAGAAATCTAATATTTCCGTATGTATTTTTTGTGTGCTAGGAGAAAGCTGAACAGAGCAGGATACAGTCGTGCAATCCTTGCCCAGCCCACAATGTTTGACGACATCCGGATGCAGTAGCATTCGGTGACACCGGTGACATCAGAATGCGACAGCGTTTGGTGACTCCGGTGACATCCGAATGCTAACTCCTTTGGTGTCTCAGGTGACATCCGAATGCTAACGCGTTTGGTGGCTCCGATGAACCAAATTAAGTGGTGGCTTGGCCATCCGAATGCTAACGCGTTTGGTGGCTCCGGTGAACCAAATTAAGTGGTGGCTTGGCCATCCGAATGCTAACGCGTTTGGTGGCTCCAGTGGCATCCTTATGCTGTCGTGTTTGGTGGCTCCAGTGACATCCGA
This sequence comes from Papaver bracteatum, assembly GCA_023529315.1. NCBI lineage: Eukaryota > Viridiplantae > Streptophyta > Magnoliopsida > Ranunculales > Papaveraceae > Papaver > Papaver bracteatum. The sequence goes on along the minus strand of JAJJWX010000400.1, from coordinate 289,033 downwards.
ATGCTAACGCGTTTGGTGGCTCCGGTGAAATCCAAATGCTGCCGCAAACCAAATTAATTGGTGGCTCCGGTGACATCCGAATGCTAATGCGTTTGGTGGCTCCGGTGACATCCAAATGTTTCCGCAAACCAAATTAATTGGTGGCTCCGGTGACATCCAAATTAAGTGGTGGCTTGGCCATCCGAATGCTAACGCGTTTGGTGGCTCCAGTGGCATCCTTATGCTGTTGTGTTTGGCGGCTCCAGTGACATCCGAATGCTAACGCGTTTGGTGGCTCCCGTGACATCCCAATACTGCCGCATTTGGTGGCTCCGGCGACATGAATACATGTCAAATCAAAAGGTAACTTTCTTTCAATGTATACTTAACTTCCCATTAAATTTTGAAATGCGCGAGTTTTTTGGTTGTTACAGGTCTATCATTCTAGTTCTCGATGAGTGTCAGGCTAGTAAATTTACAAAGACATTTAGTAGTCATTATCTCATGGATAAACAATTTCAGGAAAAGCAATAAGAGGTATAAGCATTCTTATCTTATATCAATATGTACCGAGGCAGTGACGGATGGTTAAGAGTTTAGAGTCATGCATCTCACATTCCATTTGGGTATAATATTTGTTACAAATAAAAAGGTAAATAATCTTAACCCTAACTCTATGATTATTATGTTTCGTCTAAAATTGTTCTAACTTGGCCGTCGGAGTACCTTGTTTGTTTTTTGCAGGTTTTGTCTCTGTATTCGATTAGCAGAGTTGTTGAAAAGCAATGCTGGTGCCTTGTGGGGGACGTTATCTGTTTGGTGGTTGATCAAGTTTGCCTCTTAAGTTATGTTTGACTTAAAAAGATACAAATGAAGACTGACCAGTCCTGTGAATTTAGTATTAGCACTAATGAGATCCTTCTCTTCCTTAAAAGAGGTTACATTTTGACTGAAAAGGTACACTTCCAACTCTTTATCTACTTTTACTTGTTTTTGTGTAAAGCTCTTCCAGAGTGAAGCTTCAGAGTATCGTTTTCTGTTTCTGATTATTTTGACTGATCAGGGGTATGATACTACAATGCCTAAATGTCAATTAAACTATGGTGCAGAAGAAGCAATGGAATTGGGAAATTTTCTTGCCCTTAAGTGAAGCTAGAGTTGATGAGACCAAAAGTCTAGTATCACTTGATACTTGGTAGATCTGTAACAAGTCTGTTTAAAATTGTTTAAAGGTTTTTCTGCCAGAAGAATGGTGAGTTATTGGTTTTGATTATGTGATTGTTTTTCTTCTCCTGTGTATCGTTTTTGTTTTTTGCAGGTTTTACCTCTGTATTCCTACGACCAATTCAATTAGCAGAGTTGTTGAAACAGAATGCTTGGGTGGCTGTGGTAGTGTTAACCTAACTAATGAGGTTGGCAGAAACACATCAATGCGCATGGTTGTTAGTGTTGGTGTTAACTAGCACCAATATAAAATTATGACATGAAGGTAGGTAACCAGGTTTAAAATAAATGTCTAACCAGGTTTAAGATTGCAGGAATGATTGGTATATTGTGTTTTTGAAAAACAATCTCCGGGTTGTGCAGGAGAAAGTAGACATACTGCTTAATTATCCGATTAAGGCACGTTGCATTAACCAAATTTCATCAGACCAAAGATGTTAGTCTACAAAAGGATTTCTAATGCTTCTTTACTAAATATATATTAGTACCAATGTTTAAATAGATTTCCCCTTGATAGATGAGACCTTAGATCATGGATGTTATCGTTGGATAGGCAGCTAAATTATTACCATTATACAGTAAATTTGAAATAATTGGTAACATATTCTCAGTCTGATTCTTCTCATTAGATGTGATATTGTGGTTCTCATTGTCATGAATCACATTTCCTGTAATAAGTCCATACAAGTGTCTTTTTAACTATTTATCAATGCATCATACACTCTTGCACAAAGTTGTAAACAGAGACATCTAACAACGATCAAAACAAAACAATCATTAGAACTTGGAGATATTAAAAAATGAGGAAATGTTTTATCATAATGTTTGGCTTTTAGATGTCACGGGTAGATTAATAAATTTAATGATTTTACTCATTTTTTACTTCCAAGTTGGAATAAAACTTCTTCAAAATCTGGAATAACCAATACCCCTGTTTCTAAAGGATACGTGTAAGATTTTTTTAGGATCCTTGTGTCTGTAATGATACCCATGTATAGATTATTGAGACTGTTGACCAAACTCTAAAACCTAAAAGGAGTGCATTTTGTTAGCTTAAACGTCCACATGCAGTTTCTACTCGGTGTTGACCATATTCGTAAGTATCAGCCAATGCGAATCGATATGGTAGATACAGAACTCGGTACAGATGATTTAAAGGATCGTTAATCAATGTCAAAAGATAAGCCCACAAATCATGCTCAAGATTTCATGGGTTTGAGTATGATTTTCTGCAGCACTGGGATTTGGGTCTTTCCAATTATTATTTTTTCTTAGAAGATTATGAATTGAAAAGCCATACATTTTTACTCGAAACTTGCATACCATTGAGGATTACATACTTCAAAAAAAGAAATCCAAATTAAAATCGGCACACTTGTATATATTAGGAATGGTGTTTCCCATACCATAATCTTCTTCACCTCATTCCTTTTGGTGTCTGAATTACTACATCATCAGTATATACTTAAAAACATTTTTACAGTTTACATGTACAAGTTTATTATTGTTTAGGGATTAACTGTAAGCAACTACAGTTAATTAATTCCATCAACTTCAAAAGAATTTGGAAGCAGCCATAGCTATCTTTCTTCCAACACACAAGAAAGAAACAAGCAGAAAGTAAGCCTTGGGAATTGGCGGCAGAATAAAAAGAATTTCAACGACCATTGTATCCTTCATCATATGATCAAGCCCATTTTGCAATGATAGCCATACAGGTAGTCCCAAGAAGAAGGGATACGTAAGCTGAAAACTGAAGCTTACCGTTCTGTTGAACTCTAGGGTTCATGAAATCAGCTGCTAACAGATCCACCAGGGACATGTATATTAGGATTCCAGCTGCAGCTGCATCTAGGACACCTGATGTTATTAGAGCGGTAGGACTGTTCTCTTCGTAGGAATTTGATATTGCGATGCCGATTCCAATCCCAATTTGGTGTTGTAAGTGAGAAAAAATAGTATCATTATCACAACGGCTCTACTCTTGAATTTCGCCTACATGCGCAACACATAATGTTATTAACCAAGAATTATAATTAGCTTAAGTATATAAATATTGCATTAATTGTTGGTACGTACCTGAGTTATGCATCCACCAAGTCCAACGCCCTCGAAGAACTGATGGAAAGTTAGAGCTCCAACAAGTGGCTTAATGCTAGATGGGTCTTCAGATGCGCCTAAGGCTATCCCAATTATCACCGAATGAACCACGATTCCTAGCTCCAATACCTGCATCCACACATTTCACACACAAAAGTTTATCAGTTAATAACGAACAATGAACTACAAGCCCTTTAATTCATTTCTTTTTATTCGAAAAAAGAAACGATAATTTATTTTTATTATTGTTAGTTTCTGGTAAACTCAAAAATAGACAAGATTCGACATTTTTTTTTCTTCAATGAATAACTCATTACTAATTATTTTTAATTTTGTAGTGTATTAAACCATTTTTTTTCTTTTAACAAAACTGGCGTGTAATGAATTTTAATTTGATATAGCATGGTCGCTTGAATTAACCCATCTTTTTCTTTGAAAGTACCTTGAAACTAGCATATACATCTAGTTTTAGACGGCTGAGAATGATTTATATCGTGCATTTCTTTTGAAGAAAAATATTTTTATTAACTAATTAAGAATAAATAATGAACTACAAGCCCTGCAATTCATTTCATTTTCTTATTATTTTTTAGAAAAAAATTTATTATTTATTATTATTATTATTATTAGTCTTTAGTATTATTTATACAACTTTTCTTATAAGTTAGAAAGTAGATAAGATTCGACCTCATATCATGCGTGGCTATATTACATTGACTTTTAGATGTGAAAAGTATTTGACATTTTCTTTTCTTCTATAAATGACCTTCGTTAATAATTATTTTTATTTTTATTAACAGCTCATTAATAATTATTTTAGACGGCTGAGCAATTTAAACTTAGATCGTGCATACCTGATATCACTAGTCCTAATATGGCCCTCATCTAAAATGAGTTATCCGAATACTGTGAAATTATCCTCATTGTAAATCATAAATCAGATTATCCTCGTTCAAAATCAATTCTAGACATTATCCCCACTTCAAATCGTATATTCACAGTCGATAAGCCAAAATAGCAATGTAGGTGGCTTTATATTAAAATATATCCTTTGCATAATTGCATGTTAACAGTACAAAACTTCAAATATATAAAACTTAACGTTTGTTTTGGATCTGTCGATGATCTTTTCATATAAATTGAAGGTTCTTTGTATTTTTACTTTTAAAAGAAACATGTAATAAGTACCAAAATGTAGGGACTATGAACCAAAAAAAATATGATATTCTTTCCTGGGAGATGACACGATGTCGCATAAGTTCAGACGATGAGTTAGCCTCGGATGATTCCATGGCGTTGGCTGACCCATGTGAATGAGCATGTGTTGCATAGTTATGAACATGATCATCCTGGTCTTGATTATGATCCATAATCGCACCCTGTGTGTTCTTAAAGTTTGATCTTCTGTAGTACCCAGTAGCCAAGGTATCGACCATCAACGTCAATATGGCTGACATCATTGCAATGAATCCGGTGAACGGAAAATTTTCCCATGGATTCTCCTTCAAACAAGGTGAAGTTAGGCTCTCGAATGCATCTGGAAGTATATGGATGAATGCGGTTGCTAAGATAACACCAGCTGCAAATGCTTTGATCACAAAGAATATATCTTTCTCTGGTCTTATAGCTGGAATTTTCTTGCCGAGCTGGGGAAGAGCTACTCCAATTGCACCTGCAACCAGAATCGCTACAAATGCAACTATCTTGTATTTAAGCGCCTCTTTCTTGTTATGGTCTCCTTCTTCCGGTGGGTCGCATGTGCATTCAGCCGAGACATTTGTTACCGCAAGAACAAGTAATGACAGGAGTACCACAGCTAAAGTTTTGAAGACATTGCAAGAAGAAGAACAAGGTTGCAGAAGAAGCAGCTTATTCATGGCTGGGTGTTGATAATAGCTTGTTTGCTCATCTAGGAAAGCAACAACAAGGAACAGTTATGTACTAGTGATCCAATTATGTTAATCTTTATAGGTCTAAAGGTTACATTGGGCATAGAGTTAAGAAAATTAGTTTTTTTTTTTTTTTTAATGTGTCATTAGCATTGAATATTGTTTTCAATCTAGGTAGATGGAGTTGAATATAAACGAGGAATGTTCATACCATGTTGACATCCTAGGGATTCCAAATCAAGATCCTCTGCTTGTGTTCATTGATTCATGGTTTTTACTATGTGTACCCAAGGTCAACACCTAAAATGTCGACATTATAAAGTCATGCGAAAAATCATTTTTTTAGATTTATCAGAAGTGAGAAGGGAACACGATATTAATTAGCCTTGGAATTTTGCATTTGTTATTAAATGATTGATGATCAGAATTTCAACGTCTTGCATTTCTGTTAGGATGAGGAATAACTTAAGGATTAGTAAGAAATTGAACCCTGTTTTAGGCCAGCCCAATCCCAACTTGCGCCAAATGACATAAAGATTGTCAATTCTACATAAGACGCTCATGTCCATTGGTTTTGACGCGAGTGACGTTAGATCGGCTAAAATAAACAGTAGTAACAAAATTCTAAAAGCATTAAAAAAATTATCCAATCTGCAGTTGATCTATTACCCTCTCTATACATTATCAAGATTGAATCAAAACAAAGAGTTTCATTGAATGAGTTTTCATTTAGATAACATTAATACAATGTTTTTGATATTTTTGGATTATTACAAATGATACTACAAATGCCTATTTATAGGCTTACAAAGAGAAGAAGAGAACTATGCCTATGGAGGCTAACAACTATGCCTTTGGAGGCTAACAACTATGCTTATGGAGGCTAACAACTATGCCTTTGGAGGCTATCAACTATGCCTTTGGAGGCTAACAACTATTCCTATGGAGGCTAACCTTATATTCTTTGTTTCTAGAATAATCTACATGTTTAGAACATGTTTAGAGGTAATTCTAACACTCCCCTCAAGTCGCATATATGTCGCTCATGCCTAGCTTGCCAACAAACTTCGAAATATTTTACTTGGAACTCGCTTTAGTTAGAATATCAGCTACCTGTTCTTCCGATCTAATTCTAGGTAACTCCACGATCCCATTATCCAACTTCTCTTTAATGAAGAACCTATCTATATCCACATGTTTTGTGCGATCATGATGAACTGATTGTGTGCAATATCACACGCCGCTTTGTTATCGCAGACAAACGAATTGGTTTCTAGAGGATACCCCAATTCAGTTAGCAGACGTTTTAACCACATAACTTCGCAGATACCCAGCGCCATACCTCGCCATTCAGCCTCTGCACTTGATCGTGAAACAACTCCTTGTTTTTTGCTTCTCCATGTAACAAGATTACCCCCAACGAAGGTAAAATATCATGAAGTAGACCTCATATCATCACATGACCCACCATAGTCAGAATCAGTATATGCCTCCATACTTTTGAAGTCTTGACCTTTCTTAAACAAGATCCCTTTTCCCCGGAGCAGACTTGGTATCTTAGGATTCGCATTACCGCATTCATATGTGTTTCTCCAGGATTATGCATGAATTGACTAACAATACTCAATGCATATGCAAGATCGGGTCTTGTATGTGCCAAGTACATTAGTCTACCCACGAGCCTTTGGTATCTTCCTTTATCAACAGGTACTTGGTTGCCATCCGAACATAATTTCAAACCTGGCTCTCATCTTGGTGTATCTACAAGTTGACATGATGTCATACCTGTTTCCTCCAACAAATCAAGGGCATATTTTCTTTGTGACAAGAATATTCCTTCTGTTGATCGAGATACTTCAATTCCAAGGAAGTATTTTAAAGAAGCAAGATCCTTCATCTGAAATTCACTTGATAGATAATTTTGGAGAGCCTTTCTTTCTTCTGGATCATCTCCTGTAACTATCATGTCATCTACATATATGATTAAAGCTGTAATCTTACCTCGATTTTTCTTTAAGAATAAAGTATGATCTGAATTTGCCCGACGATAACCAAATGCTCTCATAGACTTTGTAAATCTTCCAAACCACGCTCTCGGAGATTGTTTCAGACCATACAATGACTTGTTTAACCTGCAAACTTTTCCGTTATGCAACTCTGACTCCATCATTCCTGGTGGAAGCTGCATATACACTTCTTCGGACAAATCTCCATGTAAAAAGGCGTTCTTGACATCAAACTGTTGCAATGGCCAACCCAAATTTGCAGCAAGAGACAACAAGACTCGCACCGTATTCATTTTAGCTACACAGTGCGAATGTCTCATTATAATCTACACCATAAGTCTGGCTATACCCTTTAGCAACCAATCTTTCCTTAAAGCGTTCAATTTCACCATTTGCCTTGTATTTGACTGTAAAAACCCAGCGACATCCCACGACTTTCTTTCCTTCTGGACATTCAACCATGTCCCAAGTATTATTTTCTTGTAAGGATTTCATCTCATCGATCATAGCTTCCCTCCATTTCGGATCAGATAATGCTTCCTGCACGCTGTTAGGAATAACTACAATAGTTAATTGATTCACAAATGACTTATTTGATTCGGTCAGACGGTGATTAGAGATATAATTACTCATGGGATATTTAGCTTTTGATGAAATATCAGGTTCATACATAGATTTAGGGATACCTCTATTCCGACGTTCTGGCAATTGTTTCTTTGCAGGTTCAAGAACATCTTCAGCGAACGGTTGGATTGGGGTTGGTGATCTATCATTATCTTCTTCAACTTCATCTGCATTATCTTCTTCAACTTCATTTATAGCTTCAATTTCATTATCTGTGTTAATTTCTTCCCCACTAACTTTCTGTTCTTTTGGAATTTCAAGAACAACATCTTCTTCGATTATGTCTTCTTCATAGTCAAGAGTCTGAATTTCCTTTTCATACTCCCCCTGAAGTTCAGACTTCGAGTAATACATCACGTGTTCGTGAAACTTAACATCCAATGTGATGTACATTCGTTTAGTTGGAGGATGATAGCACCTATATCCTTTCTGACTTGCAGCATATCCTACGAAGACACATCTTAAAGCTCGGGGAGATAACTTGCTCCGTTGTTTCTTGTGTAAGTGCACAAATACTACACAACCAAATATGCGTGGAGGCAAGTTTGGAACTGTTGGTGAAACTGTTGCCTCACTGAGAGCTTGAAAAGGTGTCTGAAAAATGATAGTGTTGGAAGGTGTACTGTTGATCACATATCTTTAGAGGCAAGAGCTTCACCCCAATAATTTAACAGCATATGAGCTGATATTAATGAAGCGCGCACAACTTCAAGCAAGTGACGGTTTTTCCTTTCAGCTACCCCATTCTATTGAGGAGTATTAGGACAAGTTGTCTGATGAACAATACCACATTCTTTTAAATAATGCTGAAAATCAGTACTTAAATATTCGCCTCCGTTGTCACTTCGAAGAACTTGAATCTTTGTATTGTATTGTGTGTTGACTACTTTGTGAAACCTCTGAAATAAATTATTCACTTCATCTTTTGATTTCATCAAGCAAACCCATGTCATCCTAGTGCAATCATCAATAAAGGTGACGAACCATCGTGCGCTTCCAAGAGTGTTAACTTTAGACGGCCCCAAAACATCAGAATGAATAATCATGAATGGAATATGACTTTTATTTAAACTTGATGGAAACGAAGTACGATGGCTTTTAGCTAGTTCACATTCTTCACATTGAAAACTAGAAACATCAATCTTTGAAAATAGACTAGGAAATAGCTTTCTTAAGTAGCCAAAAGAAGCATGCCCTAACCGTCTATGCCATAACCAAATTTGTGATTTCTCCTTCTCCCCCTGAGTACCATTCACAACTAAAGCGTTAGATAATCTTTCTGAAATTTTTGACTCCAAATCTAGATAGTATAGCTTTCCTCTTCTAACCCCAGATCTAATCGTCCGCCGTGTTCGAATGTCCTTAAACACACAAGAATTAGGCCAAAAGATAACAACACAATTTAAGACTTTAGTAATTTGGGAAACTGATAATAGATTATAATTTAGAGAGGGAACGACTAAAACGGAATCTAGACTCAATGTATCCGTAAGATTTAATGATTGTTCTCCAATTACTGGAGCCAAAGATCCATCTGCTGTGCAAACGGAGTTGTGTATGGATGTTTTAAGAGGAGAAACCTTCTGCGGAATCAAAAGTCATATGGTCTCAGTGCAACCTAATCAATTATCCATGAGCTATTAGGAACAACTTGCGAAATATTAAAAACCTTACCATTGGTTGTTTCCATAGCGGAGGTTAGATTACTAACCACATGTGATCTTTACGGCGGAATTCTTTTTCTTGGGATCGCATTTATCCCACCAACTGGATACCCGATAATCTTAAAGCAGTTGTCTTTGGTATGACCACGTTTACTACAATGAGTGCAGGTGACAGACTTATGTTTAATGTTGTATTGACGACGGGTTGCCATTGCAGAAGTTTCAACACTAGATACAAGGATCCTTCTCCTTGCTCTGATACCATATCAAGATTGAATCAAAACAAAGAGTTTCATTGAATGAGTTTTCATTTAGATAACATTAATACAATGTTTTTGATATTTTTGGATTATTACAAATGATACTACAAATGCCTATTTATAGGCTTACAAAGAGAAGAAGAGAACTATGCCTATGGAGGCTAACAACTATGCCTTTGGAGGCTAACAACTATGCTTATGGAGGCTAACAACTATGCCTTTGGAGGCTATCAACTATGCCTTTGGAGGCTAACAACTATTCCTATGGAGGCTAACCTTATATTCTTTGTTTCTAGAATAATCTACATGTTTAGAACATGTTTAGAGGTAATTCTAACATACATTATATACTTAGTTCGAAATTTCTATACATTATATACTTAATTCGAAATTACTACGGATAGAATTCAAGATTAATTAACAATGAATTCTTCTTGATTAATTAGGCCCATTTGGCAATGATAGACATAGCACCAGCCCCTAAAAGAAGTGAAACATATGATGAAAGTTGGAGCATTCCATTCTCTTGAAGTTTAGGGTCCATGAAGATAGCTGCCAAAAGATCAACCAATGACATGTAAATTAAAATTCCAGCTGCTGCCGCGTTCATCACCCCTTGGACGATCAGAGCCGTCGGACTAGTTTCGCTATAAACATTTGTGATCCCAATTCCAATTGCGATGCCCCCGGGCGTAGTTAACGCGAAAAATGCACACATCCAAACGACGTATTTAGCATTGAATTTGGCTTGTGTTATGCATCCTCCAAGTCCAACACCTTCGAAAAACTGATGGAAAGTTAATGCTCCGAGGAGAGGCCTGATTGTGGAAGGACTCTGAGACACACCCACGGCTACCCCTATTATCACAGAGTGCACCAATATTCCCAACTCCAATACCTGCAACATCCGAAATATTTAAGCACGGTTCTAATTTTTGCAACTGCTTTGTAATTTTTGTTGCCGTAAAAAAATGATCAGTTACCTGAGTTATGACTTTGTGACGCAGAAGCATGTCGGCCGAAGACGATAGGGATGATCCATGTGAATGACCGTGTGTCGCGTGCGTATGAACCTCTAATTTATCTCCTGCTTCATTTTCATCATCTCCAACAGTGTGTACATTAACTTTTGTTTCATCTCTATTGTGACTGAATTTTTTCTTCAACTCCGATCTCCTATAGTAACCGGTTGCAAACGAATCAGCCATCAAAGTCAGTATAGCAGACATCATGGCAACGAAACCCGTAAACGGAAAATCCCCCCATGTCAAACAAGGAGAAGTCAGATCGTGAAAAGCATCGGGTAGTATATGAATGAAACCCGTAGCTAAAATGACACCAGCAGCAAATGATTTAATAACGAAGAAAATATTACTGTCTGGATGTAAAGCTGGGATTCTTCGGCCTAATATAGGAAGACATACTCCGATTGCACTTGCAGTAAGAATGACTGCAATAGATATGATTTTGAGCACAAGCGCTTTGCTTTTGTTAACACCTTCTTCGTCTTCTGACTCGCAGGTACACTTGGCGGAGACAGAAACCGGGTAATTTATAAATTGAACCAGTACTACTAGCAGTATTAGTAGAACTGAATTATAAGAAGAAATGCTCTTCTTCATCATATTGATGGAGAAAAACAAAAGAGAAGAGAAGAAAAGTATGTTGAAGAAGAGAGGAGGCTGCTGAGTCTACTAAGAAACAAGTGGAGAAGGGTTTGTTTTTATATACAACACAAGTGAATGTGATGATCCAAAAGAATTTCTCTTGCGAGGATGAGTGAGATAGATATGATGTAATTTACTAAAAATGGTTTGGGGTTTTGTGTGTTTGTAGTTAAAAGTTGGAAAATATCAAGGGTAAAGAAGGTCATTTACTATGTGAATTAGTTTAATGAGTTGTTGAAATAATGAAGTCATCCTTCCAAATAATATGGAGTTCACAAGCTAATTACTCACTATGTATAGCCAAAAAATCCTAATATTAACTTTTTCTTGTTGACTGAACTTGACTGCTAAATATTGATTCACAAATTCAGATAGATGTTGTCATAATATTATTGGTAAGCCTTCAATGTTGGATGCTGTAGCCTGTACGCAGCTGTTTGCGTGTAAGCTGGGGCTTGAGTCAATTCAGTGAAATGTCGACACTATTTTGAATTTTGGTTCAGTCTCTACCATTCTTTTTATATGATGGATATTACACCACACACAAACAAGAAATTTCAATCAACCTAGTACTACACTCCACTGGGTTGATTGCTTATCATATTGCATGTACTAAATCCGAAGTAAAGTAACCCCCACTGTACAGACGCGAAAAACACTGAACCTGCTTTGCAACTTAAATTGGCTTCTGTCTTACAATTTTGACCCGGTCAGTCGTCGTCTTCCGTACAATTTTGACTAGGACACTAGAAACCAGACAGAGATCAAGTTGCCAAGAAACAAGTGGAGAAGGTTTGTATTTGTATCCAACAAGTGAATGTGATCGATGATCCAAAAAAGTCTCTCTTGTGGGGATGAGTGAGATAGATATGATGTAATTTACTAAAAAGGGTTCGGGGTTTTGTGTGTTTGCAGTCAATAGGGGGGAAATATGAAGGGTAAAGAAGGTCATTTACCATGTGAATTAGTTTAATGAGTTGAAATAATGAAGTTATTCCTTGCTAATAATATGGACTGGAGAAATTGGTCGAGTCAAATAATTAAGTTGTTGTTAATAATAACTCAAAATAACTTTTCTTGCTAAACTGAAAAGGTGTTGGCAAAAACCGCAGAGAAAGATGGTTAGATGCACAAAGTCAGATGCTCAAAGAGTTGGACATGTTGTCATTAATTTTGTAAGCCTTGTTCATTGTTGGTTGGAATCGTTGGATGCTGTACGTAGCTGCTGTTTGCGTGTAAGCTGGGGATTGATAAGTCATGAGTCAAGTCTATGAAATGTCGACACTATTGTTTTTGGTTCAGACAGAGATCAAGTTTCCAAGAAACAAGTGGAGAAGGTTTGTTTTTGTATCCAACAAGTGAATGTGATCGATGATAGAGAATAGACCACACACGAAACAAGAAATTTCAACCTAGTACACTGGATTTGCTTATTGATAGGGCATATACTTATGTAAGAATTAATTTGGAGCAGTTTTGACCGGGGCATCATCCGGCCTTGTAAATCAACACAGGAGGTAAAGTAACCTCACTGTACAGACGGAAAAAAAACACCGAGCCTGCCTTGCTTCATTTTGCACCTTAATTTGGCTTTTGTAAGGATTTTCTTTACCATATTAGCCAGCCAGTCGTCTTCCATACAATTTTGACTAAGACACTAAAAACCAGGCAGATAGGTCATATTTAAAGGGCACCACCATATGGTCCATACAGTACCGGCAAGTGTAAAACCACTTCTTCTTCTTTAATTATTTTCTTTGTTTTTGAGTGCGACTCATGTTAAATATCCATCTTATTTCCGTTGAATTCAATCTCTTGCTACTTCTTGGCACCAATGAGCCACGTCGTCAGAATTATAGACCAGTACCAAACAAAAAAAGCTAGTACCACGTCTCCAAATTCAGACTATTGATTGATGTTCAAGTGAGTGAAACCGATGAATGATCCTTTTCTTTGAGTCTACTCTACTTGAACGAGTAATGCTGTAAGTATGTCTAGATAAGAAGCTAATGCCGATAGAATTTCTAGACCTCATACTTGTTAATCTCTTCTTCTTCATCACATAAAATCTTCTTGTCTCAACTAAATCTTATAGATAGATGGAGTAACTACAACCACCGACATTAAAAAATAATACATGTAAGAACTAAGAAATTCTCATAGTCAACGTCAAACTGTTGAATTTTGAACATGGGATTGGCCCGCTTTCGGTTTCATACGAAAACATTTTTTTATCATTTTTCTTCTGATCATATCCCTCCGTCTTATTCACTAGAGTGGCGAACATCACTTCTTCTTCACCGGACAACTCAAAATCAAGATTCCCCGCAGCTGAAAGACTCAGCAGACTACAGCTACGCTTTCTAAAGTGATGGTCGCACTCTACCTGCAGGCTACAGCTACAGCTAATTTTACCGGTTTAAGTAAAGAAACAAAAAACACTACTTGTTGTAAAAGTCTGAAACTTCCAAAAGCATGAACAAGTCCTAGCTTCTACTTTCTTATACCAGTCCCAAGTCTGACTATATTCTAGCCAGAACCCAAGCCTTAGCCTCCATTGCGCAACAAAAGTGTGTACGTGAATAATATAAAGAAAAACAAGAAGAAAATAGAACCACTATTTTTGCAGAAGCTATATACATCTTCTTCATACAATAAGTGGAACTAGTTCTCATTCACTTCTTGTGTTTCACTATCTATGGAGTACTAACGAGGACAAAGGAAAGGAAAGGAAAGCACGCAGCCCTAATCTTTGCACAGGATGACCATATTCTGCTCTCTTTTCTTGCACATTTGGATCTAAAAGAGGGGCTATAAATCCTTTAATAATGCATTTATCGCATCATTCATGGTTAGACTTTCTATTATTCTGCCGTCTCTCTAATAGGTGATGATTTCTATTCAGCACATTCAGTATTAGGACTCGTCCAGATGCTACCTGCTTTTGAAAAGTGTAGACGAAAAAAATAGTAATAAACCCAGAACAAACACCTAAATGTGAATGACAACAACTAAAGCAAAAGTCAGAGAACATACAATTTCTGTAGCATCAACTCGAGTTCCAATTATCTTTAGCCGTACTTCACTATCCCTTTGAATTTTAACCTGCAAGCCCATCCCAACATCAACTTAAGGAATCTCCTATAAACCATACCATATTTCTATCAAAAAAAATATATATATATGACATTTTCTTTTCTTCTATAAATAACTCATTAGTACTTATTTTTATTTCTGTAAACAGTTCATTAACAATTATTTTTAGGCGGCTGATCGATATAGATTAAGATCGTGCCTACCTAGTCTTAGCAGTCAGAATACATGTATTTTGCCGGATACCGAAAATGAGTTACCGCGAGATCTATTCTGGAGATTATCCTCATTCAAAATTATATATTGGTTAATTTTTTTTTTTGAAGCATATATATATATATATTGGTTAAATATTCACAGTGATAAGCCAAAAAGCTATTTAGGTGTGCTTTATATTAAAATATATTTTTTGCATAATTGCATGCTAATAGTTACAAAACTTCATACATATAAAACTTAACGTTTGTTTTGAATCTTTCGATGATCTTTTCATATAAATTCAAAACTCTTTGTATTTTTACTTTTTAATTTCCTTTTCATATAAAGAAACATGTAATAAGTACTAAAATACAGGGTATGAAATAATAGAGAAAAAAATCGAATTATTAGGGACTATGAAGCAAAAAGAATAGAAAAATAAAATGATATTCTTACCTGGGAGATGACGCGATGTCGCATAAGTTCAGACGATGAGTTAGCCTCGGATGACTCCATGGCGTTGGCTGACCCATGTGAATGAGCATGTGTTGCATAGTTTTTCACATGATCATCCTGGTCTTGATTATGATCCATAATCGCACCCTATGTGTTCTTAAAGTTTGATCTTCTGTAGTACCCAGTAGCCAAGGTATCGACCATTAACGCCAATATGGCTGACATCATTGCAATGAATCCGGTGAACGGAAAATTTGCCCATGGATTCTCCTTCAAACAAGGTGAACTTAGGCTTTCGAATGCGTCTGGAAGTATATGGATGAATGCTGTTGCTAAGATAACACCAGCTGCAAATGCTTTGATCACAAAGAATATATCTTTCTCTGGTCTTATAGCTGGAATTTTCTTGCCAAGCTGGGGAAGAGCTACTCCGACTACATCAGCAGCCAGAATCGATAGGAATGCAACTATCTTGTATTTAAGCGCCTCTTTCTTGTTATGGTCTCCTTCCTCCGGCGGGTCGCAAGTGCATTCTGCCGAGACATTTGATACCGCGAGAACAAGGAATGACAGGAGTACCACAGCTAAAGTTCTGAACACATTTGAAGAACAAGGTTGAAGAAGCTTATTCATGGCTGGTTGTTAAACCCTGAATCTAGGAAAGCAACAGGTACAAGGAGGAGTAATGTACTACTGATCCAATTATGTTAATCTTTATACGATGAAGTTGGTATAGGTCTAAAGGTTATATTAGGCATAGAGATAGAGTTGAAGAAAACTCTAAGAAAACTAGTTTTTTTTTAATTAAAAAAATGGGGTTTATGCATTGAATATTTATGGTAGATGGAGTTGAATATAAACGAGGAATGTTCATATCATGTTGACATCCTAGGGATTCTAAATCAAGATCCTTGGCTTGGGCTCATTGATCCATGGTTTTTACTATGTACACCCAAGGTCAACTCTATAAAATGTCGACATTATAAAGTCATGCAAAAAATCATTTTTTTAGATTTATCAGAAGTGAGAAGGGAACACGATATTAATTAGCCTTGGAATTTTGCATTTGTTATTAAATGATTGATGATCACAATTTCAACGTCTTGCATTTTTCAATTTTCTGTTAGGATGAGGAATAACTTAAGGATTAGTAAGAAATTATTATTTATTAGCCTTGGTCATTATCAGCAGGCCAAGCCAATCCCAACTTGCGCCAAATGACATAAAGATTGTCAATTCTATTTCTACACAAGACGCTCTAATACAGCCAACCCAGATTTGTTTTTCTCTTTCCTCCGATTTCTTCTCCGCAAATCGGTTGTCTACTCAGTCTTTGGTTTTTCTTTCATGGTCTTGTTTCTTCTTCCCTACCTTTCTCTATCTGTTTTCCTATGATTTCAGTTCATAAACCTTTCTTTGTCTGGTTTAATCTCATTACTAAATTCATTGTATTTTTCTTCCAAGATTGTGGCATTGCTTTACCTAGTGGTACTAACTGGAATTACAGCATCCTAAAACACATTCTCAACAGTGCAGGAAGTTTAATCATAAACAATATCAAAGAAACTGCTACAATCATAATCACATCAACCCAAAACGTCATTCATTATAAACAAACCACAGTTGCTCAAATACTTCTTCAAGTAACTATAACTTCAAACCAAGTTCACCACCCCCATTACCATTTTTTACATACTTCTGTTAGTACATTCTCTCTAACAGCAAAACAAACAACACCCAAAAGTTCCCAAAACAACATTACTAACCAGAAACAAAATAACCTACCATACCATAAACATCATAGACCGAGCACTGTCAGAACAAAATAAATCTTACAATCACAAGCATCTCCAAAATAAGGAAATTTGGAAGAAGGGGAAATCATCAGAGAAGCTTAATAACAAAAAACTTTCTTACCATCTTCAGGCTTTATGCGCACCCTAACGATTTGGCTCCCTCTGATGACCTTGTAGTTCTCAAAACTACTCATCCCTCCTTCTCTCCCCCCCCCCCCCACTATCCTCGCTGTCAGATGGCGCTGGAGATGTCCCACTGGAATCCGACTCCTCATCTGAATAAGGAACTCTGGCACTCACACTTAATGGAATCTTTTCTCCTTCATTTATGGTTCGAGAGTACTTCTTGGGATTGGCAATATCCCATTCAAATCGAGCTCTTAGATGCTCCTCATCATACTCAATACGCTCAACAATGCTCTCCTCACTGTTATCCCCATAATCAGAATCCAGGTCGCTGGTCTCCATATCTTCTCCATCCTCTTCCTCAGCATCATATCCACAAGTTGAGTCTGTATCCTCATCAGTCTCGCTCCCACATCGAGGTCCCTTGGCCCTCCAATCAGCCTCTTCCTCCTGTTTTTCTTCCCACTCATCATCTTTTCTTTCCAGTCTTTTCAAGTATTGAGGCACCCACTCAACATACATTCTCTCCTTTCGTTGTGCATCTCTTTGCTTTCGATCTTCCTCCTCCTTCTGTTGTTGTCCATCTTCTTTACGACGATCCACCTATGCTTGAATACCGATCCCTAACTGCTGCAACTCTTTAGTTTCCAAATTCATTGAAAGTGTTTGTATCTGATCATAGATATCGGACCTCGGTGGGATTACGGGAACTGCACCTCCGGATTTTTCCATCTCTCAATTACTTACTAAACCTTTCCCCTTCTAGTAAAATTACAAATGAATTTCTTAATCACCATCAAAATACACCTTTTAAAGGCATAACTTCTACCATTAACTTCCATTTATGGCGTTTGGTTAACCGTCAACTCGCTTTGTTCTCTCCGCCCATTCAAAGCCTTGCGTACACCCCTCTCCCAAATGAACATCATTATCTTATCGAACCCTATCATTAACACCTAATCCTCTCTACTACCTCAATACCAAACAGAACTACTATTAAGGGATGCCTTGGTAGGTCCTCCAACTTTGTGATTCTCATTTGGGGTCTAATTAAAACTATTTTATTTTTAATGCAGACTAGTTGGAGGCAACATCAGATGAGAGGCAGCATTGCGGCTTTGAGAACCCCTGGCAGAAGCTTTGCTAATATCACCAACGTAAACCATATTCATTCTCATTTCCTACAATCCAAACTTTCCCCCAAAATTTCTATCATTATAACCTTTGTCAGTTTCCCCCACTCAAATACATCCAAAACTGATAAATGTCTTATATATTATATTTTGCAACTCCACATTTCTTTATACCAAAAAGAATATCGAGCCATTATTAGATTTGTCCACAAGTGGTCTAGTATCTCCATCTCTCACATGAATCTCTTGGCTCAGAACCCACCTGTTTCCCCCAGATATGAGAACGACATTCCTTATACCAACATCCTTCTCCAAAATAATATTTGTAGTCGTGCTACAACTACCTTACACCAATCTTCTCCTGAATTTCCCCCAAATTATAGTTAACAAGAGTCACACTCCTTTTTTAAGGTTGGTAACCATAACCAAACAAAAGCCTCTTATTTCTTCTCCCATTACTCTATAGGGGGTCAATATCAGATCAGTGAGTACCAAGTAATCCTCTCCCTAAACTTGTATTTTATCCTGACCATCCAAAAAATCAATTTCTATCATCATATAATCCTTCATATCCATCTCTCCTTTATGATGGATACTTCCCAAACCTCTAAGAAAAATAAAATTTTGAATCAAGATATCCAAAACCTTTCTACACAAATTTCTGAGAAGCTTACTTTACCATCTTCCCTTGCTAATCCTGTCTTCATAGATAAAAAAGTCATTCTTGCTGAAGCTGATTCTAACTGGAAATGGTGAATTGTGGGATATGTCTATTGTGAAACATTGATTCCTACTGCTTCCATCAGACACTACATCTGTCACAACTGGCCATTAGCTCATCATCCTAAGGTCTCTACTTGGAATGGGCAAAGAAACAAAGTTCTCATTCTCTTTCTATCGGAAGAAGATTTCAATAGAATAAGATCTAAAAAACCTTGGTTTGTTTGTGGTTATCTGTCTGTGTTGAAAGTTGTTCCTACTGAAGGTTGGCCAATCACTCATCAACTCTTTTTTGACGAAGAAATCATGTGGTTTATCTTATGCAACATTCCAAACGAATGTACTGAATTCAATGACCTCAAGAAACTTACTCTGGAGATGGGAAAATTAGTGGAAGCCCAAAATCCCTTTGGGAAGCATCCTCTCATGAAAAATGTTAAGGTCTGTATCAAGATTTCTGTCCAAAAAGCTCTTCCAACTGGCATCCCCCTCTTCACAAGTGGAAGAAGAGACCCCTTCTTGATTGAATGTAGACATATCAGAGTCCCAAGGTATTTATGCACCTCTTGCCATGTTCTTGATCACAAGGACCAAAAATGCCCAACTTGGAAGCAGAAACAAAAGAAAATCAAAGAACTCGATGCTTCCTGCAGTAACTATATTCTACCACCAGTCTCCAAGTTAATGCTTCCACCAAAAAGCACACAAGAGGAATCTACTCCTGTTGCCAAAGATGATAATGCTATTCTATTCTCGGCTATCATCCCAGATACTCAGATTCTACCCACAAACTCTTAAGCAAATGATAAGGTAAAATTGAGGCTGTTGATCAACAGATGGGTAATTCCATCCAAGAAAGTTTCTCTAATGCTTTTCAAATGGGCCCTTTCTTTAACAGATCTTATGCTCTGAAAATCTTTGATGTTGGACCAGTTCAGCAACATACCACTTTGGTATAAAATGGTTTGCCTTTGGTTTTCAAACAAATTACTACTCAAAATATCTTTGTAGTTGCTCCTATTACTGGTGCTGAGCTGAACCCAAACGGTCTGATTCGAACTACCAACTCGTCAAGGCGTTTCAAATCGGATGCTTTACTAAATCCTAGCTCAATTGTCACTAGAGGTGCTGCAATTACTACTGATCATGAAGCCTTAGCTAATCTGAAAAGGAATATCAATCCCAGAGCTGAGTTGCGCAAACGAACACGAGCTAATTCAAGTTCTATTAACCCTGTAGCAAACTTTGAAGAAAAATCTCAATCTGAACCTAATTATGCTCAACAATGTCCCCCAATCACCAATTTGGGCGATCTGCCAGACATAGATCTCTCTAACTGTTCTTTCAATACCCAACCTCTCTTCAACTCCTTTGGTAATTACAATGTTCCTGCCTCCGGTTATCCCAGTAACACTGAGATCTGTAATAATTCTCACCTCAATGCTGCTACTTCTAGTCTGGATTCCTCCCAAATGGCTTCTCAAAGCGGTGGAGATACTAATGCTTCTCTCAATGGTGGATCTGATCATACCACCCAGGTAAATCTCCCTCAAACTTCTCCCATAACTGAATTTGAACATACTACCATGAATCCTTTCCATGTTAACAATGTAAATTACATAGCCTGGAATCTTAGGGGGTTTGGAAAAAAATCTGCTAATAAGGAGCTTAGTTTATTGTGCAAAAATATCAATCCTGATATCATTTTCTTATCTGAAACGAAAATGAATAAAGATATGGCAGCTAGAAAACTAAGAAATATGGGGTATCCCTGCACTTTCAATGTACAAGTATTGGTAGGAGTGGAGGTCTTGCTCTTGCTTGGAAAAAAGAAGTTCACCTAAATGTCATATCTTCTAGTCAAAGGGGCATCTATGTTACATCTACTGACATCATTCATTCTAAAACTTGTCATATTCATTTTATGTATGGTGAACCTAATAGTAGTCTGAGGCAAACCTTTTGGGCAGAACAATGCCAACTAATTATAGCTCCTCTGGATGAACCTATTTTTGTCATTGGAGATCTTAATGCTCTTTTAAGTAATGAGGAAAAAAATGGTGGCTTAGAAGTTGATGATCCTGATTTTGAAAATCTTAGAAATTTTTGTTCTGTGTTTAACTTGCTTGATCCTGGTTTTTCTGGTCCTAGGTTTACTTGGTCTAATATGCAGCAAGGTCCTGATTTAATCCTTGAAAGATTAGATAGATGTCTTATAAACCAAACTGCTGAAGACCTTTGTCCTAATCAATGTGTCAATAATCTCCCTATGGATTCCTCTGATCATTGTCCCATGCATATTGGTTTCAACTATGAGGATGTTTGTATGCCTAGACCTTTTAATTTTATGGCTATGTGGATTGAGGATCCTATCTGTTGAGATATTATAGCCAATTCTTGGTCTGTCAATGTGGTAGGATCTCCCGCTTACAAACTTAAAGCTAAACTTTTAAGTACTAAGAAAGGTTTAAGAGATTGGAACAAGTCCTCTTTTGGAAATATTCGTTTTAATATTTCCAATATTAGGAAGGAGTTAGCTGATCTTCAGATCAATAACCCTACTGATACCAACAACACTTCTAGACTCAAATCCAGATTGGAATACCTATACAATCTGGAGGAGTTATATTGGAAGGACAAATCTAGAGAAGTCTGGCTCTTGGAAGGTGACAGAAACTCACCATATTTTCATAGAGTAACTCTCTTTAGAGGGAAAATAAATGCCATTAGTTGGATAAAGAATTCCCAAAATGATATCCTAACTGATAGAGATAGTATTGGAAATTCTTTCATAGATTATTTCAAAAACCTTTACTCATCCCAACCAAAGTCTTTCCAGGATGATATCCTAGATGATCTTCGCATTAAGTTTTCTGTGGAGGATAATGCATCCTTAAATTTTCCTTTTTCCCCAGAGGAAATTAAGAATGTTGTTTTCCAAATTGGGAAAAAAAAGGCTCCTGGACCAGATGGTTTTACAGGCCTTTTATACCAAAATCATTGAGAATTGTGGGGGGTGCTGTTGTTGATATGGCTCAAACTTGATTTAGAACTGATAAAAGTGCTAGAGTGTTTAATCATACCAACATTTCCCTCATACCTTAAGTCCCTATAGCTGAGTTGGTTACCCAATTTTTTATGGGTAAAAATTGTTTCTGCCGATTTTGATAAATTCGGTAGGTGAGTGAGAAACGGGTTTAAACCCTAAAAAAATTTGCTGCACGTGAGCACTTTCTAGATTCGAGAGATCAATCTGTACAAGTCCGGCCTAAAGCAAGAAATGGCCATTCCAGACTTGCTTCGGTCATAAAGTGGAGGAGAAGGGTTGATTTGGGGAGGGAAGCAAAGAAAGGTGTTGAGGCCAGAATAATTCTGGGAGAGTAGTATCTCGACTTATATCAGAAAGTGAAATCTTCGGAATCTTGCAAGATATGAAAGCTTTTTGGAGATCTTGCAAAGTTGCCTTTTCTGAGAGTGTTGTATTTTTCTCCTGACTGAGACTTGTTGTCTGGTGGAAATAGGTAAGACCTATTTATAAAAGTCGAGATTGAAACATACCCTGGCCTCATGAAGGAAGAGAGTAAAGGGTTAAATAATGGGAGGAGGTGGTAACCGTATGGTGATTATGGGTGAAAACGTTTTCATCATTATTTCCTCATTTATTTGACCGCTTTATTCCTTTTCACGCTTTCTTAATGTGAGCGTAGTGTACGATGCATGATGTGACCGCCAAACCAAGACCCTGGAAATCATCCCCCAGTTTGTGTTGATGTCTCGAGTGTTGGTTGCACCTTGAGTGCAAGTGGCGCGTGTGGCATGTGTAGAATGCCTTTGTTGCGGGTTGCACCTTGAGTGCAAATGGCAATGCCAGAGATGATAGTGGCGTGTGTGGAATGTGCCAATGGCATGTGCGGAATGCCTTGGTGGCAGGTTGTACGTTTAGTAAAAGTAGCAGTGCCAGAGATGCCAGTGGCGCGTGTGGCATGTGCCAATGGCATTTGTGGAATTCCTTGGTGGTAGGTTACACGTTGACTGCAAGTTAGGCTACCAACGAGGGTTTTGGCATGTGTTAATGGCGTGTGTGACCATTAGGGTCACGGCCTGGTATGAAAAGCTACCAGCGAGCGTGTTGGCATGTGCCAATAGGGCCGTGGCTTGGTAAGAAAAGTTACATGCGTGTGTGTTTGGCATGTGCCAATGGCATGCTCGGCCATTAGGGCGACGGCCTGGTAAGAAAAGCTACAAGCGTGCGTGTTTGGCATGTGCCAATGGCATGCTCTGCCATTGGGGCCACGACATGGTAAGAAAATCTATTAGTGTGCGTGTTTGGTATGTGCCAATGGCATGCTCGGCCATTAGGGCCACGGCCTGGTAAGAAAAGCTACCAGCATGCGTGTTTGGCATGTTCGACCATTAGTGCCACAGCCTGGTAAGAAAAGCTACCAGCGTGTGTGTTTGGCATGTGACAATGGCATGCTCGGCCATTAGGGCCACGACCTGGTAAGAAAAGCTACCAGCGTGTGTGTTTGGCATGTGCCAATGGCATGCTCGGTCATTAGGGCCACGGCATGGTAAGAAAAGCTACCAGCGTGCATGTTTGGCATGTGCCAATGGAATGCGTGGACAATTTTGCCTAGGTTGCACGGTTTGCAAGCTTAGGCGTGGGCGCTATTTCGGCATGGCGCGGCTAAGGCCAAGGTAAGGGTGTTTGGCTTGGCGCGGTGTGACTAGCGTAGCTAGGGCTGATGCAGAGTGTGTTTGGCATGGCGCGGCTTGCTTGGGCTAGGTGTGGCTGGAATGATTTTCCATTGGCACAGAGGTTTGGCTAGCATGGTTGGCATGATTTGGCGCGTTTGGTGTGACTAGCATAGCTAGGGCCAAGGCAGAGTGTGTTTGGCATAGCGCGGCTAAATTGGGCTAGGTGTGGCTGGCATGATTTGCCATTGGCACGGAGGTGCGGCTAGCATGGTTGGCATGCTTTGGCGCGTTTGGTGTGACTAGCATAGCTAGGTCCAAGGCAGAGTGTGTTTGGCATGGCACGGCTAACTTGGGCTAGGTGTGGCTGGCATGATTTGCCATTGGCACGGTGGTGCGGCTAGCATGGTTGGCATGCTTTGGCGCGTTTGGTGTCACTAGCATAGCTAGGGCCAAGGCAGAGTGCATTTGGCATGGCACAGCTAACTTGGTCTAGGTGTGGCTAGCATGATTTTCCATTGGCACGGAGATGAATTTGGGTTTTGCTCGTTGTAACCCTAATTTGAAAAAATACCCCCTATTAATTACTGACTACATGTATTAATTTTTCTAATAAATGTGTCATCGGTGACATTAGGTTATTTGGGGTTTTACAATTTTACCCTTTGTCTAAAAACCACCATCAACATCAAGTCCCCTTCTTACCTCGGAATAAGAGCTTTGTTGCGAGGTAAGCATAAGATGGTGACAAACTATCAGCAGTAAATTGTAAAGAGAATTGAGGAGGCTTGTATGACCTTTTTATAGATAGGATTTGGAATCCTTTCCTCTGGAAGTTTTGCACAGTTCGGGAGGCTGGAACGATTGGGAAGTACACATCATTGAGAGACGAGAAGCTAGGAGGTATTGGGAACTAGTCCCAAGTTGGGAAGTTGGCGGCATTGGGAATTGGCCCGAGTTGGGAGACTGACCAGGATCGGGAAGCTTGCACGTATTGGGAAGCTGGCCAGGATTGGGAAATGGCCAGGATTGGGAAGCTTGCATGTATTATGAATATGGCGCCGGTTGGGAAGATGAAGCCGGTTGGGAAGCTGGCGCAGATCGTGAATCTCTTGCAAGGGAGACGCTTGCGGTTTAGGGTTTGACACGCCGAAACCCTAATTGGAGCCCTTCACTAAAGTCGTTGTAGAATCTTCGTTTGGAGTCGGATTTTCGATGTACACATATGTATCTTCAAGCCCAGGAAATTTCCAAGCTTTAGTGAGGAAGCTTTTTTTAGTTTTGAGCATGTTTAGGGGATGAAAAACGAGAAATAGTAAACTTCCAGGAGGTTTTCATAACTTTTCCAAGTTGTGTGTTGTCTGATGTTCTGGTCACCTCTCCTTGCTCGTTCATCCGATTGCCATGAAATTTTGATATATTATAAGTAAATTCCATACAAAGAGAATAGTACATAACCCAATACTAGGTTCCACACCAATTTCTCCAATTCATAATAGAACACAGGGTAGTGTAAATTTCCCTTAGCTGAGTTTGTTTGGAAGACGTGTTTAATGACTTTGGTACTTCTTGCACATGTCATAGAAGCATAATAAGGAACTTAAATGATGTTAGTTCACTTTATTTCTTAATTTCATGATCGTACTGATTTTCCACGCTTGATCCATCCTAATCCCATGTAATCTTCGTATTAGGTGTTTAACAACGAAATTGGGAATCATGGGTCCATTAGTATGAGCAACCCTGGAGTTTTTGAAGATGAATCACTTGTGCCTCCAGGTTATGAAGTATTTATTTCCAATTCAGTGGAAGTGGCGGAAATCCCAAATGAGCCTCAGATGGTGGAACCCGAATCGAAAATATTAGGAACTGCTTCATCTGAAGTTTCCTCCATGTGCAGCCTACTTTCATTACATCTCATTGAATCCCCGTCCATAGGATTCGACTCTTCTGAATGTACCGTGGGATGCTCAGAAATTACTTGATAAAATATCCTGATAGTGCAGGCTTGGGACCCTCCACGACCCCGTAAAGTGTTGAAAGTGTCTTCTAGACAGAGAAGTGATGATATTCTTGACATGGGGAGCGTGGTGATATGACCCTTGGTAGGAAGAAGCGACGTTAAAGTAGATTCGGCTCTTGGTGAGGATGTTGAAACTTAGGAATCTAAACGTTAAAGTTTTGGCTTCGGACCCTAGAGCAACTTATAGAGAGAATGTTGAAGAGGAACGGTTGCGTTAATCAGTGTGTTTTCAAACTGGGAATCCTTCAAGCGAACAGTGGTTAGGAATCCCTGGTTCTTTCTATCAACCGTGCTTTAGTTTGGGAGAGGCTTCTCTGGTTGGAAACAGATGCTTCCCTAATGCAGTGGGAGCGGCTTCTCTGGTTGGAAACAGATGTTTCCTTAATGTAGTGCGGTTGAGGGCTGAAGTTATGTCTTGACGTTGTGCCTTAGAGATACATAGAATCTCACATAAATGTTTCATCATGGATACGTCTCTTGATCTTCGTGAAAAAATTATACCAATTAAAAACAGGGGTTTTTTGATTTTCTTGTAATAAAAGGATCCACCTAATCGATACAGGTTTGGTATCACTCTTAGACAAAGGATTTCAAAGCGGCATGATCGGTATAGATTACGATCTTAGAACCTAAAGTAGGATCTAAACTTGTCTAAGGCAAACCTGATTTCTTTCTCGGTAGTGGTGATGTAAATCACATGAAGTAACTTATTTTTCGAAAGTGAGTAAAGTCTTAAGCTTCTCAAAAGCCTCTGAAGACCTAAAAATCAAGCTAAAATCCTTAATGAATCGACGATAAAAACATGCATGGCATTGCATCTCCCTAGAAGGTGTATCTTCCTCTAAATAAATTTGATGCATACAAACGGTAGGACTTATACCCTTGGTATGGTCCACCACAAAGCTTCCTTGTTATTACGTTACTAGCCTACTTTCTGATCACTATCCAAGTCGGACGTAATCACGATAAAGTTCGCCCTAAAAACACATACTTCAAGGTATCTGGTAGTGGTTTGAGGGTCCGGTTTAGGAGGCTTTTTCAGACGGGTAGACTCGAGAAATGGGTAGAGGTTGAACTTAGGTTCCATCCACTACTAGTATCTATCAAAGTTGAATCTAACAAAGCATTTACCTCATTAATCACATCATCATCATCAAAATCAATCCCAAAGTGAGCTAGGCATTTCTCTAATGGATCTTCCATCAAAGTGTTTGGTAATGACTCCTCTACTAATGTTCTTAGACCTCTTCTATGCTCATCTACTTACTAACATGAAGCTAATAGTCATATTACCAAAGACAAATTCATAATGCCGGTTCTTGATCGCATTGGATGCAAAAAACGACAAAATCACCAGGAGAATCTCACATAAATGTTTCATCATGGACCGCATAATTTTGTGAACAAGTCCCTTTAGATGACTTTCTGCTACGCGAAAGGCGGGCAAGAAGGGAACGGTGATGAAATCCGAACCCTTATCTTATATGGCCAGTCCTTGCAAATCATACGTCTCTTGACAGGAAGAGAGTCTTCGTGAACCCAGGGGGTTCGATGATTTGCTTCGATTTTGGAGAAGTCATTCCTGATCTTTACATGTGATGAAATTGGATTGCTGATTCCCTACGGGGCATTCAAGTGCAGCGGTAGAATGATGCAGGCTGCCAGCGCAGGGTGTGGTATTATGGTCGGTCATGTGCGTGCTGCATGTGTGCCTGACGTGTGCGTCTGGCAAGCGCGTCTGACGTTGTCTTAGACGCGAACTGTTAGCGCTGGAACTTTGTCTATCAAGCTGTGATGATAGCAAGGGAGGCTTTTTTTTTTCTTTTTTCGTGGGACGGTGGAATCGATACTTGGAAGGAGTGCAGGGTAGATCTTGGAATGCTGGTGTTGGCGGTAGCGTGGTAGCAACAGAGTGGGAAAGCATATTCCGTTTATCCACTCCAGCATCCTCCTTCAGTTTTTTCTCCCTTTTTTTTGTTGATCCAAACCCTAGCCAAAGGTATTCCTTCCATAAATCTGTAGGAATATAGTTCCTTTCTTCGAATATTACTGTAGTAGCGTTAGCTACTTCATGAATAGTAACAGGTAACCGTTATGATGCAAGGTCGGTACACATAGTGATGCAACAAAGAGTTGGAGCTGAAATAGGTGGTCCTCTAAATGACGAAGGACGTCTTCTTCGAGAAAAGTAAACCACTATTGAATGGCTTCCTTTGTACTTCTGTCTTCTGAAATTCTTCTGTGTTTTCTTTTTTGGAAGGCAAATGAAACACCTGGCTTATGGTTTTGATTTTCTGGATTTCTGGGTTTATAGGCAAGTGTTACCTATGAGGGTTTTGGGTTATTATTCGGGATGAACCGTTTTAGGATATGGAAGATATGAATAAATGAATACTCCCTCCGTACAATTTTACTTGCCAAAATTGGATTTTGCAAAAACTTGAAAGAAATTCAAATTACTTCCACATACTCCATCGATCTTCCAAATTGTTTGTTTAATATACAAATTTTGATATCCTAGTTTTTGTTTATGTCTTGATAATTAGAAAATTTTAGTGGGAAATATTTCAATTTTATGGTATAAATTTGCTAAAAAAAACATAATTTTGGCAAGTAAAGTTGGACGGAGGGAGTATATGTTTTTTTAGGGATGATGCCGTTTTTTGGTTATGATTGTAAGTGATACGAACATCCCATGAAAGATATGGAACCATGAACATTGTGTGTTGGAAGATGACATGGGACGGAAATATAACATGGCTATTGGTTTTATCATTCTTACGAAAACTTGAAATGGTAAACCATATATATTCTATCTAGGAAAGACTTACTCGGTTTCCCGGATCTCTTGACGAAAAGGGATCCTCGTGTGTAAGATCGAGTTTCGAGGAAAGCACCACTGTGATTGTGGAAAGTCCCCAGGTGAAGGAAACAGAGGATGAAGAACTGTTCTTGTGGATTTCGGTCGGTTCCGACAGATATGATGACTCCCGTGTCTTTCAACTCCTCCAATATTCAGGTAAGTGTTATTTTTGATGGTTCACCCAAGCCGTATGGGTTTCTATTTTGTTTCTGAATATTTGCATCTTGTCTTTACCAGGGCTTTGGTAGTGTTAACGCCAGAATCTGGAAAAATTACGGGCATATGGACACACCCAAGAAGATCACCAGTCGATTTGCGTTGGCTAAACGTGTGGAAGAAGCTTTATCTTCATTCGAGGACATGTGCGGAGTGACTGGCCACATCGTTTATGAAAACGTCATCGTCATCTGGGAGCACTACTGTGATATGAAGTTCAATGCTTCGTGGTATGTCAAAGGCTTTGCCGAGATCCTGAAGTTTAAAACTGTAGCATTCGAAAGTCTTTCTTCAGATAAAATCGCACGGCAGGAGTTAGAAGCCTAAGAATTGTCTAAGATGTTGGCTATGAAGAGAGAGGCTCTCGAAGATGCAAGGGAGGCTTTCTCCAAGAAGAGCAGGCCCTTGCTGGATGATTTTCCTTAAATATTCTTCTGTTTTTTCTCAACTCTCACTTGGGCTCTATTTTCTTTTATTTGAAAGACACACTGGGTGTCTGGTTTAGAGTTCGACTGGTTTTAATGGGCGGTTGGTATTTTTGAGGATATTGGATTGTTTTTGGAATGAATGGTTTGAATAGTATGGATCTGAATATGAACTGTGAGGAAAATATTGCTTTCAAGAAAGTGTGTGCCGGTAGTTGGCATATGATGAAATAGTATGATGGTTTTGCCGAGA
This sequence comes from Papaver bracteatum, assembly GCA_023529315.1. Taxonomy (NCBI): domain Eukaryota; kingdom Viridiplantae; phylum Streptophyta; class Magnoliopsida; order Ranunculales; family Papaveraceae; genus Papaver; species Papaver bracteatum. The sequence continues at coordinate 259,623 of JAJJWX010000400.1, read as the reverse complement.
ACCCGAAAGAATAAATCGCATATCTCGTCTAATCTAGACTTACTCAGTTTTCTAGGTCTTTTGGATGAAAACAAGATCCTCCCCACGCAAAACCGGTCTTGTATGTAATATTGTCGCGATTTCGGAAAGTCTCAAGTTATTTTGGAGCTTCCTGGTGACTGAGTCATTTGCTTATGGTTCCTGTTAAGTCCCCAGTCATCTCTTGCGGTTTGCGACTGGTAGCCAGGCTGTCTGGTTGTCGAGTTGTGGATCCCCAAACAATCCGTTTGCAGTTTTGTCGGTGAGTCCCCAATCGTTTCATGTAATTTCATGACTGGTAACCAGGTTGTCTGGTAGTCGAATAAACAACCTGCTTGCCTCTATCGTCTTGAGGTCGATCTCCAAAAGATGATATGCAACCGAAAGATCAATCCTCCCTATATGGTCGCCAATTGTTTATGGGTAAAAATCGTTTCTGCTGATTTTGGTAAATTCGGTAGGTGAGTGAGAAACGGGTTTAAAACCTAAAAAAATTTGCTGCACGTGAGCACTTTCTAGATTCGAGAGATCAATCTGTACAAGTCCGGCCTAAACCAAGAAATGGTCGGTCCACACTTGCTTCGGTCACAAAGTGGAAGAGAAGGGTTGATTTGGGGAGGGAAGCAAAGAAAGGTGTTGCGACCAGAATAATTCTGGGAGAGTAGTATCTCGACTTGTATCAAAACGTGAAAGCTTCAGAAGCTTGCAAGAGATGAAAGCTTTTTGGAGAGCTTGCAAAGTTGCTTTTTCTAAGAGTGTTATATTTTTCTCCTGACCGAGACTTGTTGTTTGGTGGAAATAGGTAAGACCTATTTATACAAGTAGAGATTGAAACGTACCCTGGCCTCATGAAGAAGGAGAGTAAAGGGTGAAATAATGGGAGGAGGTGGTAACTGTATGGTGTTTATGGGTGAAAACGTTTTCACCATTATTTCCTCATTTATTTGACCGCTTTATTCCTTTTCACGCTTTCTTAATGTGAGCATAGTGTACGCTGCATGCTGTGACCGCCAAACCAAGACCCTGGAAAGCATCCCCCAGTTTGTGTTGATGTCTCGAGTGTTGGTTGCACCTTGAGTTCAAGTGGCGCCGCAAGTGGCGCGTGTGCCATGTGCCAATGGCATGTGAGGAATGCCTTTGTTGCGGGTTGCACCTTGAGTGCAAATGGCAATCCAAGAGATGCTAGTGGCACGTGTGGCATGTGCGGAATGACTTGGTGGTAGGTTGTACGTTGAGTGAAAGTGGCATTGCCAGAGCTGCCAGTGGAGCGTGTGGCATGTGTGGAATTCCTTGGTGGTAAGTTGCACGTTGAGTGCAAATTAGTCTACCAGTGAGGGTTTTGGCAAGTGATAATGGCGTGCGTGACTGTGACGCCCCGATTACTTAACCTTCTTAGCTAATAGGATTACAACCTATATGAAGTATCAAATATAGATTATTGATCATAAGAATCATATTTACCTAAAGTCCTATCATTAAAGCCCAAACTCTATGATATTGTATATATGAATCTCTTTTTGATAGATATGAATAAATAATATGTTGTTTTACAAAATAAAGATACATATAATAAAAGATACATGGTATCTCTATATCGATAAAGCTCTAGGATTCTGAAACGGAAGTCTTCACGTACATCGTCTTATCTGAAAACTGAAACTGAAGTGGGAATGGGTGAGCACATCATCCTAAAAAGGGGGCTCAATGGATATCAATACAACATTCAAGTAATCACTAACATTCCTCACAGTTCTACTAATGAAAACGATAAACATCTTTTACACACAACAGAGAAGAAGATTGCTTCAACTCGCCTCCCCAGATATTGCGTCCATAGTGACAATATCCGTGAAAGATCCACCACCGGATGGATATATGAGAAACAAATTAAACAACCTAAACATATGTTATCCCAACCTCGTCTTACTCAATGGAGAAGAAGATGCTAGGAATAACTCCTGTCTCAAATGATAGCATGGATCCAGGTACCGTAAGATATTATCGTGGAATGCGTACACCTCATAAATCCAATTACCACCATCTAAGTCTAGAATATAATAATATTTTGATTAAGATGATCTGACCCCGCACAACAGGTTCACAAAAGGCCCAAACCAGTCATGAACCTAGAATTTCTTCCTAAGTCAAGGTCATAGTAACCCAGTCATACTACTAAGACTGTTCAATCAAGTATGATATGCACAGAGTGATTTCCCCAAATAAAATGTAATATATATATAATATTTAACCGGGGTAAAGCCGGACTACTAGGTAATATTCAACCGGGGTAAAGCCGGACTACTATCTTAAAACCATAAAAAGTAATACTATTTATCCGGGGTAAAGCCAGGCTACTAAGTAATATTCGAACAACGTAGCATTTCCCTACTTAACTTAGCCAAGAGCTATGGGGAAACACATACACTCTTCACGGGAAAATCACCCAACGCATATCACACAACATACCCATTTAAATTGCAAACAATATTCTTTTAGAAATTAAAGACTCATCATGATCATAGATAAAGTAAACTTAATGATTTCAAGAAGGTTACTGAGTTCCCACCTCTTTTGATGACAAGCCTCGCCTACCACGAGATCCATGATCCACCGGTTCATACTTTGAATCGATCGTTGTTAATACAGAGTAACTGTTAATCACACAAGCACTCTAAGAAATTATCCATAGGCTCACACAAGGCTCATAACAATACTCATAGTATAATATCATACAAGTTTCTAGTTATAGTCTAAGTGAAATAACTAATGGTTCTAATTCTACTAATGGTTATATAACTTGGTAATATGTAATCCGAGCATAAATAATTATATACTTATCTAAATGGGGTCAAACTGGGTGTCATCGGAAATCCCTCGAAAAAACCTACAACTGTGTAGAAGAAATCAAAAGCTAATTCATATCATAAGTTGTCCAAAAACTCAAAATACTATTTCTGACACTAAGACGAAACTCACGGGCCTGATCCGGCACGGCCCGCTACCCATTTAACTGATCCATCGGGTCGACTCACGACCCGAACCATTAACCCGGTCCATTACTCACCCATCTGACTCGATGTAACTCTCGAGTCAGCTCACTGACTTACCCAAAAGAGTCGGCCAAATATACAAACAGTTGATAGACACTTACACCTACTTTCAACAGCACAAGTAGTCAATTTCCGTGGATTATAAATCAGTCATCGTTTATCCAAAATGATCATATAATATATTGTAACACCCCGTATTTTTAGCATGGAGCATGCTGAAAGATGCGCCATGGAATGAGATGAAGCTTCATCCAAAGCTTCCGTTGGTTGGTAAGAGGTAGATTGTCTTAAGGCCAATATCACGCCAAAATGACGCATTGCGTTGGGCAATTGACCAAGGGTCAATATTGGGTGCCAGTTAAGGCACGTCGTGTATGCATATTAGCTAAGGCCAATATGACCTTAATTGGAAGTTACATTGGCCAAGATCCAATCTCGCACCAAGAGTGCTTCAGGACAATTGTATAGATGTCCTTAAGAATGTACATCCATCACAGCTGGACATTGGTGTAGCATATGGGCCAAAGTCGGAAATATAGCCATCACGGCCCTTCATCGGGTTTGGCTCGGGAAATGTTCAGCCATCCTGGCCGAGCATAGGAACTGGCATGTGAGCCAGAAATGAATGTACAGCCACCTTGGCCGATTATTCAGGAAAATACATGGCAACAGCCATGAATAGTAAAACAGGGAGTTGATGAAGGATTTTGTCGCCCCCAATCAGAGTTCTAAAAATGTCAAATAAACATATATAGGGAAGGGTAGTTGGTTGAAGGTGCATATGCGGACTATGCAGCAAGTAAGCTTCATATCTTAGCCGGAAGGGTATAAATGATGCCTAAGGCTCATTTATAGTTGCTTAGACTTGAGAGAGGGCATATTATGCTAAGGCATCACTATGCCATTCCACGGACTCGATGATGCATCACTTGGATGTATTTGACGGAACGGCCTATACGGACTAGGCCATTACCACTATTGTTTGGCCACGGCCTAGCAAACGAGTTGGAATAAGTTGCTTGTCCCTTCGAGGATGAACTACGGTCTGTGCTTGATTCCTTTAGAGTAGGGAAGGATACGTAGGCAGCCGCAATAAGTTGCAGCATTGCCGGTCCAGCACGTTGGCCCCTCATATCATCTAAGCTCGGTATCTCGAAACAAGAGATGATTGTGGCCAGACTTGATGAGGCTAAGTTGCATGCCAGTAAGTGGATGCTCATACTTCCTATCAAGTTGGAAAGAGTTGGTAAGCGAAGTAACGAAGGAAATGGCAAGGGATTGGTGTGGCCTATGCCTAAGTCCACGGCTTATGCCTTAAGTCTGGACAAGACCCGACGGTATGACGGTTGCTCAGCTAGTTAGGAAATTCAGTGACGAATTCCTACGTTGAGGCAAAGCCAGAGATGCATGTGAAGTGCATTGGCATTGGCCTTTTGGCTATAAACCCTTTGCAGAACAAGGGTAAGCTGGAAAGGTGTGGAAGCTAAGTTAGCTGCATCATGCTCCACGAGCATGCTTTCAAGGGCAAGTGAGCGTGCATTTGCCTGGGGATGAGTCCCGGATCGTAGCTTCATCATGGCGCACCGGGGGAGTTGCGGCCTGCGGGGCGACGCGCCAAAGGCGTAATTTTCCGGTCCATCACAGATGGTATCATAGCAAGTTCTGAGAAAACACTAGGGACTTTTGCGGAGTGGACTTGTCCACGAGTATTTTCCTTAATGTAAAACTTAAAGTTGGAGAGTAGGCCAACTTCTGCGCGGGAAAGAGTTGTAACTGCTTCGCCAGTTACTGTGCAAATCTAGTAGAGATTGTCCATGTACTGTGAGTTTGCCTGGCCTATGTGGCACACCACTTACAAGTGGATATCTGGAAGACCTTCAGGGACGGTGGGTAGATAATGGGACTGATCATCCCCACATATTAGAAACTGTCCAAGGGTGTGCGTTGTCAGGACCGGATAGCATCCCACTTACGAGTGGCAACCTGGATAACCGTCAGGGACGGTGGGAAATGGGAAAACTGTTCCACAAAGTACAGTGCTGAAAAATTGTCATTCAGATGACATCTTTCAACTTGTGAACCTTAGGGATTCCTGGGTGGTAGTATGGGATACTATTCAGGATACCTTGTCGAGTTATCCTCTTGGCATTGGCCAATTGCGATTCTTGGTATCGTTGTGGGCACTTTTTGGATTCCTGGGCTGGTGGTATGGGACATGTGCTCAGAAGGTCTAAATTGTTGTTCATGACAACTTGAAGAAACCCATGATTTCTGAGCATCTGTTATGGGATTTTTTCTCAGGAAATCCAAACCGAAGAGATTGTCCACAATAATTTTTATTTGGAATTTCGAGGACGAAATTCTTTTAAGGGGTGAAGAGTGTAACACCCCGTATTTTTAGTATGGCGCATGTTGAAAGATGCACCATGGACTGAGATGAAGCTTCATCCAAAGCTTCCGTTGGTTGGTAAGAGGTAGATTGGCTTAAGGCCAATATCACGCCAAAATGGCGCATTGCATTGGGCAATTGACCAAGGTTCAATATTGGGTGCCAGGTAAGCACGTCGTATATGCATATTGGCTAAGGTCAATATGACCTTAGTTGGAAGTTACATTGGCCAAGATCCAATCTCGCACCAAGAGTGCTTCAGGACAATTGGGTAGATGTCCTTAAGAATGTACATCTATCAAAGCTGGACATTGGTGTAGCCTATGGGCCAAAGTCGGAAATATAGCCATCACAACCCTTCATCGGGTTTGGATCGGGAAATGTTCAGCCATCCTGGCCGAGCATAGGAACTGGCATGTGAGCCATAAATGAATGTACATCCACCTAGGCCGGTTATTCAGGAAAATACATGGCAACTGCCATGAATAGTAAAACGGGGAGTTGATGAAGGATTTTATCGCCCCCAATCAGAGTTCTAAAAATGTCAAATAAACATATATAGGGAAGGGTAGTTGGTTGAAGGTGCATATGCGGACTATGCACCAAGTAAGCTTCATAGCTTAGCCGGAAGGGTATAAATGATGCCTAAGGCTCATTTATAGCTGCTTAGCCTTGAGAGAGGGCATATGATGCTAAGGCATCACTATGCCATTCCACGGACTCGATGATGCATCACTTGGATGTATTTGACGGAACGACCTATACGGACTAGGCCATTACCACTATTGCTTGGCCACGGCCTAGCAAACGAGTTGGAATAAGTTGCTTGTCCCTTCGAGGATGAACTATGGTCTGTGCTTGATTCCTTTAGAGTGGGGAAGGATACGTAGGCAGCCGCAATGAGTTGCAGCATTTCCGGTCCAGCACGTTGGCCCCTCATATCATCTAAGCTCGGTAGCTCGAAGAAAGAGATGATTGTGTCCAGACTTGATGAGGCTAAGTTTCATGCCAGTAAGTGGATGCTCATACTTCCTATCAAGTTGGAAATAGTTGGTAAGCGAAGTAGCGAAGGAAATGGCAAGAGATTGGTGTGGCCTATGCCTAAGTCCACGGCTTATGCCTTAAGTCTGGACAAGACCTGACGGTATGACGGTTGCTCATCTAGTTAGGAAATTCAGTGACGAATTCCTACGTTGAGGCAAAGCCAGAGATGCATGCGAAGTGCATTGGCATTGGCCTTATGGCCATAAACCCTTTACAGAACAAGGGTAAGCTGGAAAGGTGTGGAATCTAAGTTAGCTGCATCATGCTCCACGAGCATGCTTGCAAGGGAAAGTGAGCGTGCATTTGCCTGGGGATGAGGCCCGGATCGTAGCTTCATCATGGCGCACCGGGGGAGTTGCGTCCTGCGGGGCGATGCGCCAAAGGCGTAATTTTCCGGTCCGTAACATATATCCTTTGAAAGGTATTAGTCTCCTCTACAACTTTCTAGTTTTGACCGTAAGCCAATTCCTACCCGAACATATCAAAATGGGTTCATTTAGTAGCATACTCGCCGCAGATTTCAGAGTTTCAGTCACAACGGGCAATCTTTGATAAATCATAACTAATTCCATGGTTAACCAAACCAAGCAAACTTGGTGTCTATAGAAATAAAAGAGACTCATCTACAAGTATCAATGAAAATCAAAGACTAACTCACAAACTAAAATACCTAAAACAGTCTCTATATACAGGGAAGTAAACTATCATTTCACATAAAGTTATGATTTCATATTATTTACTTTGGTTGTTCTAAGATATCTACCACATCCATCACATACCCAAAACATCAAATATAAACTAGAAACATTTAGTAAGGTTACCTTAGGTTGTTTTACAAGTTTCCAATCCTCATCATCAACAATAAGATCAACTTTTCCTTTAACAATCATCATTAAGATGAATTCCAATATAGTTTCCTTGTAACCTCTAGCTTGTCTCTAGTTCTCCCAAATATTATATTCTCTATGATCCACTTCTCACCTCACTGAATTTATATGTCTAATTCATGGTATTTTCCCTCAAGAAAAACTCTCAACTAACCATCGTTCTCTTCCTATACTTATTTCTCTCTAGTTCAAAACTCGTTTCCTAAGACAACTTCTAGCTCATTCATAATTCTAATTATTTTCTATACTATCTATTTAAACTTGACCTTCCCCTTCTTTCCAACTCTCGGTTTCTCCCAATGAGAAACACCACCACCTTCGGCCTATGTCTCCGCACGTGAACAAGGGATATACACAAAACCTAATTTTGAATTTGATTTAATTAAATACATCTTTACACTCTTGTTACACCCATTACTATAACCCCCTTGTGACCTAACCACTAAGGGATAACTTCATTGCTAACAAAACGTCCAGTCCAAAATGTCAAGTCAACCGAAGTCAATGGTCAACAGTCGTTTGACTAATTTTTGCTTCATCTTCCGAGTCACGTATCTTCTTTATCCGTAGTCCGAATGACGCGTTCAAGTAGTGTATTTCGTATAAATTTTTGAGATATATCCAATGATACTAATTTCATATCTATATCATGGTTAGATTAGTTTCTATTAATTAACGTCCATGTTAAACTAATCGAGTTATTAGCGGCTTAGTCATCTCTTGATCATCGCTAGACCATTCAAATAGCATTGACGATCTTGAGGGTTGTTATAGTGACCATTAGGGTCACGGCCTGGTAAGAAAATCTACCAGCGAGTGTGTTGGCATGTGCCAATGGCATGCTCGGCCATTAGGGCCATGGCTTGGTAAGAAAAGCTACCAGCGTGCGTGTTTGGCATGTGCCAATGGCATGCTCGGCCATTAGGGCCACGGGATGGTAAGAAAAGCTACCAGTGTGCGTGTTTGGAATGTGCCAATGGCATGATCGGCCATTAGGGCCACGGCCTAGTAAGAAAAGCTACCAGCGTGCGTGTTTGGTATGTGCCAATGGCATGCTTGGTCATTAGGGCCACGACCTGGTAAGAAAAGCTACCAGCGTGCGTGTTTGGCATGTGCCAATGGCATGTGTGGCTAATTTGGCCTAGGTTGCACGGTTTGCAAGCTTAGGCGTGGGCGCAATTTTGGCATGGCGCGGCTAAGGCCAAGGTAAGGGTGATTGGATTGGCGTGGTGTGACTAGCGTAGCTAGGGCCGAGGCAGAGTGTGTTTGGAATAGCGCGGCTAGCTTTGGCTAGGTGTGGCTGGCATGATTTTTCATTTTCACAGAGGTGCGGCTAGCATGGTTGGCATGCTTTGGCGCGTTTGGTGTGACTAGCATAGCTAGGGCCAAGGCAGAGTGCGTTTGGCATGGCGCGGCTAACTTGGGCTATGTGTAGATGACATGCTTTGCCATTGGCACGGAGGTGCGGCTAGCATGGTTGGCATTCTTTGGCGCGTTTGGTGTGACTAGCATAGCTAGGGCCAAGGCAGAGTGCGTTTGGCATGGCGCGGCTAACTTGGGCTAGGTGTGGCTGGCATGATTTGCCATTGGCACGGAGGTGCGGCTAGCATGGTTGGCATGCTTTGGCGCGTTTGGTGTGACTAGCATAGCTAGGGCTAAGGCAGAGTGCGTTTGGCATGGCGCAGCTAACTTGGGCTAGGTGTGGCTGGCATGATTTGACATTGGCATGTATATGAATTAGGGTTTTGCTCGTTGTAACCCTAATTTGAAAAAATAGCCCCTATTAATTACTGAGTACATGTATTAAATTTTCTAATAAATGTGTCACCGGTGACATTAGGTTATTTAGGGTTTTATGAATTTACCCTTTGTCTAAAAACCACCATCAACACCAGTACAAACCAATTGTTCTCTGCAATTTTATCTATAAAGTCTTGTTTAAAGCTTTGGCTAATAGGCTTAAGCCACTACAAGAAAACTTGGCTTTAGCGACTGTTTTCTTACCAACTATTGTTGGCGAAATACTTTACTAACTATTACTTGCAACCGAAAACAAGCTCGATGGCTAGAAAATTCTTCCCACTAGTTTTTCAGCAACAATAGTCGGTTCAATATTTTGGCGACGAAAATTCAGCAACAAGAAATGTAAATGCGCCGCTTTTAGCTTTCAGACATCATGTTTCACCAACCAGAAAGTACACTAGAAGCTATATGTATCTGGTCACCGATTATAGCCACAAGAATATGATCTTGCAAGACCTCTGCAACAATCAGAATATTATTGAAGTTACTAGAAACCTTCAACCACAATCTATTGGCACCAAAATCTTCTCTAGAGGCTGGATATTTCCATCCAATTAGTTTACCCACGGAAACCCTGCATTGGAAGATAACTATTTCAATCAATAGATCCCTTGCATCACTATTAGGCTTTAGCAAGTCCCATTGCCAACTACGTTGTTTACAGGAAGTTAGATACTTTGAGCCACAGGAAGTAGCCACCAAATCAATATAGCTAATTAGGTCCTTTGATGGTGGTTAATTTGTCATGGGTGGTCGCGCCTACATTTTGGTCTGGGGTATTTATAGCAATCTATTGTCTAAGGTTAGACAAGATTTAAGCATTTTGATGTGAATTGATTTCTTCGTGAAAAAATAATTATCGACAAAACATAAATAAGCCGATCATTACAATAAAATACAAGTGGTCTTAATACAACACCTAATTTTATAAAGAAACAAGAAAAATTACACCAAGCAAAATCTGTAATCCAATAAACAAAAATGGATTTTGTACGTACATACCAGTCATTTGTTACCGAGACCAGAATTTCTGCATTACTGAGTCCAGAATTACAATACTTTCATTAAATTATACTACGAGTATGAAGCACATACTAAATTATACTACAAGTACGTAATTTCATACCCATTTCTACATACAAAAGATTGAATATATACTTATCTAAATATTCTAGGATATTAACAAAAGGTTATGGAAATTAGTCTTCTTCTCCATAACTTCATCAAACAAAAACTAGCCAAAATAGGATCTTACGAGTATGAAGCACATATTCTAAAACATGGTGGATGGAGCCTCAATTGGAGTTGCCCACGACTGTACATGAACCTTAAATATGATGCAATTAGCAAACGCCACGACATCCGGCTGTGGAAATTTACAGAACAAAAAAAATGTTAGGAATCTTTAGCGAAAGGAATGTAACTTTAATAAAACAAGGCGTTGGAGGGTTCAATAATTATCTTGTAGATAGACATTTTGGCCAAAATGAACTGTCAAATGTTTATAAATTCATTGTATAACAAGAACTCCCTTATACATAATTACTGTGTAACATTACAACATCAAAGAGATTCGAACAAATTCACAATTGACACATTCTCTGCACCACTTCATGTGTCTAGAATTTTAACCCCTAGGTCTATTGACACAGTAATAAAAGCATTCTACAGACAAAAAATTGTGATAATATCTACAAAAAATGTTAACTACCAAAATCAAACCGATTAGGCGCGCGCAATACATTCATAATTTGTAGACTATCTCCTATATGACTACATCAAGTATGACACCCCACTCTCCACTTTCTATATCCATATCCCACCATTAGACTAATTAAGTGCATGAGATGGCCAAATTTCCAAAAAGTTCATAAGATGCCTAAATTACAAAGCAGTTCAAACAATTCGACTCAGTATTCAGCAAGTAGCTCATTTAGTTAAAGAGTTAAACAGGAAGGCATAGAGTGAAATAAAACTCACCTGAATCTAATCACAATCCATTTCATCATTGTCGTTATAGAAAAACTCTTCTTCTTCATCGCTAGAATCAGTATAAATTGTTTCAAGATCATCTTCACCATCCTCATCTTGCCTTCGACTGTTTACTTCTGTGACATAATCGACGGTTTCAATCGGAACATCACTCATGTCCCAAGCAAAATTGTCATTATCATCCTCATGCGGCTGATCATCCAAATCATTGATCGAAAAACATGAATATTTTTCTTGAAACGCCACAGCTGGACTCGATTAGTCTATACTAATTTCCTCCTCCACATTAACCTTTTCTGGTACATTAAAAGAACTGCGAGGTTTTGTTCTTATATCCACGTGCCACGGGAGGTTTGAATCATCCTTTACATAAAAAAACTGTTCTGCTTCTCTTGCTATCGCAAAAGGTTCATCTGCCCAAGCACTTCTATCGACATTCACATTAGTAAAAGCATACTTATCTTTCTTGCATCCCCTTTCAGTAACATCCCGCCACTCGCACTTAAAAAGAAGAACTCGAAATTGACCAGCATACCGCACATAGATAATTTTAGTCAATGCTCCATAAAAATCCACAACAGGTTCTTCTTGGTGATCATCATTTCCCCCTTTAACAAATACTCCACTATTCTGTGTCTTTCTTTTCTTCTCCCAGTCTCTTGTATGAAATCTGTAACCTTTGAGAATGTAGCCCTTGAAAGACGTGGCTTCTCGACAAGGACCTCCTGCCAAAGAATACAATTATGTACTCACCTGACCGGTCTGCCGCTGCAATTGGTATATCTGATCATAAATTAGCAAAGAAACCCCAGCAAAATCAAAAACATTACAACATTATTGAAAATATAAAACATTTTGTATTCGTATTCTGGTACTCACTCTATTTCTAAACCAAGTAGGAAATTCTTTGCCATGTCTTTTGTGGGCATTTCTATCACCAGCAAGTTCCGCCATGTGCTCACTGTCAGTTTAGTGAGAATTATAAGCAACGTTTAACAAAACTAAAACAACCGTAGAATAGAAAGAAAACATACTCCTCAAATTCCTTCACTTCATCGCAATTTTGAAGAATATAGAGTTGAATTTGGTGCAGTTCATCTTCTTTGATATAACGCGGTTTTTGGGATCCAATGGGCCAACCACTCTATCTAAAAATAGACAACTCCTCACCAGATTCTTCCATATCATCATCGTTTCTTTCAGGTTGATTAAACTTTGTATTTGCACTATGCAAGTGGCGCGAAAGAAGTACAAGAGTTTCTTTTGACTGGTATCCTCGAGCCATCGAACCTTCGGGACACGCTTTATTCCCCACAAAAGACTTTAACGTACGCAAATACCTGAAGTGTAAAACAAAAGCAATATTAGTGAGGTAACAGTTGTGTGAAACAGAACCGATAAGTCAACTTAAACAACTAAATAGAAAAAAGGTGAAACTATTGTACCTCTCAATCGGGTACATCAAAAAATACTGAACGGGACCAGTAAGCTTTGCTTGTTCTACTAAATGAATGGGCAAGTGCATCATTATGACAAAGAAAGAGGGGGGAAATATTCTTTCTAGTTTACACGTTGTAATTGCAATCCTCTCTTGCAGATTGTCCAAGTCTTTCATATGCAGAACCCTGGTACACAAAACTCTAAAAAACAGGCATAATTCAGTCAGCGCTTCACATCGTCAGGCAACAGTCCTCGTATTGCAATTGGCAAACATTGTTCCATTAGAACGTGGCAGCCATGACTTTTAAGACCCATCAGCTTTCGTTCTTTGAGGTTAACACAACGAGAGATATTTGATGAGTAACCATCAGGAACTTTGATCTCTTTGAATCTTCTACAAAAAATTTCCCTGTCAGGCTTCGACATCACATAAGAGGCAGGTGGCTTCCTGAACTTACCCGAGTTATTCCCCACACTTTGCAGATGTAACTCCGGACGTATTCCCATTTCCTTTAAATCCTCTCGGGATTTGATATTGTTCTTCATCTTCCCTTCGACATTCAGTATTGTCCCCACAATAATATCTAAGATGTTTTTCTCTATGTGCATTACATCGAGATGATGGAATAATAAAAGTGTTTTCACATATGGCAGCTCCTGAAAAATTGACACCTTTTTCCAATTGTGATTAAAAGTGACTGGCTCTATTGGTTTCAGACTTTCTTGATTCACATTTTTACCAAATTCGACTTGCTCAAATTGACTTAACTGTTCAACTATGTCATACCCGTTCAATTGTTGTGGTGGTCCTCGATGCTCTGTCTTATTATTGAAGGCTGCCTTGTGATTCCGCCACTTATGACCAAGTGGAAAGAAGCGTCTGTGATTCATGTAACACCACTTTCCTCCATTGCGCAGTCGAAGTGAACATGCATCAGTCCCACAGCACGAACATGCATATTGCCCCTTGGTACTCCATCCGGAAAGCATAGCTAGCGCAGGAAAGTCATTGATAGTGGCAATCAACGCCACACGACACAGGAAGAACTCTTTCTTTAAAGCATCATAAATGAGTATACCTTCCCAAAATTCCTTGAGTTCATCTATAAGTACTCGCAAATACACACAAATATCATTTCCGGGTGACCTGGGTCCGGGAATTATCATAGACAAGATGAAATTTTCAGCCCTCATACACATCCAAGGTAGATAGTTGTAAATGAAGAGAACCACGGGCCATGTACTGTGAGGATTCGCCATATTCCCATAAGGGTTCATTCCGTCACTTGCTAATCCAAGTCTGACATTCTGTGGGTCGGACGAGAATGTTGGGTGTTGAATATCAAAACTTTTCCATGTTTTCGAATCAGCTGGATGCCTCATAACTTTATCATCGTTGATACGTTTCATGTGATGCCATGTAATATGGGGAACGGTCTTTGAAGACAAAAAAGATCTCTGAATTCTTTTCTTCAAGGGAAAGTACAGAAGTGTCTTCACAGGAATTCTACATTTTCGTGGTGCACTATCCGAGTCGTTGTCTGCAGTCTTGTTATCATCTTTCCATCTAGAAGCATCACATGTCGGACATCGATTTCTTTGAGAGTGCTCTTTCCAAAATAAGATACAATCGTTCTTGCAAGCATGGATTCTGTCATAGCTAAGACCTAGCTTCCTTATGTTTTTGTTAGCCTCGTAATGATTCTTTGGTAATAAATCATTTGGAAAGGCCTTAATCAGGATCTTCAACAGCGCGTCAAACCACCTATTACCCAATCCACCATGACTCTTGATGTGAAGTAAGTGCACAGTGAAGGACAACCGTGAATAATTCTTACATCCTTCATAAAGTGGTTCCTAGGCATCCTTCACCAACTGGTAAAAATGAGAAGCCCCCAAAGTTGGATCTTCTTCAGCTGCCATAAAATCATCTATCACCGTACGACAATCATCCTCCATCTCTATGTCATTAACCTCTGCTGCAGTACCATTAGTTTGCATCCTTATAAGACCCTCCCCATGGTATATCCAATCGATGTATCCAGGTGCAATCCCTTTCCACAGTATATCTGAATGCACTTCAGATCGAGTCTTCAACTAATAATTATTGCATTTCTTACATGGACAACGTATTGTTTCAACTAATGGATGAACATGGTCGAATGAAAAGTTAAGGAATTGTTTGACCCCCTCCTTGTACTCATCCACCACTTTATCCTTCTCCATCCAACTCTTATCCATGGATGCTGCTTATTAAAACCTGAAAATCAATACTGAACATTCAATACTCAAATTCTACAACAGGTACAACAAACTAAACATATGTAAGACAGATGAAAAGTTAACCGAAAGCGTGACTCAAAACGCATACATGCCTTTGCGATTCTTAAAACAAGATTATGTAGACAAGATTATGGAAAGATTATGTTACACCAAAACAAGATTATGTTCACGAATGAAATCTCTAGCTGTGAAGAACAATCAAATAAAAAGAATGTATGACAGTGACGCTCTAGAGGAGTAACATCTTTAAAAACATGAAAAATTGAGAGACTCACAGTAATCTAGCTAATGGAGAAATTACCTTAGTTCCATTCTCAATATTAGAACCGTGAAGATAGCCATACAGACTAAAGTTTCTATTGCGTCATTTATCTTTCTGCGCTTCTTCTAGAGGAGTAACATCTTTAATCTACCAGCACATAAATGATGCATAATAACTTCATCCCTCTCATTAATTCTATGCTCAAATGATGCATTATTCAGCAATACCCGAGGCACCGCCTACAGCCTGCCCAATATGGAAAAACATTAAAAACACGAAAAACAAACTTTGCAGGAATGCTGGAACTCCTGGTGTAACAAAAGAAGTTCAACACAAGCGGGTAGATAATTCATACATTTGCTTGAATAAACAGTTCCTGACAAATATAACGAACCAGATAGCTGTGTAAAACACATACAAACAATACAGCATTTTGACTTTCTGTATGACTAACCCCAGAAATTCCATTATTTCGTGATTTTCAGTATCACAAAGAAAACGAACATAGACACATCAAACATATATGCTTCACACTCAAGTACAGATAAAAAAGACATGATTTTGATTCTACACTTGACACACAAACCTTATTAACCCGCCCAATGATTCCCCTAACAGTCCGAAGATTTGCACCTTCAAACTTAGACAGAACTCAATTCACCCAATTTTTGAAACTGGAAAATGATGAAGATAATCTGGAATTCAACCGAAACTATAAACTCTCAATTCAAAATGATTCCAATTTGATATTCAATCTCATTCCAATTTGATATAAACTATAATCTCATTATAAAATTTGAAATTGGAAAATTGGGAAATTTCCCAGATTTGCAGTATTATAGAAGATTGAAATTGGGAAATTTAACACATACCTTCGTCAACAAATTTAATTGAGCAACTATTTGTGAACCACTATACGAGTAGTTCGATGAAACCCTGATTTGATTTTGAGTAGATTTGGTGAACTCAATTCTCTATAGATAAAAGTATCAATTGAAACCCTTATGAAGAAGATGAAAACCCAACTAAATTATCATCAGTCGAACCACCATCTTTATCAATAGTATCTCAAATTTGAGTTCTAGGGTTTTTCAGAAATATTTTCCAGCGTTTTTGGTGTGAGAGAGAGATAGGGTTAGTGGCGCAAGTTTTGGTGGAGGTGGAGGTGATGGTGTTCGAGGTGGCGGTGGTAACGGCTGTCGTCTGGCGCTGCTGGTAGTGGAGGAGCAATCGGTGAGTTCTAGACTGAGTATAGACCAGAGAAACGAAAGAGAAAGAGACGAAGGAGGAGGTATTTTCGGTTGTAAAAAAGTGACGAAAAAAAAACACAAGGAGGATTGGTATTTTCGGTTGTAGAAAGAGACGAAGGAGGAGGGCATCTGCCCCGGGAGGAATTTGGTCATAGTAAAGAAGGAAAAAAAAAGGGAGAAACAACAACAAAAAAGATGTAAGGACATTAAAAAAAATATGTAAAAAAAACAGCCCCAAAAACTCTCACAAATGTTGGCCTTCCTTTGTCCTCACGGAGAGCCACTCGAATCACACAAAAAAAAGTCTGAGTGATTTTAAGATTTTTTTTTTTTTTACGGTAATCAGGATTTTAATGGAACTTATTCTCATAAAGGTAGTCTGGTCATTTTCAAGTAAGGGTAATATGGTAATTATGTTATATTTATTTTACTTATTTCCGATTAGGGCAGTCGGGTCATTTTCACAGTCTTCGTAATATTTATTGCACTAATTTCCATTAAGGGTAATATGGTCATTTTCACAGTCAGTAAAATTTACCTTACTTATTTCCGCTTAGGGCAGTCGGGTCATTTTCACAGTCTTCGTAATATTTATTGCACTAATTTCCATTAAGGGTAATATGGTCATTTTCATAGTCAGTAAAATTTACCTTACTTATTTCCGCTTAGGGCAGTCGGGTCATTTTCACAGTCTTCGTAATATTTATTGCACTAATTTCCATTAAGGGTAATATGGTCATTTTCACAGTCAGTAAAATTTACCTTACTTATTTCCGATTAGGGCTGATCATGGACATTTTCACATCTTAAGTAATATTTATTGCACTAATTTCCATTAAGGGTAATATGGTAATTTTCATAATCAGTAAAATTTACCTTACTTATTTCCGATTAGGGCAGTCGGGTCATTTTCATAGTCTTCGTAATATTTATTGCACTAATTTCCATTAAGGGTAATATGGTCATTTTCACAGTCAGTAAAATTTACCTTACTTATTTCCGATTAGGGATGTTAAATCGATATAATTCATTTTCATAGTCTTCGTAATATTTATTGCACTAATTTCCATTAAGGGTAATATGGTCATTTTCACAGTCGGTAAAATTTACCTTACTTATTTCCGATTAGGGCAGTCGGGTCTAACTCTGGTAATCTTTGAACCTGTGATGTTAAATTATGATATATTTCGTCTCCAGTTCATCCGGACGAGAAACTCGGGCCTAACTCTGGTAATCTTTGAACTTGTGATGTTAAATTATGATATATTTCGTCTCCAGTTCATCCGGACATGAAACTCGGGCCTAACTCTGGTAATCTTTGAACCTGTGATGTTAAATTCTGATATATATTTCGTCTCCAGTTCATCCGGATGACAAACTCGGGTCTAACTCTGGTAATCTTTGAACCTGTGATGTTAAATTATGATATATTTCGTCTCCAGTTCATCCGGATGACAAACTCGAGTCTAACTCTGGTAATCTTTGAACCTGTGATGTTAAATTCTGATATATTTCGTCTCCAGTTCATCCGGATGACAAACTCGAGTCTAACTCTGGTAATCTTTGAACATGTGATGTTAAATTCTGATATATTTCGTCTCCAGTTCATCCGGATGACAAACTCGGGTCTAACTCTGGTAATCTTTGAACCTGTGATGTTAAATTATGATATATTTCGTCTCCAGTTCATCCGGATGACAAACTCGAGTCTAACTCTGGTAATCTTTGAACATTTTCACAGTTATATTCTGATATATTTCGTCTCCAGTTCATCCGGACAAGAAACTCGGGCCTAACTCTGGTAATCTTTGAACTTGTGATGTTAAATTATGATATATTTCGTCTCCAGTTCATCCGGATGACAAACTCGGGTCTAACTCTGGTAATCTTTGAACCTGTGATGTTAAATTATGATATATTTCGTCTCCAGTTCATCCGGATGACAAACTCGGGTCTAACTCTGGTAATCTTTGAACCTGTGATGTTAAATTCTGATATATTTCGTCTCCAGTTCATCCGGATGACAAACTCGGGTCTAACTCTGGTAATCTTTGAACATGTGATGTTAAATTATGATATATTTCGTCTCCAGTTCATCCGGATGACAAACTCGAGTCTAACTCTGGTAATCTTTGAACCTGTGATGTTAAATTCTGATATATTTCGTCTCTAGTTCATCCGGATGACAAACTCGAGTCTAACTCTGGTAATCTTTGAACCTGTGATGTTAAATTCTGATATATTTTGTCTCCAGTTCATCCGGATGACAAACTCGGGTCTAACTCTGGTAATCTTTGAACCTTTGATGTTAAATTATGATATATTTCGTCTCCAGTTCATCCGGATGACAAACTCGTGTCTAACTCTGGTAATCTTTGAACATTTTCACAGTTATATTCTGATATATTTCGTCTCCAGTTCATCCGGACGAGAAACTCGAGCCTAACTCTGGTAATCTTTGAACATGTGATGTTAAATTATGATATATTTCGTCTCCAGTTCATCCGGACGAGAAACTCGGGCCTAACTCTGGTAATCTTTGAACCTGTGATGTTAAATTCTGATATATTTCGTCTCCAGTTCATCCAGATGACAAACTCGGGTCTAACTCTGGTAATCTTTGAACCTGTGATGTTAAATTATGATATATTTCGTCTCCAGTTCATCCGGACGTGAAACTCGGGCCTAACTATGGTAATCTTTGAACCTGTGATGTTAAATTCTGATATATTTCGTCTCCAGTTCATCCGGATGACAAACTCGGGTCTAACTCTGGTAATCTTTGAACCTGTGAAGTTAAATTCTGATATATTTCGTCTCCAGTTCATCCGGACGAGAAACTCGGGCCTAACTCTGGTAATCTTTGAACCTGTGATGATAAATTCTGATATATTTCGTCTCCAGTTCATCCGAATGACAAAATCGGTTCCGACTCGATTCGAGACTTTGCAAAATCGTGCATCGTAGCATGCAGGAACTCGTTTTCACTTGTTATGGATCGAATCGGTCTGCACGACATTGTAACAGAGTTCAAGCAAGGGCATACTGGAGAAAGTTATAAATGATATACAAGATTCAACGCGTTAGAAGTATATTTCTTATATCTTATCAACTTAGCTTTGTATCTACTAACTTCATTTTTATTCTGGTATGTACAATTAAGAAAATTATTTATTAATCTATAAGTGGTTCAACTTGTTAGATCAAAGGATGTTTTGTGGAATTGAATGAAATCGATAAACATGAAATCCAACTAAACCCTAAACATGCAGTTTACGACATTGTTAGAGAATGTGAATTTTCTTATAACCTAAGTTAATTCGATACTTCAACGGTATAATGTA
This sequence comes from Papaver bracteatum, assembly GCA_023529315.1. Taxonomy (NCBI): domain Eukaryota; kingdom Viridiplantae; phylum Streptophyta; class Magnoliopsida; order Ranunculales; family Papaveraceae; genus Papaver; species Papaver bracteatum. Next base: position 239,861 of record JAJJWX010000400.1, on the reverse strand, counting down.
CATTATTTAACTTAAATTTGATTGTAACAACACCTCCAACAAATACCGTTGAACAACAAGGTACACATCAGAGTAATATATATATAACAATAAGGTAAAAGAAACTGAGTGACACATGACCCCATACGATTATAGAAATCATGATGGGTAACGAACTAGGTTGCGAAGCCGTGCATCATAATACAACACTGGATTTGTTATCTACGAATAGACTAATATATAGGAGTCATTCAGATACTAGGTTAAATCGAAGTTGCATAGGTTAACCCGCATGAGTCACATGCTTTATGAACCCACTCGACTAAGTCGGTCACAATCACGACAGTTTGGTGGATTACGTAACTGAATTTGAAAAACCTAGTTCCTTTTTCAGAAAAATCGTTTCCAATATCACTAGGTATAGGGGTTAACACCGCTTAGCAGAGTGCGAGATAAAATTTCGTATTTGAAAACCTAATCTGATTTCCAGGACATTCTCTGGTACCCAATTTCTAGTTAAACCATTCCGCTGGTACCCGATTTCCAACATAGATTTCACAAATTTTTGTCCAAATATATTTCCGCCCAAATTCAAAACAACTACAAATATGCGAGCGAGGATTTTTCCACACAAGTAAAAAATGTAGAATGTTTTGGAGGGAACTTTCCCTCGCAATGATAAAGGGAAAATTATAAGAATCCTTTTGGAGGGAATTCTTCCCGCACAAATTCAATGGAAAATTGGGATACGATTATTTCCCCCCAATTTCAAACTATTAAAGCTACTGGTTGGATGTTTTTACCCAACTAAAAAACGAATCTTAATTTATCTCTTAATAAACCTCCACTTTATTAAAAAAATATAAAACCCTAAAAATAAAAAGGTAAGATACCTCATTATCTATTCCTCTCTCTTCTACTACAACTCTAGATCCCCTTTCAGAAACTCATCAAAGTATTTTTCTTCCAACCCTTTCTGTCGTTGAGTTAGAGAAGAAATCAGATCAGTCCCTTGGTGAGTTTGAAGAAACCCTTTATCTTATGTGTTAATTTCTCTTTTATTAGTTTGATTTTCAGTTTTAAGGTGTATGATTTTTAGTTTTAGTTTTTTTTTTTTCGATTTTTTCTATAAAGAAACCCTTTCTCTTTTCAATTTCAGGTTTCTTTTTCATCTAGCTAGTTTTGATTTTCGGGTTTGATTTTTCCTTTCGATTTCAGGTTTTTGCAGTGATAATTTCTTATCAACTTCTGAAGAAAAACTTAGGGCTTTTGTTGGATCTGCAATTGCATGTGTATTTGAGATAATTTTCTGGTCCGATTTCAACTGTGATGCTCAATCCTGAGTTGAAAAATGAGGATTTTATTTTATTTTTTGAATTTTCTGAAGAAAAAAATTAGGGGTTTTGTTAATGTGCAATTTCATGTGTATTTGAGATCATTTTCTGGTCCGATTTCAACTGTGACGGTCAATCCTGAGTTGAAAAATGAGGATTTCAAATTTTTTCCTTTGATTTCATAATGTTGCCTATTTAAGGTTTGATTTTTATTATCGTTATGAATATGTCTGTGTAAGAACAATCAGAAAGGGCGAATAAGATTTTACCTTTACTACAAGGGAATTGAAAAGGGTGTTTTTAGTGGATCAGATTTATTCATCTATTTTCATTTTTGTTAGATTTTGGAGATTTACTGTTTTATGCTAAGATTTGGATTTGGTCTACATCTTATATATTCTCAATCACTTGATTTATGGAGTTGTTGAATATGCATTTTTTTGTTTGTTTATTTGACCCTTGATGGCTTGGGGTTCTTTGTTTTTAAGAAAGATGATTAAGAGGATCTCCTTTAAGTCCTGAATATGTCATAGTTGTTGCCATGTTGTGTTACCTTTTCAACTTTTTGATGCATAGGCATGCTGAGTATTGTAAAATATCTGTGTGTGCTAAACCCATCTGAAATGGTTACACCTCCTGGAGATTTTCTTTGTAGAACTTTAAATTTATCATATGCTGCACTGATTTTAAATTTATCATATGTTGCACAGATCCATTTCATAAAGTGTTAGTATTGAAGTATTGTTGTTTTTTGTTCCAGATGTGCTTGATTTTTTCATTAATAGTCATCTGTTGTGGTTAAGTGCGTCTTTATTATGGTAAAACATGAGTTACTTGATCAAAAACTGAAATTAAAATGGGGTTTTATTGCTTACAAAGAAAGCTTATTTTGTACAAGAATCCAACATGCTGTGATACACAACGTATGAGGAACTGTTGTCATACCAATTCGACAACTGTTTCACTGCTTTGTTACTGGGTGTTTTTCTTGTAGTGCTGTAACTTTTTCTCAGGTTTGATTTTGATTTTCATGTAATCTATGTTTTTTTTTTTGTTGTAGTCATTACGATGAGAGGACGAGGAGGATTACCACGAAGATCTGGCAGGCGAGTCGATCCCTTGCACAAATTCTGTGCCAGAGAGAAGTCCAATTGCAAGACAAAAGCCATCAACCAACGGTAATGAAATATATATATACATTTCTTTCTCACATTTTCTGTTATACTATGTTCAAATATCACTGTTGGAGTTTGGGGTTTTATAACAATGAATATGGTTAAGTATTTCATTCATCTGGTCTTGTTTATGTTGTAGTCACCTTTTTTTTTATAGTGTTTACATTAGGAAGAGCTAGAGGGGGATTATCAAGAAGTTCTAGGCCAACAAACGGTAATTGAATATACATTTCTTTCACATTTTCTCAGTTACTTCATGTTGATTTGCTAAATATGTAAGTGGTTAATTGCAGAATCAAGTGGAATTAATTCACAAGGGAGAAAAACATCAGATGTGCATGGAATAGATCTTCCAAGGGAGCAAGAAAATGGCAGTACCCCAACTAGATACTCCCAACGAAGACTTGGAATTGTTGCTACTCCGTTATCTCTTCCATCAAACCGACGGGTAGCTCCAAACGCACCTCAAGCGCAGAATCCTGTGAGACGTTCCTTAATACTGGAAGGGGACAATGACAGAAGGCAGCAGTCAGCTGAAGTAGACCAACGTACTCCTTCACTCTCTAGATCCTTGTCTAGTGCGCGACATTTATCTTTAGACAGAAATGCAGCGGGACAACCTAATGATGAAGATGGATTGACTAGCCGATCAATCTCTAGATCTCGGTGCAATTCACTACCTAAAAACTTGGCACTTGACACCAGGAAGCACCACTATAGACATCCATCGCAAGGGGCGTCAAATAGCCATGACCAGTCCATCCAAGCAGGAGATGAAGTTGCGACAACAAGGCCTTATAGTATGTAATTCTACTTCATTTCTATTTATATTTATTATTGGCTTATAGTATGTAACTTCACTTCTGATATATTTTATCATAATTATTCATTATTTTAGTTGAATATTGTCTGATTTCGGAAATAATGAATGTGAACAGATCAGAGGGGTGCAACTAGCCTGCCTGATCTTTTTCAAAGAAAGAAGTTCGGTGATAGTAAACCTGTAATTCTTCTTAATCCCAAGAAGCAGTTTGTGGGTTTGCGTCTTCGTCTGTTTAACTTGGTTATTGGTATGTGGGGAAGGCAGTGGGAGAACTTCCCCCTTACAGCGTGTTTGTTCAAAGACGTACCCGAAGAGAATGTCAAGAGGGTGGTTCAGCTAGTGAGGGTAATAAAACAACATAAGCTATTTTCCGTCTTTTTTCTTCTCTGTTTTCAAAGTGTTGATTTGATATCATAATAATAAATTTTCTTAATTCTGTAGGATCACTTCAAACTTGAGCCTGATGATGACTTAACAGAACAATTGTTAAGGACGAAAATGAGGATTACATACAATGGATACAGATCTATCTTGAGTGCACACTATAGGTTAGAATGTGACAAGGATTATGACAAGGCACTGGCGAACCCGCCCAAGAACTGTACTAACATGGAGGACTGGACAGCTATGTGCAATGTGTTCAAAATGGAGGAGTTTCAGTTAAATATCATCTCTGGTTAAGATTTCATTATTTCATAAAGTCTAAAACTGCAACTAACTTCCAATATTCATATTGGAGTAACAGACTAAATGTGATCAAGCAAGCACATCCATAAAGAGTCAAGTCCTGAAGCATTCTAATGGTCCGATGAGTTTTTCCCAGACAATGCATAGCAGGGTAAACTTATCTTCAGCAGTTTGCGTCACGTTTTTTTAGCCAAGTAGAGCTGTCTATTTTCTTATAGTTTGTATTATGTGTATCACTATGTTCTTATCCTATGTTGTGTTTTTATAGGTGTTAAATGGAGAACCCACTGATCCAATCTCGATGTTTGATGTGACTCATAAGTTTAAGAAGTCTACCGATCCTACTTGTGAAACTATCAAGGTATAGTTTTATGTTTTTGTAGAGTGAATATTGATTGTTAAAATAGAAAATTTGATTTGGAGCATCCAGTGTGTACTGTCCATACAATATTTGTCGTTCCACAGTGAACTTGGGTTGCTTTCTTACCTGTGGAACACTATTACCTGAATTGCACATAGGAATGTTGCATGTACTAGACTAGCTAGACTTATAATTAGCATAATCAAACATGGGCTTGCAGATGAATTTAAGTTTTCTGCAAAACGTACCCTAAAATTTTGTAGATGAAGAATCTGTGGGTTTGCTCAGATAAATGTGTATATGGACTAAATTAGTGTTTGGATCTTCTTAATTTCAATATATTTGAATCTTTTTAGTATGTACATTTTGTTCCGTTAGTTGCTTTGCTGTTTGGTGACTGATTTATTTGATGACTGATGGTAGGGAAAAATGAAAGAAATGCTAGAGCAAGTGGAAAGAGGAGAACTTGACATGTCAGTGGAAGACATATATCACGCAAATCTTCCTTCCTCGAGCTCTGGCAGAAAAAGGTGTCATGATAAGGTTAGTTCCGCATGTTATTATTCAAAAACTGAGGAACAATTGGCTGAAATGCGTACAAAGCTGGATGTCGCGAACTCTGAAAGAGAAATACAAGCAAAGGAGATTGAACGATTGAAGAAACAGTCCAAAAACAAAGGTACTAAAGTGATGCAGTTGTTAAACAAGGTTTTTGTGAGTTTGGGTCGTGATCCCATGTCATATGATGCACTAGATGAGGAAGAGGAAGCATTAGATGAGGAAGAGGAAGGCGTTTGTGAGGATATGGATATGGAAGATGCTGATGAAGGACTTGTGAATGGTAACATGGAGGATGGCGAGTTCATGGAGTATTAGTTTTTGATTGAAAGCTCGTGGATGTCAGTGTAAGTACTCAATCGTTCCTGTTTTCACATGAATGTGGTTTATAAATCACAGTATAGTCATAGAACTAACGTTTAGGGAATGAAGTTTTTTGGGATTTTGTTTTGGGCTATACAGTATTTTGGAGTCTTGCGGTATTTTGGGATGTGAAGTCATATTTTCGGATGTAAATGTCTCTAGGAGTCGTATTTTGGGATGTAAATTAATGTCTCTTGGAGTCGTATTTTGGGATGTAAATGTTTCTTGGCGTCGTATTTTGGGATGTAAATGTCTCACGGGACAATGTTGGGATGAAAAACAATCATCTTTTGGAAATATCTTGGATACTAATTAATGATATAACTATTAACAATGTTATCTTTTTTATGATTTATAATTATAATTATTGTGTTGAAAATATCTGTATCATGAGGCTTTGAGTGACAACACTAGTGACGGGACCGGATTGCTTGTCGTTCGAGCCCTTAATCTGCAAACTAACAACAAAGGCTTAAATTCTTTATCAACAGAATATACAATCAGTGGAACCATCGACCAACAGCACAAAATACCCTAAACAAGCCATAAATATGGTGCGTAGACACCTTGTCCATCCAAGGAGGGGGTGGTTACACCCTTGAACCAACTGGAGAAACGGTGGTTAGAGACCTTGACTCTAGAAAGGGGTGGTTACACTCTTGAACCAACTGAACAAAGAGCGGTTAGAGACCTTTACCATCTTGAAAGGGGTGGTAACACCCTTCATCCAACTGAAAAATGAGAGGCTTAAACTCTTATCCATACAACGCAACAAAAGCTTAAATTCTTGAGAAACTAAAATTCAGTGGAAAAAACTCTTCTCCGTTGAATTATGTAGTGGTACAATCCCGAACCGACGCGTTCAACAACCAAAACTCGGTGGGTCAAATCCTTTAGCTGCTGACTACATTTTATAATTGACCACCTCTACCAACAATATATAAGTCTTCAGCAGCAAATTAATTTGTGGGTTAACTATTTTAGCAACAACACTTTTTGTACTCTACCAACAATAATCTATAGTTACTAGAACATTGCGCTAACTATGACTTGAGTCGCCTGGTTGTGGTCGATATATATCTGTTCCAGCGAAATAGTTGGTACACATCTTTAGCAAATAAGCCTTCAACCACAGAGCATATCTGTTGCCATGTAGGTTGCTGTAAATCTCCAGCCACTAAAAACAGTACTGTACCAACGGAAACCTGAGAGTCGTTAAAGCCAAGTTTTCTTGTAGTGAGCCTTTCACGGATAAAATCATTTCTCAAAACTAAAGTTCCTTTATACAAAAAAGGAGTATTTCTGATAATATCTTACTAGCTAATGAGGCTATTTATGTTGTTAACCACAATGATAAGGTTGAAGGCATTGCTTCCATCAAACTTGACATGTCTAAGGCCTATGATAAGCTAGAGTGGGACTTTCTGGAAAAAGTATTAACTTAGATGGGTTTGTCAGAATATTGGGTTAAATTAATAAACCAATGTGTCTCTACAGTCTCCTACTCTGTCATCTTGAATGGTAGCCCTACTGGTTTATTTAAGCCTGAAAGAGGCCTGAGACAAGGAGACCCCCTATCTCTATATCATTTTCTCTGAAGCTCTATCTTCTTACATAGATACCCTTCAGAGTATAGGAGTGTTATAAGGCATTAAGGTTTGTAAAAATGCTCCAGAGATGACACATCTGTTATTTGTTTATGATTCTTTGTTGTTTTCTAAAGCTACTGGAAAAAAAAAATGTTATTAAGGACTATCTTCAGAAATATTGTATAGCTTCTGGGTAAGAAATAAATTTTGAAAAGTATGGTATTTTGTTTAGTAGAAATATTCCTGAGCATGGGAAAGAAATTCTGGCTAATATTCTAGATATTCAGAGCAGAGTTTTGGGAGAAAAATACCTTTGAACTCCAACTGTTTTCCAAGCTTCTAAAATTCAAACCCACATGGGTATTCTCCAAGCTGTGGATGCCAGGATTTCTATATAGATCCACAAGCTCTTATCTCAGGCTTCCAGGACTACCCTGGTTATGCATATTGGTCAAGACATTCCCCTCTTCCATATGGGAGCTTTCCTTATCCCCAAACATCTGTGAAGGAAAATGGATTCTCACCTCTACAAGTTCTGGTGGGGTGAGACCCTGGACCCTAAAGACAGGAAATTTCACCTCATCGGCTGGGATATGTTATGTTCCCCTAAAGCTGAAAGTAGTCTGGGATTTAGAAAAGCTGAGTTGAACAATCTTGCTATGCTTGCTAGGAATGCCTGAAGAATTTTGGAACATCCAAATTTTCTCTTGGCTACTATTTTGAAAGCTAAGTACTTTCCCAATACTGATTTTCTAAATGCTAAATGTTCTGCTAATTGCTCTTGGACCTGGAAATGCCTCCATGCCATTAAAGAACTCATAAAACCTTTTATCTCTTGGATTGTTGGGGATGGTCAATTTATCGACCCGTGGTATGACAAGTGGATCCCCAGCCTGGGATCTGCCACACCCAACCCTCTTGTTCCCCCTGATCCAAGTATCAAGGTTGTTCACTTTATTAATCCCATATCTAGGTCTTGGGATGTCTCGAGACTTACCACCCATTTTGATGATGCTTCTGTCCATAAGATCATCACCATTCCCTTAAGCCAGCTTTGCACTCCTGGTAGGATGGCTTGGGAACTTTCTAAGACTGGCAAATTTTCTTCAAAGTCTTCCTACTTGGGGCTTAGAGGCCTTAGGCCATCCCCTTGTAAAAATCTATGGAAGTGTATTTGGAAAGTTAAAGTACCTTACAGAATTCAAGTTTTTCTATGGAGAGATGCTAGAAATGCTTTACCTAGTCGGGTTGTCCTCCAAACTAGAATGCCCATGAACTGTGTTAATTGTCCTAGATGCTCTGATCCTCTTGAAAGTATTATGCATACTCTGGTTAATTTTTCTTTTGCTAGCAGGGTTTGGTTTCTCTCTGACTACAACATCAATACCCAGTTTTTTTCATAATAAATCTTTTACAGATTGGCTTCTGTTTTGGCTTGTTGATCCTCTTTCTAAGTTGTCTGATGAAAATCAATGTCTCTTTGTGGCTATCATTTGGTCCTTCTGGACTAGTAGAAACAACCTTGTTTTTCAGAACACTATAGAAAACTTTTCTACTGTCATCTCTAGAGCTAAAGCCATGCTTCTTACCAGGAAGTCTAATCACTCTAGTTTGCATATTGTTTCTAATCCTTATGTCAGTATTTGTGATTATTGGATGCCCCCTTCCTTTGGATGGATTAAATATAACATTGATGGTGCCTTTGATATCTTAACTGGAGAAAATAGTGCAGGATATGTGATGCGTGACTTCTCTAAGAAAGCTACTTTTTGTGCCTCTCTGGTCTTTGACATTACCTCTGCTAAAGAAGCTGAAGCTAGATCCATATGGGCAGTTCTGAAGAAAGCTGTGGAACAAAAGCTAACCCACATCATTGTCGAAAGTGATGCTAAATCTCTCATCGACCAATTTTCAGCTGGAAATTTTGATGGAGATGCTAGGACTGATGCCATCTTTAAAGACATCTTTTTCTTTTCTTCTAAACTTTTGGCTTGTCTTTTCAATTTTCAACCTAGGACTTGTAATTCGGTTGCTCATGAAATTGCTCGCTGGGCTAAACTAAACAATCAATCTATGTACTAGTCTACACCTCCTGTTTGGATCCTTCCAACAGTTGAGGAGGACCATTAGCCCTTTTGAGGGCCTTTGGTTAAAATAAATAAATAAATAAATAAATAAACGCTCTATACATCATACTCCCTCCGTTTCACAAAGACATTCCGCTTTGACTTTGCCAAAATATTAAGGAGACCATACTCTTCCTGATTTTGATCTTAACAACTTCACCAATAAAGACAATGCCCCCCCCTAAAGCACAAAGCATCATGGCGAGTGCTCTTTTTGGTAAAGTGGTTAAGGACATTGATAGAGTTTACATGCTAACGGAGAGACAAAAAGCGGTTTTTGGTTGTTTGCAAGCAGCACATGCCCAAGATTTTCTTCTGGCTATTCCGATTGAGGGGCTGGGGAAGAAGATGTATCCTTTGGAGTACCGGTCTATCCTCAAATACAGGTTAATGATCCCGCTTTATCCCTCTGACTCTCGCTGCCCTGCTTGCATCACAGGTTGCTTGGATTCATATGGTGAACATGCAGTTCATTGTAAAGTAGACCCTGGTTATAAATATAGACATGATCATGTGAGGGATATCTTGTATGATGTACTGTGGAGGTCTGGCATTTCGGCAAATAAAGAAGCACCTGTGCATTTCCTGACAGACCCACTTGAAGGGAGATCGACACTAAGACCAGCTGATGTTCTTATTTTTGGATGGGCTAATGGGAAACACACATGTGTTGACCTCACTGGGGTATCTCCTTTGGTAGGCATTGGACATGGCACATTTACAGTCGAGCGAACAGCGCTAAAGGCTGCCTCAGGTAAGATATCGAAGCATGAAAAATCATGTGTTGACAATGGGAATGCTTTCGTCCCCTTTGATTTTGATACTTTTGGCTATTTGGCTCCAGAAACAGTTGGACTATTCAAGAGGGTCCAGAAAGTCATGCGCAGCAATGTAATGACCCCTGGCTCACGAGATTTTATTTTTGATAGGATGGGTTTTGCTATTCAAAAAGGGCTAGCGGCACAGCTTGTCGCTCGCTTGCCTAGTATGTAATTTTTAACTTTGTAAGATTTTGTTTTATTATACGTTGTCAGTAATGAAGACTATCCAAAATTGTTGTGAGAATTATAACCAGCTGTCTTGATTGGGGTATACCCAGATTAATTGGGGTATACCCAATTTTAAAGGGACATTTTTTGTGGGTTTTAGGGGGAGGCCTAATAGGTAAGTTACAAAAATACCCTTATCCTTTAAAAACCTATTACCCTAAATTAGTTTTAATTTTTCTTTTCATTTCATCTTCTTCTCTTCTTATCCTCCACAACCCTACCCTACCGGCTCAATTGCCCCCACCACCACCAAAACTCGTCGATCAATTCGTTAACATCGTCGATTCGAAAACTCCGATTAATCTTCATCAATGGATCCACCACGGAAGAAGGAAACTCGTATGAAAGAAACTAATCGCAAACCCAATGAATATAACCCTGGAATTGCAACTTTGGTTGCTAAGAAAGTGAAGAAAAAAATGGTTGAAGAAGAAGGAATTGAACCCGCTGAAACACGTGAAATGGTGCGCTTAAGAAAGTAAGGGCTTGTTTAAACTCACTCTAGTACTTAGATTTCATATTTGCATGTCAAATTAGGTCAGAAAATTCGAATTTGTGAATTGGAAGTTGCCACGCCGGCACTGTTTTTTTTATCGACCCTTCCGGGGTTTCATAGTTAGGGTTTGGCCGGAAAAGTATAAGCTTGAAGAACTTGTCGGCTCTATGGTTTCTGTAACTTCTACTAGCAGCGCCGGCAGATTATTCAACTAAGTACCTGCCGGCGTTATATTAGTCTTAACGGCGCCGGCATTTTATTCGTTTTTCACCCTGCCGGCTACTTTGCTTTGAATGTCTCTGAAAGCAGCTCTTAGTAATCCTCCTTCAAAACCTCCTCGTGTTGGTGATAAACTCTTGTCTTCAAAACATCGAGGGACATATGTTGAGCGGGGAACGACAAACATTATTATAAGCAATAATCCAGAACCACCATCTGAACCCAGTGATTCAGACGACACTCCAGATGAAGACCAATCAATTCCATCTGGTAGAAGAGGTGATGATGATGATGTTGATGAAAGAATTCCGGATGCTGGAGGAGGAAACAATGATGATGATAATGGTGATCAAGACATGCCACCTATTGGAAGAGGTAATGATGATGATGATGGTAATAGAGATAAAGGTAAGAAAACCGTCGAAGAGGAAATTGTTGAACAAGAAGAAGAAGAAGAAGAACAAGAACAAGAACAAGAACAAGAACAAGAACAAGAAGAAGGAGATGGAGAACAAGTTGTTGAACCCACCGAAGCTTCATGGTCAACTTCAACCGGAGCGAGGAAGAGGGTGATCACTAAACCACAGAATTCTCACATGCCTTCCGAACACTTCATGGTTACACTGAAAAAAGATGAGGACCCATGGGGGACCCCAAGAGATGGTGGAAATGTTCTTTTTGGATACAAAGACTCATGGGCATGTACGATCCATAATACAATCGTAAGTAATCTTAATCCGTCTTTGTTCTTTATTCAAGTGTGTAACTATCTTAATTAAATTTGCGTCAAGTGTTTGTATATCTTTTCATTTTGTTTTTTTTTTTTGGTATTTAGGATCACAAGAATGTCATCCGTCTCATGAGGCGCCAAGCTTCGTGTTCAGTGGCTCATACTTGGGATCTTGACAAGGAATGTGAGGATGTGAAAGTGATTGTGAGGAACTCCGGGTTGATGCCTGGGATTGAGAGTTCGAATATTAATCTTGATAAAGTTACCGTCTCTGCATTCTGTGAAAGGTTCTACGGAGAGACTGATACCATGTTATTCCCGTTCGGTGAGATGGAGATAACTCCCGATGATGCTCAACAAATTCTAGGCCTCGAGGTTGAGGGAAAAGCAGTCTGTGAGGGGATGGATAATTCGATATATTTCGAGAAGATTTACGATTTGAGCAAGAAATTGTTCGGTTGGAATCAGGTTCAGACGGAGGATGTTCTTGACATGAAGGATGGTAGTCTAACCAAGAAGTTTAATACGAAGAGGTTGAGGGACACATTATGGGATACACAGTCAATCCTTGACAGGGAAGAAATGGTGAACCCGGTGCGAATCAATGCTCCCGCGGCCGGTTATTTGATATACGTCCTGGGAAAATGTATCTTCCCCGACAGTTCCGGAAACCAAGTGGAGGCCGGTTACTTGCAACTATTGGATCCCTTAAATAAGATGCGTGAGTATTCTTGGGGTACTGCGGTGGTCTCCTTCTTGAACAATGAGTTGACAAAATGTTCTAGGGCACTCACTAAGCAAGTTAACGGAAACACATGTCTCTTCCAGGTAATTTTTGATCTAAAACATTTATATTACCGAATATTCTCGTAAGATAAGGCTCTTACTTAACTTTTTTTTTTTTTGCATAGGTTTGGATATATGAGCACTTCCCTTCCTTGTTCAAAGACATCTCCTACATCAAAGTTGATGAGAGTGTTGCAGTTAAATAAGCCGGAATGATTTTTAATGCATAAGCCGGAATGATTTTTTAAATTTACCCTGCCGGATGTCCCAGGGCCGGCATGGTGGTGAATTGTCAGAGTGCCGGCCCTGACAAAGGAAATTGTGTAGTTTTCAGAGCCGGCATGTACCAAAATGATAACCCTTCCGGCTGAATCGTAGCCGGCAATATATTGACCCAATATAGGTCCGACGGTTTTGTTGCAAAACAACTTTTCTCCTGATGCCTAAAATCTTACACGACCGGCATGGTAACAAATTTAAGACCCTGCCGGTCTGATTTTGACTTGTACCTCGCCGGCGGAATCAAAATTCAAATTTTTGGCAAGTACAATTTCATTGATTGACTTGTACTTGAGTACTATAACGGCCAAATTTGGGCACAATCCTATAAATACACTACTTCTCTCTACAAAATAACACATAACTATTTGCATATACTCTCCAAAGCTCATATCATCATACGCTCCATCTAACTCACTCAATATCTCTCTACAAACAACAATGGCATCGTTTGATTCAAATGAAGATTTGGCAATCACCAAAGCTTGGTACAGGGAAGATCGACTTAGACGTCAATCCCCCGAAAGGGAGGATTCCAAAACATTTTGGGCTAGGGTACACAACAAATTTAGCGGCGAGTTTGGGAATCCTAATGCAAGAAGTATTCAACAAGTCCAAGCTAGGCACCTAGTAATCGAAAATGCGATACTTGCTTTTTTAGCTCTCCAACCTCGGATTTTTAACACTCGCCCCTTCACCTTGTCCATTGCACAATTTGTAAGTAATTTTGTGGTTTTTTTTTTACGTACCCCATGTTGTGTTATCTACCAACAAAACACCACTAAAAAATGTAAGCTTGTTTTTATAGCATGAAGCCGTGAAAGCGCGCTACATGGAAGTAAAGGGGGAAGCATTCGCATTCGATGCAAGCTATCACTTCTTGGCCGATAGAATCCCGTTGGATAACCCGGACTAATTGGATGCGGTATCGTCTTCGTCGGAGGAAGATTGATGGCTTTAGAAGTTTTTGTAAAGGTTTTGTGGGTATACCTCTATGTAAGCCCTCACGAGACTATAACTCGTCCACTAGGGTCGCCTAGGGGTTTAAAGGCTTGATGCACATGCTAAGTGCATTCGTTTTTATGTTTCAATCAATGTAGTAACCAAAATTGCACGAATAAAGTGAAATACATCTTCCATAGTTTCTGTTTTCTGTTTGGCATAAGTAAAGGTCGGCAATGTTATAAATCCATAACTTTCTTAGGCCAAATGTCACCGGCATGTAAAAAAATATTTGCTTGCCGATTTTTGACCGCACGGCATTGTAGGAAGATTTACCATGCCGAACGTAAAATTATGTTCCAATATACTCGTAGCGTTCTTCAACCGAGACAATGCCGTGGTAGTAAGGTCGGCAGCTTATTAAAAGTGGAACTGCTTGGTTGAACATTGGTGGAAGGTTATTCAAAGCGCACCTTGCCGTCTATAGGACAAATGTACACTTATTCAAACCATTACCTTCCCGGTCTTGTGCATTTTCAAAATCAAATTATTTTGATCGAAATCGAAATCATAAGACAGATGAAAGGTTTAATCTACTGATTTTCAAAATTTTAATTTAAACTCAATTAGTTAAATTAATCAGAGTTTTAGTGTTAATTAACAAATGGCATATTAGCCATTTAGAAAATACAAGGTTAAGGGGTGGCTTGGTTTTACTTCATAATGACCTTATTTTGTCTTATTGGGTATACCCCAATTAATCTAGGTATACCCCAATCTCGCCAGGAATTATAAATATGAAATATAAAAGGAAAATTTAAAAGATATCGAATTTATGAAGTATAAACTTTATAATGAATTTAATTTTTAGAGTTAAATGTATATTTTCTTAAAATGAATGAAGGATATATTTGTTTCCTTAATTATACTAATTTCTTTAATATTTTAGATTGGGTCACGTTAAAAATGAATTTATATGAATATAAAGAATTCAAGGGTATATTAGAGAGTTCATTGAAAAAATATGACTATAAACAGAAGCTGGACACAATTTTGAAACTGACGAAAAAGGAATAGAGGACGGTCTTTCAAAAACAAAATTCTTAAAGCATAAAAAAAACAAAAAAAATTTATCCAATCTGCAGTTGATGATCTATTACCCTCTCTATGCATCATTCTATTCTATATATACTTAATTCGAAATTACTACACTACGGATAGAATTCAAGATTAATTAACAATGAATTCTTCTTGATTAATTAGGCCCATTTGGCAATGATAGACATAGCACCAGCCCCTAAAAGAAGTGAAACATATGATGAAAGTTGGAGCATTCCATTCTCTTGAAGTTTAGGGTCCATGAAGATAGCTGCCAAAAGATCAACCAATGACATGTAAATTAAAATTCCAGCTGCTGCCGCGTTCATCACCCCTTGGACGATCAGAGCCGTCGGACTAGTTTCGCTATAAACATTTGTGATCCCAATTCCAATTGCGATGCCCCCGGGCGTAGTTAACGCGAAAAATGCACACATCCAAACGACGTATTTAGCATTGAATTTGGCTTGTGTTATGCATCCTCCAAGTCCAACACCTTCGAAAAACTGATGGAAAGTTAATGCTCCGAGGAGAGGCCTGATTGTGGAAGGACTCTGAGACACACCCACGGCTACCCCTATTATCACAGAGTGCACTAATATTCCCAACTCCAATACCTGCAACATCCAAAATAATTAAGCACAAGCCAAAGTAATTTTGCAACTGTTTTGTAATTTTTGTTGCCGTAAAAAAATGATCAGTTACCTGAGTTATGACTTTGTGGCGCAGAAGCATATCAGCCGAGGACGATAGGGATGATCCATGCGAATGACCGTGTGTTGCGTGCGTATGAACCTCTAATTTATTTCCTGCTTCATTTTCATCATCTCCAACAGTAACTCCAACTTTTGTTTCATCTCTACCATTGTGACTGAATTTTTTCTTTAATTCTGATCTCCTATAATAACCGGTTGCTAACGAATCAGCCATCAAAGTCAGTATAGCGGACATCATCGCAACGAAACCTGTAAACGGAAAATTCCCCCATGGGTTCTCTTTCAAACAAGGAGAAGTCAAATCGTCAAAAGCATCGGGTAGTATGTGAATGAAACCGGTAGCTAGAATGACACCAGCAGCAAATGATTTGATCACGAAGAAGATATTACTGTCTGGATGTAAAGCTGGGATTCTTCGGCCTAATATAGGAAGACAAACTCCGATTGCGCTAGCAGTAAGAATGACTGCAATAGATATGATTTTGAGGACAAGCGCTTTGCTTTTGTTAACACCTTCTTCGTCTTCTGGTTCGCAGGTACACTCCGCAGAGACAGAAACTGGGTGATGGAGAAACTGAACCAGTACTACTAGTAGTATTAGTAGAACTGAATTATAAGAACTGATCTTCATATTGAAGGAGAAAAACAAAAGAGAAGAGAAGAAAAGTATGATGAAGAAGAGAGAAGTGGCTGCTGAGTCTACTAAGAAACAAGTGGAGAAGGGTTTGTTTTTATATACAACACAAGTGAATGTGATGATCCAAAAGAATTTCTCTTGTGGGGATAGATAATGATGTAATTGACTAAAAAGGGTTTGGGGTTTTGTGTGTTTGTAGTTAAAAGTTGGAAAATATGAATGTCATTTACCATGTGAATTAGTTTAATGAGTTGAAATAATGAAGTCATCCCTCCTAATAATATGGAGTTAACAAGCTAATTACTACTACTACTACGTATAGTCAAAAAAATATATCCAACTTTTTCTTGTTGACTGAACTTGAGTGCTAATTATTGACCCTTGATTCACAAAGTCAGATAGATGTTGTCATAATATTATTGGTAAGCCTTCAATGTTGGATGCTGTAGCCTGTACGTAGCTGTTTGCGTGTAAGCTGGGGCTTGATAAGTCAAGTCTGTGAAATGTCGACACTATTCTTTTCAGATTGATTTTTGGTTCAGCCTCTACCTTTCTTTTTCATGATAGAGCATAACACCACACACAAAACAAGAAATTCCAATCAACCTTGTACTCTCCACTAGGTTGCTTGCTTCTTATCACATGGCAAAATCCCAAGTAAAAGTAACCTCACTGTACAGACGCGAAAAACACTGAACCTGCCTTACTTCATTTTGCAACTTTATTCGGCTTTTGTAAGAATTTTCTTACAATTTTGACCATATTGGCCAGTCAGTCGTCTTCCATACAATTTTGACCAGGACACTAAAAACTAGAGATCAAGTTGCCAATACAAGTTAGACTTAGGGGCACCACCATATAGTGGTCCATACAGTCGGTACTTATCAGCAAGTGTAAAACCATGGGCCATGAAGTCAGAGTTATAGACCAGTACCAAACGTCTCAAAACTTGACTATTGATTGATGTTAAAGTAAGTGAAACATCCTTTTTTTTCTGATCAAGGAAATCTTGTCAACTTGAATGAGAATCATGAATAATAAATGCAACTTGTATTTTGCATAGAAATGCATTATCAGGCTCCACACACGACTTACTGTAACTATGGCTAGATAAGATAATAGAATTTCTAGACCTCATACTTGTTAATCTCTTCTTCTTCTTCTTCATCACATAAATCTTATAGGTAGATGGTGCAACTACAACCACCGACAATAAAAAATAATACATGGACGAACTAAGAAATTCTCATAGTCAAGGTCAACCTGTTGAATTCTGAATATTAGAGATTATGATCAAGAGAGATATATATATAGCTTGTAATTGCACGGATTCTACATCTGCAGTCTTGCCTAAAAAAACAGCTAATACTACTGCAACTAGTTTGTAAAATACAAATTCCAACTTACTAATTAGATCCCCACACAAAGTTATAGCAACTAGTTTTGCCAGTCCACAACTAGTACATTAGTGAAGAAACAAAAAACACTACATGTTGCATATTTCTAAAAGTCTGGAACTTCCAAGTTATGGGTGGCCCATTAAGACTATAGCCTTAACTAGAACACAAGTCTTAACCTACCTTTGGCATCAAAAGTGAATAATATTTAAAAAACAAGAAAAACTTAGAACCACTGTTCTTGCAGAAGATATATACACGTCTTAATCTTGTTACCAGTCATTTCTTGCTTTTCACCATCTATGAAGCACTAGCCAGGACAAACTAAAGTAAAGCAGGCAGCCCTGGTCTTTGCACAGGATGATCATCATATTCTGCCCTCTATTAATGGACCCTGCTGGTATAATTACAAGTTACAAGATGTGGTTGAGATATGAATCAAAAAAGTACAAACAATGTCATATTGCATTACTATTCTCACCAGTAGTTGGATTAAGCAGCGGCTCCTGGGTCATTAATTACACCCAAGAAATCGTCTTTTATGGTACCAATGCAAAACTGCAAGAAGATATTAAAAATGTAATTGTTGGGTCCACGCATCAACTTAAATACAAGATATGAGTAGTACTAAACAAAACAAACGAAATGGATAAGAAAGAACTGAGAAATATTAAAATTGACCAATTATACTCTTAGAACAAAGAAGTCACAGAATCCTAGCCAAGTAAGTGCAGCCACTGTTTTTTTTTTAACCAAACAGCTTAACGATGCCCAAATTCCAATGGACGGGCAAATTTTTATTAGTCCAAGATCAGCAAATATCTGGCTCTTGGATAAATACTATAATTCAGAAGTGAGAAAACCACGATGTGAGGGGGGATTCTGTGAGTTTAAACGAAAGAACCATAGTAAACCCTGAACAAACACCTAATAATTTGTATGTGAATGACAATAACTAAAGCAAAAGTCAGAGAACATACAATTTCTGTAGCATCAACTCGAGTTCCAATTATCTTTAGCCGTACTTCACTATCCCTTTGAATTTTAACCTGCAAGCCCATCCCAACGTCAACTGATGCAAACTCCTATAAACTGTACCATATCGTATAATTCATATCCCTTTGAATTTTTATGAAAAAATTCCCGAGAGTTTGACTTACTGATCCATCTGAAGTTGTATAATTTGGAATATCTCCAGACTGGAATTCCATATCGTCTGGTATCAGCTGCAAACAAAACAAAAAAGTGACAATTCCATTATGCAACAAAGCATTCAGTAAAGCCACTTTCCTAATTTAACGTCTAAGAAAAAATTACTTTCTAAACAAAATACTTACATGGTTTGAGACAAATATTTGAACAGGACCCGCTTCAGCAAAAAAACCCATCTTCAAGTACTCAAAACATTAAAAAATTACTGAAACGTCATTCGTGAAAGAATGGAACAATGAATTTTTGAAGAAAGAAGAGACCTTATTAACCATGGTAACCGCAGCTTCAAGTATCTCCCCTTTAAAAGGTCTGAAAACTACACATTGATATTTGACAGGAAACGTAACAAACCCTGTACCATCACGAATTAGACCTTTCCCAACATTATCAACCCCTGTTATTGCCACCACAAACCCATGACGGCCACTGCAAATTATAGGAGAAAAGAAATAAGGTTTAAGGTGTGTGTGCGAAGATTGATATGAGTTGGTGAATTATGATGAGATGAGATGAAAACCTGCAAGTGCCTTCCACATCTTTCATGAGCTTTGCGACCAACTTATCACGTAGGTTTGGGCCGAAATGGCGAGGATGCAGTTGCATATTTCTTTCCAGCACTATGTGAAAAAACATGTTTGATTTTTGTTGTTGTAGAAATCTACCTCTGCATAAAAAGTTAATCGAATGTCAGCCTAACAAGTGCAAATGAAGTAGAGAAATTTCTAGTTCCACCCAACAAGTCTCAAAAAATCCTAGGCTCTTAAAAATAAATTCAATTAGTTACAGCTGAGCTGATACAAATTAGTATCCGTTTTGTTTCCTCTATAGAGACTAACCACATGCACATACCAGGACGAATACTGTGAAAAGGTTTGAATAACCAATAACGAATCATTTAGAAAAGGAGCAACAACACACACTTACTGAAACTCGAAAGTAATAATCTGGATTCTTAATAATGGTCGATCGTTAAAAATTCCACAGTGACATTGAAAGCACTAATAGACCAATACCATAGTTGATACAAACATCCTAAGCTGACACCTAAAAGCAAGAACATGATCCAAAAATCAAATCAATGAAAGTAAAAAAACCAAAACCCAAAGTGAATCTATGGTCCGTCTGAGACACTAAAGAAGAGCACAACTGAGACACACCGAGAGAGAAGAATCCCTCAACCTTGAATCAATTCAACACAAAGGAAGCCATATATGTTTTTACTTTGAGTCAAAACAAATCCCAATGCGGAAACCCTAACTGACAACATCTAATTCTGTTACCACCAAAACATAGCTAGAATCAACATCTGAGTGAGCTAGCAGATCTCTCAAATCAATTTCACTAGCACACATTCAATTTACCGTTAATTTTTGAGCTAGCTAGGTTTTGTAATTTGAGAAAACGCCAACAAGTATTAGATACTACATAGATAGAATCCCTAATTAAACAGAGAGAGTCATGATAATCATCATAAGTTAACCAACCTTGTTTAAATCAGTTGTAATTTGTTGAAGACAGTCACCGATTTCACAACAGCTCTTCTCTTCGTAAGATGAAGAAGAAGAAGAAGAAGAAGAAGGAAGGTGGTTCCGGCTGCTGCTGTTTGCTGTGGAGTTGTGTTGGAGTCGGGCGAGTGGGCAAAACAATATAAGTAAATACTATTTGCGCCGAGTGGTTTAGACTTTATATCTTCACCCGACTCAATCAGGGCGCGGGGCCTTCCCAGTATTTATGCCGGGGCTGCCTGGCTATCTATGGAATAATCTACTCAACAGTTACAAGGTGTTTGTTAGGATCCATGACACCAGACCACCTTAACGATGCCATACCAAATGAATTGAACAATATGCCATGGTTGAAGTATTATCTTCTTTATGTTTGGCATTTTTTTCATCTTTTCTGGCCATAATACAAGTTTCCCAGAGCGAAGAAATACGCTTAACCATACAAGAAGCAAGGAAGAAAGAAAGAAAGAAAAAAAGAATTGAACATTTCTTGTACAGACTTGGTTGTCTTAACCACCACCACCACACAGTTAAAACAACTAGTTTTGCTTGCCAGTTGAACAAACAAAAAAGAAAACATTACATGGTGTATATTTATAAAGGGACTGCAAAACTGACAATTTTTCTTCTTAAAACATCTCCAAATCCACATACTATCACAAGTAGATCACACTTTAACAGTATCCCAAGAAACAGATTGTGGCCTTCACCACTTACTTTTTCCCTTTCCCTTTCTCCTCCTCCTCTTCTTCTTCTTCTTCAAAATCATCATCATCTCCATCATCCTCGTAATAGTAGTATTCTTCGTCTTCGTCATAGTATTCTTCTTCTCCATTCTCAGGATCACCATTCTTAAGTCGCAATTGCTGCTGTCCAGTCAACCGTTCTTGAATTCTATCCCTGATGGCTGTTCCCTGTTAACATAAAACATGCACAGGTTGAGGACCAGATTGATAAAACAGATGTTCAATTTTCCGATTCCTTAGAATAAGCAAAGCAAAGGAAAGGGAGGGAACACATACCATTTTGTGGCAACCTTCCTCGAACATCCCCAGAAAACCAACAATCCAACGATCTGCATTCTCCACCCACTCGTTGCGGTGCAGTTCTGCAGTTTTTGCGACTGTTTGTATCTGCATTATTCAAACCAGAGATAACGATTATTCATATTCACACCAGGTATGTCTTGTAAAAAAGTGTTGTATATGAGAATTGAAGACTGCATCAAATTTCTCTCTGGAAACTAATGCGGAAAACTGATGAGAAATATGAAGTAGGAACAACGCTAAAGATCTGGATAACTGTAGTCTAAACCGATAATGCCATTGGCAATACAGAATACAGATGCAAATAAGTCATATAGAACTGTTTTCTTTAATAGTAACTAACATCTGCAAGCTAAAAGAGAATATCAACAGACTTCTTAAAGACTAATTGAAGAGGTAGAACACAATTATTAATTGGTGGCAAATAATCTCAAACTAAAATACTTGCTAACCTATAATGTGCTTGGGAATACAATAGTCTACTACAAATTCTGTGCTCACTTATCTATGCAATAGTCAGAGCACTGTTGTGCCATATGTCCTCAAATCTGCTGCTTTTAAGCATTCTTATTCCTAAATTGTTCCTCAATTACATCAACTCAATTTTCATTTCATCCCAATTTTTACTGGAAAGTCCTACAACTGAAAGAACCAAGTTACTTGAGAGTCCTCCAGAGCCAAGATGCTCACTGAATCGAAAAATATCGGGTGGAGATACAGTAAAACTAAAGCCAATCACTTTTCTAATCCAGAATCATCATTTTTAAAAATGTGAACAAGCCATGGAGAGCTACAACACATACAACATAAAGAGTCAACATGTTCTACATTTACAGAAACATATACATACCCTCTCTCCCACTTTTTCTTGGTGTTCCTTGGCTTTGTCTCGTAATTTCCTCAAACCCATGTTGACTCGAAGACGCTTTTCCTGAAAAGTACGAATATCCAGAGGACACTTAATACCATAGCTAACGTAAATATTGGCGAAGAACAAATATTACTTCATCTTATATGTAAATGATTAAACAGTACATGCCTTTACATAGCTGACATTAAGTTCTTTCCTTGAATACCCACGATCCAGGTTACGCATCACATATTGGTTATAATCTTTAAGAATCCTCATTATAATATCTGAGGTAGAAATCCCATCAGTACGTTGCGTCTCCTTAAACTTTCCAACCTTTTTAACCTGCATATATTTTTCAATTTAAGAAACTTCATTAGAATGGACTATTAAGGCGGATAAATTATAGAAACAAAAAAATTGGATCTGTCCAACATGAAGAATTTCTTCTAACCTGCACTAGTCAGACTAAAATTTAATAAGTTAAGTAAATTAACAATCAAAAGTAGGGGGAAAACAAGGGGCACCAAGAGCATATCAAGTGCACCATAATAGTTGCTTGAACTTACGAATTCATATACATCTTTTCCAGCTCCACTCGTATCAGCATAACTGAATATTTTTCATGTGAGGATAAATTAATATCTGAATACAACAAATCAGTAACTTAAAAGTGTATACTGTAACTATCTGCATTGGTAACATACAGGTGACCCTATTCATACTGTATGATTTACAATTTAACATCAAGGAAGCAAACATGCAAAAAGAACAGTCAACTTCATGGGGTTCCATAAATAGAACTTTTAAAATAAAGAAATGTCCTTACGGGAGAGAATCGTGAGCAACATAGTCGATATTATGCTTATCAAGGAACTCCTGTGAGATAACCCATGGTGCATCAGGAATGACTTCGTCAACCCACCTGTAGCAAATAATTGTCAGAAAGCCAAAAAGAAATAAAGCAAAAGGCCAAAAAATAATTAAAGAGGAAAGATTTCTTCCAATCCATGAACTTGACATAAATTCCTACCTAGCGGGTGATGTCTCAAAATATATCTAAAGCTAAACTTAGCCAACTTAACTTGGCATAGACCAAGAGGAAAATTAGGTTTGTATCTACCAATAAAGATGGTCCACACTTGGGAAAACGAAGTTTTAACACTGAGCCTCAATTTCATAGGAAACCAACCAATATGAACAGTGTCATCAACTTAATAGCGACATCCACAAAAATTAACCTAGGTGGCCTCATGTTTTAGAAACAAAGTTCCAAAGCCGAACTGGTAATATTTCCTTCAATCTATCAAACGCCCAACTCAATATTTCTCTTATTAATGGCAAACAAACACTGGGTTTAAAAGGATTATCATTACCCAAGGTATCAGAAAGGGGCAATTTGGATATAAGTCTCGAGTTCCACATCTCAAACAATGCAATAAATTACCAACATCAAATTTTGGTATAAAAAAGAATCCTATTGATTTGAATTTGAAGCAATGAAAATAAGATGAGAAACTGACTTGCAATGGCGAAGAGATTCATATCTTTCGGATTCAGTCATGACAGTTTTGCCTTTATATCTATGTGTAACTTCATCGCTGCAGCATCCAACCAGAAGATACGTGTTTGGGAACCTAACCAACAAAATCCAAACAAATTATAAGAAAAAACGAATTACCAATTATAACAAGACTAACAAACAAATCTTTGAGACTCAAAATTTTTTTAAAAAAAAAGTGGAATTATCTCTTCAAATCAACTTCCTCTAATTTTGTGTTTGGAGGCATAAAAGATGGAAGAAAATGACATCTCCTCCTTTACAAACTTCCTTTTTTCCATTTTAGTGTAATTTCCAATAAACATCCAGACAAACATAACCCTTAAAAGTCTAAATTTCCAAAAATGAAGTTGATATTAGGGATCATAATTTCCTTCTTCTGTAAAATAAATCCAATCAGAAAAAAACATAAAGAGGAAATTCGACTCGGTGTGAAAATTATACTAATCAACGAAATAAAAAAAAGAAACATGTAAACCAACATTGAAATAATCAGACCTTAAAAGAAAAAAAGATGGAATTGAAAAACGAGAGATGGATGAATTACGATTTCTTGGCTTGTTCGAGAGAGCGAGCATGACCGAAGTGGAAGAGATCGTAGATTCCATCAGCGTAAACACGAACAGGTGGATCGCTACTCGACATCTTCTTCTTCTCCTCTTCCGATCTCTCCTCTTTCGCTCTTCTTCTTCTTCTTCCCAAATTTATTTATTTTTTGTTTTGTGTTTTCTCAGATATTTTCTCGAGAAAACAAAAGCGATGGACGGATGGGGTACAACACAAACGTGTCCTCTCAGTGTCTCGTTTTGGGCACCCACCCAAACCAATGGATGGAAATAGTAGGCCCGGTCCAATTCTACCAGCGGACAACAAACCGGAGGAATAACCAGTAGCTACCGACATGCCTATAAAAATAAATTTATTTATTTGGAAAAAAGCATCAGAATCTGCCTCCTCATTTGCGGCCGGTGTTTTTTTTTTTTTATAAGAATCTGGAAGATTAAAATTCTATGAGTGTGACCCAGATCAAATGTCAAACACATATTCAGTCACCAAAGAGGCACCTACATGAGCTAACTTCTACGATTTTGTCACAAGTTCCATAATCATCATCCAGAATTTAGACAACAAAATATTTAAACAAAAAAAAGACCATTTCATAAGGTCCATCATTGATAATTACAGTGCAGGGGTCAGTCAGAGCTGTAGAAACCAACAAAAAAAAAAAACTAAACCAGCTGCTGCCTATGATTCTACTACCAAGATAACAGATTCAAGCTATCTGCCGCTACTTCAATTTGTACAAGATATATTAAAGCTATCCATCTGCTGCTAATTTAAGTGTTTAAGCAACTCCAAAAGGGGAATCCACCCATAAAGCTAGAGCACTGCCCAAGTATTTTTTTTTTAGTCATCATTCAGTACTGGTATCAATTTACGCGCATCTATGCATAGTAATTTAAGCTGGCTTTCTTCTTCGCCTGGACTTGAATGATACCTTCATTGAAGTCTTCGTGGATCACCTAAACAAGTAGTCACAAACAAGGGAAACTCAGTCACATCTCTCAGTATATTAAAACCAATGCAAACAAAATGTAGGCACATATTATACCTCAGTTGCATCTCTGCGAAGAGCTAACATGCCTGCCTCGACACAAACGGCTTTCAACTGTGCACCATTGAAGTCGTCCGTAGAACGAGCCAACTCTTCAAAGTTCACGTCAGGATGTACATTCATTTTCCTAGAGTGGATCTGGCCAATTGTGCAAACAACTCAGTGAATCAACAAACAGAAAATAATCAAATGGATTATGAATGAACAAATACTCCATAAACCCACCTGCATGATTCTGGCTCTCGCTTCTTCAGTAGGATGGGGGAACTCGATTTTACGATCCAAACGGCCTGATCGCATGAGAGCAGGGTCCAAAACATCGGTACGATTAGTTGCAGCAATGACCTGTATACATCAGCAGTATCTTCCTTAATATAGGTGACAATGAAATAAACTTGTGACCACGAGATTATTAACTTAACTACCAGGATTTTTAACTGCCACAACAGAATTGCAGCAATTTCTTTTTTACTTTGATGATGTATATCAAAAAGTTCCTTTTAATATAGGTATATACTGGGACATTATAATATCTGATGCACAATGCACAATAGATGGAAGGACTGAATTGCAAACCTTTATCTGGTCGTTGCTGCCGAAACCATCAAGTTGGTTAAGCAGTTCCAACATTGTCCGCTGTACTTCCCTATCTCCATTGGCGTCACTGTAGTAAAACAAAAATAGAAAAGGAAGGAGAATATACATAAGCAAGTTACAGAGAAGTACAAAAACTTAAACTATCGAGAATTTACACCAAAGTAGAAACACCTACAACACAATTTGTTTGAGACATAAACATCACGTACCTATCAAATCGTTTAGTTCCAATTGCGTCAATCTCATCGATAAAGATGATGCAAGGGGCTTTCTCCTTTGCAAGATTAAAGGCATCACGGACAAGTTTAGCTCCGTCACCAATGAACATCTGAATAATATCCAGGACCAAACGGAAACAGACTATGCTTTAAACCCAAATTGGATAAAAAGCAAATCAAAAATAATATTTGACACATAAGACAGCAAATTCAAAATGTAGCAGGACGTACACAGAAATTTTGCAAGAATCTATGGATTCGAAAAGTAAGGTTACCTGAACCAATTGAGGACCTGCTAGCTTCATGAAAGTTGCATTGGTTTCTGCTGCACATGCACGGGCCATAAGTGTCTTGCCTGTTCCAGGAGGTCCATATAATAGAACTCCTTTTGGTGGTTTGATTCCTATTTTCTTAAACCTGTCTGCGTGAGTAATTGGCAAAACAATTGCCTCTTTAAGTTCTTGAATCTGCAAAACAGTACAAAGCAATCATAATTTTCAGCCAAATCAGTGAATTGTGATCATTATCCACATAATAAATGTGCAGCAGTTCAGAATAAAAAGTATACCTGTAGTTCAAGGCCACCAATATCATTGTAGTCTTCTGTTGGTTTTTCGTCAACCTCCATAGCCTTTACACGTGAATCATACTCAGAAGGAAGTTTTTCAAATATCAGATAGCTGTCTTTGTTAACGCCAACCAGATCACTAGGTTTTAATTCAGTTGGATCAATAAGTCCAGGAACAGGCAGAAAGATTGTCTAAAACCACCAAGTAAACAAAGATGAAATATAATCATCAGTATCATGTCATTGAGGTCATGGAAAAGCAACAGGCGTCAAGGTACCTCGAAATCCACCAAAAACATCACAGCTATCTTCTATGCAGCTAAAACTATGTAAGGCTTAAATCAGTGGACAATGTAGCATAATAAAATGTTCACCTGACGAGTGGATGTTTTTACAACGACGGACAACCCTTTCCTTTGTGAATTCAAGTCAACATTGGCACCATCTTGCTCCTCGTCTTCCTCTGGGGGCAAGTCCAAGATCTTCATGTAGAGAAAAGAGAGAAAAGGCATCAACATTAAAGAACTATCTAAAGAATAATTCCAGGGGTTATACAATCTGTAATTTTATTATTTATGTTTAAAATCAGTCTCAAAACCAAGAAGCAAAAAACTACCCTAGTACTACTAGAGTCTCCAATGTTCAGACTAATTGAGGGCACACAATTTTCTCAACTCAGTGGTCCGACAAGTGCTGAGCATGCACCATGTTGTCAAAGTCTCAGAAGGGTTCCAACATCTAATTGAGATTGGTTATCAGTGTGCCTACTAGACTCACCCTGACCCAGTCAAGTATAGTCAACATAGAGTAAATGAGGCTACAGGGACTCAATTAGAGAAATAAACAAGGCTTGAAAACTCCATCAAAGCAGACAATTGTTATGCTACATATGCACATTGTATGAAATAATAATAAACCCTAGATGAATTGATCAATATGAAGAACCAAGGATCAATTAGAGACAGACCTCAACAACATTAGCAACCAAGTGTATCCAATGTTCACAAATAACTGAAGGCACACAATTTGGTCAACCTAGATAAAGTGTTTATAAACAAATGCTAAGTTGCCAAAGTCTCTAAAAGCATCCACCTGTAACTGAAATTGGTTATAAGGGGGTAAAGTACAGTCAATATAGAGTAAGTGAGGCTACAGGGCGCCAATGGCATTATCAAATTAGGGCATCCAAAGTACTTGAGGACTCAATTAGAGAAGTAAACAAGACTTCAAACCCCATTTCAAGCAGACAATTACAGAAATTCAGGCCAAGTTAGATATGCACATTGTATGAATGAAACAATAAACCCTAGAGAAATCAATAAAATCAATTAGTGAGAGACAGACCTCAACGACATTAGCAACCAAGTAAGGAAGCTGTTTGTTAAGCTTAATCTTCTCCTTATTAGCTTTGACATCCTCCTTAGTCGTTTCTATTTCATGAGTTAATCTCCTTAATTCATCCTTTAAGGAAAAAACCCAAACAAACAAACACATATTAGCCCTAGAAAATCAAAATCAAAATCAAAATTAAACCCCTCAATTAAAATAACCAAAAGAAAAATTATAAAAAACCCAAAACATACATTGAGTATACGGGATTGATCGTCGAGTTGTCTAGAAGCAGCGAGAATGTCATTAAGAGACATGTTATCAATCTCATCTCCCATGCCTCCTCCTTCAATGTCCATTGCAGCAGCATCAGATGAAGAACCCATTAATCTCTACAACTACTTAAAAGTAACACACAGCCGCCGCGGCTCAGAGAAGATGAAAGAATGACCTTGTTTGTAGGTTGTAACCCTCCTCCTCACTGATTTTGATAAAAAGGAAGAGCCGAGTGAGTAATAAATCTTGTTATAGAGAATGCGAACCGGATATATCGGGTTTTGAAAATATCGCGTATCTTCTTATCCAAGAAAGGAAAGAAAGTTCGCGAAACATATTCAACCCGGTTTCTTGATCTTACTAGGAATAGCAAACGATTTTTGGATTGGGAATAGCCTACTACTCCGCTAAGGGCTATCCCTATCTTTTTGGTTCTACTTGGGGGCACTCGAATTCGAGTTGGTTCTACTTTGGGGCACTCGAATTCGAGTTACGCTTATTTGCATTGTTGGAAATTTTGTGAAAAGGCAACTACTATGGTGCGGGGAAAATGACATCCTTTTTGGAATCTTGGAAACGACTTCCCTTTGTTTACAGAAACTTTTTGTATCCAAACTAGTAGATATTGGGGGAAAAAACGTACTGGTTGTACTTCTCTATGTATCTTCTTTTAGCCTAGCCTTCCTTCCTATATTTTAGCTCATCCAAAATACCCACATAACTTGTTAGAAACCAAATAAAAGACATATAATCCAAGTTTGCTATTCACTTATAATTAAGCATCTATTAAGAATTGTCTGAAACTGACTAACCCTTATAACCAACTACTTGAAAATGTTAGAGCACTGCTCGGACAAACTCTCATGCGTTTCTATCTGAAGCATGTTTGTCAATCTTAGTGATCAAAACTATAAAGTCTTGATTTCTAGTCTACTATATCTAAGGTCTCGGACTAGGATAGAAAGTGTAGTTGAGCTCAAGAACTCCATGGCGATCATCATACAAGAAGAAGGACTACTCAAGGAACCAGTGGATCTTCATCGACTAAAAGGTATTGGAGACTTGAACTTATCTATCACTCAAAAGTCGTTTAACTATATAGACTAAGAATATGCACATGTGACATTTCGAGCTGAGTATATCTTGCTTATCTATTTCTCGAAATGGGTGTTGGTAAATCTTTCGCTTTATCCAAGTTCATCTTTACCTAGTGACGAAAGTCATGTTATGTTTCAATCATTTTGGAAATCGCTCTAACGAAAAATAGTTTGTGAATAACAACTATATAACGCCCTATGAGAATGTTCCAATGATTGAAATGAGAGTTTAGACTATATAACCATTGGGGGATATAAACATTGTTGTGGCAACACATATATGTATAAGTCCTTAGCACTTGAACCGAAGTTTGCGATGTTTGTTGATCAAGTGGAACCGGAACGTGTGCAGTCAACTCATTCCGCGAACTAGCGTAAGTTCTCGAACCCGAGAATATCTGCTGAAGTTGAAGCTCAGTTGCAGTCCGCGAACCTAGTCCGCGAACTGACGGAAGTTCTCATCCCGAGAAATTCTGCTGGAGTTTATTAACTTCAACCGGTTAGCTTGAGTCCGCGAAATCAAGAGGTTATGTCTGAAAATGTTGTTCGTGAACTTATCTTAAATTACTAAGGAATTCTTTTGAAAATCGTGGCTTTATAGTTCATGAAATGATTCTAGTGAATCACATAGTTTTTTATTCTATTGTGTTTTGTGTGGTACATGAGATCTCATAGCAATTGAACAACTCTCTAACTAGTTCATTTGAGTCATTTGGACTAGTTATGGTGAAGAAGAATATGGTTGATATGAAAGTTATCATTTGGCTAACCATTTGGTTGACTAATATTGAACCTAACGGTTGAGGAATATTAGCTTGTATCTAATCAGGTTTTCATCTAACGGTGAATATTGAATGCTTTTTTAGCAAGCTAACATTGATTGCAAATCCTGATTTGAAAGACTATATAAGGGAGAACTATAGCAACTGAGAAACCTAATCCCCATACATTCTGTGTGATACTAGTTTGCTAAAGCTAGAGTCGATTCTCCTTTAATCTTTGGTTTTCTTCTTCTAAAACCAGGTTAACGACTTAATGACTTCATTGGGATTGTGAAGCCACACCGATACTACTTTTATTGTGGTTGTGTGATCTGATCTTGTTGTTTCTATCGTATGAGTACAATTGTAATAATTGGCTTGAGATTTCTATCTCCGATAGGCAAGATAAAAGTAGTCACAAACATCTTCGTCTCATTGTTTGTGATTCCACAATATCTTCTTCGCTGCGTCGATTAAGTTTATTATGAGGTGATTGATGAAACTGAGTTGTTCTTCGAGAATATAAGTCTGGTTTTATCGATTGTTTCCTGTTCACCTTGATTTATCAAAAGATGGAACAAAACTTGTAGGTTTATTCGTGGGAGACGAATTTATCTATTACCTGTAGACTTTTTTGTGTGAGACATGTTTGTTTATTAAAGTATTCGACTTTGGGTCGTAGCTACTCTTGGTTGTGGGTGAGATCAGCTAAGGGAATCAAGTGCGTAGTATCCTACTGGGATCAGAGGCGCATGAGCATAACTGTACCTTAGATCAGTGTGAGATTGGTTGGGGTTCAACTACAGTCCAGACCGAAGTTAATTTGTAGTAGGCTAGTGTCTGTAGCGGCTTAATACAATGTATGTTTAATCTGGACTAGGTCCCGGGGTTTTTCTGCATTTTTGGTTCCTCCGTTAACAATATTCTGGTGTCTGTGTTATTTCTTTTCCGCATTATATTTTTATATAATTGAAATAATACAGGTTGTGCGTTGTTCAATCAATTAGAATATCCGACCTTATTAGTTGTTGATTTAAATTGATTGACACTTGGAAATTGGTCTTTGGTACCATCCAAGTTATCTCTCTTTGATTATAACTCGTGAATCATATTTGCTTGAGTAAATCAAATCGAGGGATTGAGATAATAACTCCTTGAGATATTTTTTATTGATTGAGTCTTGTTGATTATCTTGAAAACAACTCGGAGTTGTCCATATAGATTGCTAATTGAAATATTGGGTGGTGTTGTTAGACCCCCGCTTTTTCAGAAAAATTATTGGCACTTAATGGATTACGTTTGATCAAGTTAACAACTAAGAGTTATCCCAAAACTCTTAATTCCAAACCCATTTAGTCACCGATTAAGTTTGGTTTATCCCAAACCTAAACTGACCGACCTTAACTAATATGAGTTTATATTAAACTTAAACCCCTGATGGACGTACCAATAATTCTTCACCTTGGATCATGCAGTTATGCATGGGACGATAAACTTGTTATCCTCTCCATCGTTTGAAACTCCATTGTACCAAATGATGCCTACGGTATCCTCATTGCAAGGAATAAAACCAAACTTAGTTCCTCCCTAATTTTTCCGTAGAACCTTCACTAGAAGAGAGCAAACCAAACTTGAGTGTCACCAAATCAAGACTTAACAATCCAATCTACCGATGATTACAAATCTCCAACTCAACGAAAAATTCCAGACCATCTCATCATATGATCACCCGTGATGCAACATCTTGATATATACCTTAATCTTTTATGATCACAACTCTATATTGATTTGCATCTTCTAGAGCATGCCAACTCTATTATACCATACACAATCATTGTCTATATGCTACCATCAAACTTAGTTATAGTCATTGTGCACCATTAAGCCTTGCCTTCCCTTTCAAGCAAGGTAGTCAATATCGTTAGTACCGGTCGATACTATGGGTTTTTATCGTGTATCAGAAAAAGAATATACGATATATAAAATATCGGTGATACAAGGATTAAACGATAAAAACGTTCATATCGGCCGGTACAAACCGATATATCGGGTTCACCGATATACTGGTTAAATCGGTAGAGTTAATTTGGTTGAATGAACTATTTAAATTTGAAAATTTGTAACATAATTCTTCTTCCTAATCATCTTCTTCCTCCGTATCCTTGAAAACTTAATCAAATTCAGTAAAGAAATTTCCATCTGTTTTATTTTTCTTAATGAGTTTCTTATCCTTGTGGGAAGATTACGTGTTTTGTACTCTTTAATATCCTCTGTCTTATTGTCCTTCATACACATGAGGACCTTGCTAACCGTGAAGCATGTGGGTATGTATCAGCGGATATTGTATATTTTGAGTGCAAGAAGTAATATGTTGCAGCAGCAATTTAATTCTGATGTGGATTGAAATTAGATGAGACAATGATGAACATTAACAGGGGAATTACTGGGAATAAATAGTGGAATATGATTGAATTTTTACCGTGAAGCTTTTGATCTTGAGAATTAATTGCAACTTAATTTTGAGGTTGGAACAAATATTTAAAATTCTAATCTTAATTATGTATCACCGATAAAAACCGATATAAAGCCGATACATGATATTAACTACTTTGACTACGAGCCCATCTCCGACTTGGACTGCCTTGCTCCACCCGAGTTAATGTCCCGCTACACTTAAGCCACTAACTCCAATGTACACACCGTACCTATTGGAGCGATGCTTGACTGAACTATCTCAAGCTTGTTGTCAATGTTAGATGATCAAAACTATATCTTGGAGTATTCGTATGAAGATGTTGTTAAGACTGTGTAAGGATAAGATCATCTTGGTGGTTCTGGAGAAAATTATTGGTGTTAAGCAAAAGGCTTCCGAGAATAATTTGTAGGAGTCATTACTTATCATATACCTCCTTTTAGAGGAGTCGCATTACTTATTCTACAAAAATAGGATTTTCTTAACTTGGCTATTACGTTCCTAGACTTTAAGATCACGTTAACAACAACAGAGTAATCCCAACACTCTTAATTCCAAACCAAATTAATCACCGACTAAGTTTGGTTTATCCTAAACCCAAATTGGCCGACGTTAACTAGTATGAGTTTATATTAAACTCAAACTCCTGACAGACGTACCAATAATTCTCCACTTCAGATCATGCATTTATGCATGAGACGATCTACTTGTGCTCCTCATTTTCTGAAAAGTTGATTGCACCAATTGTTGCATAAGTATCCCTACTGCAAGGAATCAAATTTAATAAATAAACTTTAAACATGTAAGATGATCAGATTTGGAATAGCTAATGTAATAGTTTGGACCATATATATTTGAAATGGGCTTAATAGGACCTTCAGCCCATTAGACTTAAACAAAAATCTTGGATCATGGGTTGAAGACTAAGCCCATAAAAGGTTGAGAACCAAACCTGTTAGCCTTTATTAAAGAACCATCTTTTGGGGACTACCCAAAAAAAGTGGGGGACTACCCAGTGATACAAATGTCCACCCTACAATGATAAGGGGTGTCCTAAAATTTGGAAATGACTAACCTACCCTTAACCTATATATATATTATCACCTCCTCTCATCACCACCACCTATATATATAACCACCTTCTCCCATCACCCCCGCCGCTCACCACCACCGACCACCTTGAACCACCACCACCACCACCATCGACCACAATATATAGCTTAATTTAAATCATTAACAAAACGAAATCAAAATCAAAATTATAACAAACCCATTACTTGTCATTCGTTTTTGGTTGCAAAAATGAGAAGTAATCATTAAAATGAGTTGAAAATGTAAGTTGCAGAGAGAAGTTCGGTTAGGAATTATGTGAAAAACTTTGTCGAACTAGCCGAACTCAACTTTTAATGGAGGTTTTTCTTTCAGAGAAAAGTTCGGTTACGTCGCAAATTTTTTTCCTAATCAAACTTGCCTCGGTTACGCTGCAATTTTTTCTCCTAACCGAACTTTTATCTGAAAACCTATATATTGAGTTTGGTTACGTCGCAACTTTTTTCATTTTTTTTTCCCAGCCGAACTTTTAGTTCGGTTACGTCGTAAAAAAAATTCCTAACCGAACTGTTCTCTGAAACAAAAAATTCCATTAAATTTGAGTTCGGCTACCTGTGTTTTTAGAAACATTAACCGAACTACACTTGCAGATGAGTTCGGTAACCTGTTCTTCAAATGTTGTAGCCGAACTTTGTAAACCAAACGAAAATCAATTTGTAAATTGTTCATTTTTAGGAATGTTTTGGCCAATTCAAGCACCATTAACTAAATTTGAAGTATCCATGAGTACCCAAAACATCATACTCTTGTTCTTCCTATTTCCTTCTTCTTCTTATCTCTCAAAACAAAATGTTAAAAACAAAACAATCCAACTTATAAAACACTAATCACTAATCACTAATCCCTAATCACTAATCAGTTTTTAACTAATCACTAATCAGTTTTTAACTAATCACTAATCACTAACTAAGTTTATCATCAAGAGTAAAGTGGGTATTAGAAACAAAAATTATAAGGGGTGACCAAATATTACTTCTAATATCCTCCACAAAAATTGATGGGTAGTCCCCCAACTTTTTTGGGTAGTCCCCAAAAGATGGTTCTTATTAAAGGTGAAGAGAACTTTGCTGTTTAGTCCAGTAAACCCGACCCGGGTTACTAGCTAGTCCAGCGGGAAAACACATTTACTCGCTTGTCCAAAAAAGTTTTGAAAAGAGTAAAATTACTCTACTAACCCTAACATATAATATTACGTATATTAATACATATGTACTAGTAGTAACTAGTATGTAGTATGTAGTAATAACATATATAGTATGTAGTATACTAGTAATAACTAGTATGTAGTATGCTAGTAGTAACTAGTATATGCTAGTAGTAACTAGTATATGCTAGTAGTAATTAGTACTAGTAGTAATATGTTATGTATTGATACTATACTACATATTGATATGTAGTATGTTATATATTGATATGTAGTATGTTTGATATGTAGTATGATATCTATTGATACTACATATCAATATGTAGTATGTTATATATTGATATGTAGTATGTTTGATATGTAGTATGTTATGTATTGATACTACATATTGATATGTAGTGTGTTATGTATTGATACTACATATCAAAAAATTGTTATGTATTGATACTACATATGTTACTACTAGTACTAGCTACTACTAGTATAGTAAAGTAGTTACCTAATTTACTAGTAACTTGGGTGTAAATGTTTTTCATGGGTGGACTGCCATTAACCGGGTCATGAAAACGTGGACTAAATAGTAATTCCTACAAGGTGAATACATTAATTGCATCCCAAAAAGTAGATGAATAGGTTAATGGTAAAACCAGGTATTAATTTAATCCAAGAAGTTAGAATTAATCCAAATACATTAACTAATCTGGTCATCTTGGGAAGAGGGGATGCATATAGATTATTTATTGGACTAAGTACATTTTTAAATGTCTAGATACATAATTATTATTCTAAATAAAGATGAACTTGGAGGGCACTTGATCTAGGTACATCATCAAAATGAATGCAGACAAGTAATTGACTGGATGCATACCCTTTACAACCTATAAATAGAGGAGGAATTTCAACCAGAAAGGTACACATTTTATAATCCTTTTCTCTCCACTAAAACCGGTTTAAAGCTCCATACTCACTAAGGCATCGGAGGTCATTTGCAGGTACCCCCTCCTTTTCTTTATTCATCAAGAGTGTTTAGAAAACCAAGAGCATTAGAGAGCTAAGCTAGAAATCAATCATCATCGAGAACGTACCACGAGGAAAATTTTGGATCATCTAAACAGTCTATAATCTATTCATCAGGTATAAATCTTGACTTATCCAACGGTCAAGATTATATCATTTAGTGCAAATCTCGAAGAGTGTTGTAGGAGCATTTTTGCTACAACATCTTTTGGCGCCCACCGTGGGGCAGAGAAGGATTCTTCAAAAAAAAAATTATATATATTTATACATAAAAAATATGCTAATGCTTCGAAGATGAAATAAACACATTTGTGCTCTTCTTAGCGATATTCCTTCAAGTCATGCATCTTTGAGATCTTCAATCTCCAAATTCTTAAAAGCTATCTCGGAACGAAGGCGTTTGATC
Organism: Papaver bracteatum; assembly: GCA_023529315.1. NCBI lineage: Eukaryota > Viridiplantae > Streptophyta > Magnoliopsida > Ranunculales > Papaveraceae > Papaver > Papaver bracteatum. The sequence continues at coordinate 203,732 of JAJJWX010000400.1, read as the reverse complement.
TCGAGGTCTCCGTTAGCAAGGGCGACTCGAATCACGTTATCCCGCTCAGCTGTAGAAGATTTCAGTAGCTGATTCGCACGATTAAGTAAAGATAAGAGGTAAAAAATGTTCATATTGCAGATGCCAAATATTTCTGACTGGTCATTAATTTGGGCATAAGCTTGACGACCTTTGGGTAGAACGCAGCCATTTGCCAAACCCTTGGAAACATCGGGGTCAAAAAAGGCAGAGTCCTCTTCGGTGATTCGAACGCCATTCATCTTAACAGGAACTGTCAAAAAATCTGGAGTAACATCAGCAGGAGCTAATTCATCAAACAATTCATTCAAGAATTTCTTGTAGGGTGACATCGGGGTGTATGTCGGGGGAGCATGATTCATTCTTGAAGAAGACTCAATTGAGTCAGTAGAAATATTTATAGCTTTATTTGGAGATGAAAAAAGTTTCACCGACATCCTAGCAATTCTCTTTGGAGCAATCTAGTATTTGTTCGCCTTTGGAGCATTTTCATGAGCCAGTACACTTTCTCCCTTTGTCATCTGCAAAATATTCAGAGGATAAGAAAAATCAGCTAACTACACAATATGAAAGATCAAAAGACAAAGACGAGTCCAATCAAGTACAAAATTCAAATTGGAATGATACTAAAAACAAAAAAGTTGAAGTTAACAGTAACGAGAAATGAGAAGATTTCATTTTTTTGGCATCATTATTCACTAGGCTATACAAAAAGCAAGTCACCATATCACAGTTGGAGCAACCGTATAAATTTTTTTTTACCTTATTTACATGAACTTGAAAAATCAATCAAGTGGTGAAAGAATGGGCTCTGCCAGTCCTACTCAAGATAGTGATGGGAAAGTTCAAGCACTCCTGAACCCCACCTTACATTTTATGATTCTTAATTTCATTTTCTTATGAAATAGAAAAGAAATAAGATTTCAGCAATGATTAACTGTGCAAGACTATTTAGTCAATTGTTAAGATTTACTCCGGCTACAGATAGATCGGGCATATCCTTCCAACACATAGCTTGGGGGCGTCATAGTATAACTATGAAACAACTCATCCATGACATTCTTCTTAATCCACCAATAAATTGGGAATTAAGAGAGACGATGTTTGGACCATATATATTTGGAATGGGCTTAATAGGCCCTTCATCTCATTAGCCTTAAACAAAAATCTTGGATCATGGGTTGAATCCTAAGCCCATAAAAGGTTGAGAACCAAATCTGTCAGCCTTTATTAAAGGTGAATACATTCATTGCATCCCAAAAAGTGGATGAATTGGTTAATGGTAAGACCACGTATTAATTTAATCCAAGAAGTTAGAATTAACCTAGAAATATATTTAGTCCAAATAAATTAACTAATCTGGTCATCCTGAAAACAGGGAATGAATATAGATTATTTATTGGACTAAGTACATTTTGTCTAGATACATAATTCGTATTCTAAATAAGGATGAACTTGAAGGGCCCTTGGTCTAGGTACATCATCAAACTGAATGAAGCGAAGTAATTGACCAGATGCATACCCTCTACAATTTATAAATAGAGGAGGAATTTCAACTAGAAAGGTACACATTTTCTAATCCTTTTCTCTTCACTGAAACCTGTTTAGATCTCCTTACTCATTGAGGCATCAGAGTGTCCTTGCAGGTACCCCCCTCCTTTTCTTCATTCATCAAAATGTTTAGAAAACCAAGAGCATTGGAGAGATGCGCTGGAAATTAATCATCATCGAGAACGTATCACGAGGAAAATTGTGGATCATCTAAATGGTCTATAATCCATCCATCAAGTATAAATCTTGACTCATCCAACAGTTAATATTATATCATTCAGTGCAAATCTCGAGGAGTGTTGTAGGAGCATTTTTGCTACAACATCTTTTGGCGCCCACCATGGGGCAGAGAAGGATTCTTCAAAAAAAAATTATATATAAAAAAATATGCTAATGCTTCGAAGATGAAATAAATACATTTGTGCTCTTCCTAGCGATATTCCTTCAATTCATCTTTGAGATCTTCAATCTCCAAATCCTTAAAAGGTATCTTGGAACTGAGGTGTTTGATCTCGAGGTCTCTGTTAGCAAGGGCGGCTCGAATCACGTTATCCCGCTCAGCTGTGGCAGATTTCAGTATCCGATTCGCACGATCAAGTGAATATAAGACGCGAAACATGTTCATATTGCAGATGTCAAATATTTCTACCTGGTCAATAATTTTGGCATAAGCTTGACAATCTCCCTTATAAAGCACAGTTTGGCTAACTTAGCCTATCTGAGTGGTGGCTAGGATTTATTCTGGGCAAAGATAAATCTACGATCGTGGTTGTGCAGACCACACCCTCATCTTGCACGTGTAAGTGATGGCCAAGATTTCATATCCCAATTGATAAATCTATGGTTGTAATTTTTCCCATAAAACTAACATTTAATGACCCATTAATGGAAATCTAATACAATAAATATAGTAAATGATTAATATAATAAATACCTAACTAATTAGTGTTCCACACTAATTGATATTAAATGATTTATTAATTGCTCATAATAATGTTTGTTCACTAATAAATAATTTATTAATTTATTCCACTATAAAATTTCTCTTAGTCAAATTAATAAATTTGTATTTCTTCTATTAATAAATAATTTTGATAAAAAAAGAAAAAATACCAATAGATATTAGTTGCGATAGTAGGTTGTGGAAGCGGTGGAGAAGGTCCAATGAATCACTAATCTAATAATATCAGTAGATATTAGTTACGGCACGGGTTAAGCCCTATAAACACATCAAGAATATAAAGCACAGTTTGGATAACTTTGCTTATGTAAGTGGCGGTTCAAATTTTTCCTCACAAGAGATAAATCTAGGGAGGTAATCATTTGTCATAGGTGATGGTTGTGATTGAGATTAGAAATGCATCTAATGGACAAAAGTTATCATGTCATTAAGGTTCCATAATTCTTCATAATAAATAGTCTATTAATTAAATATCAAACTAAAAAACATAATATATAAATTATTCTACCAATGATGATAATAAAAGTATATTTTTATTAGCTAATACTTAGAATTAGTTTGGTATTGCTGCGAGCTTTACAAAAGTGTTTTTCCGATGTACGTTATTGTGCGGAGCTATGTAAAAAAAAGGATTAGTTTCCGATGAAAGTTACTGTGCCGAGCTTTATAAAAAAAAACAATTGAACGGTTGCAGATTATAAACTAAAGCTAAAACTATTTTAAAAAACAGACATATCTTTGAAAATATCATGTTCAAGTTCAACTATAGTTAGTGAGAAAATGACAAAAGCAGACATATTTATGAAAATTGTCTATTCTATTTTATAGTGTGTAAAGTAAATTTTCTACTATTAGAGTACATACACATGTAATATTAAATTTACTAATTAATATTATTACTAAAATGTATTATTTTTCTAAACCACTTTTTAAAAACCCATGATCTCTTAATATTTATCGTTGAAAATAAAAGTATATTTTAGTGACACGATATAACATAAAATGTAGTTTGAAAATAAAAAATAATTATCTTTAAAGAATATAAAATATAAAAAATAAAAATTGGTGATTATATATAGATTCAAGGATAATTGTTGTCAGTTATAAACAAAATGGGATAGAATTGGAAAATAAAATATGAAGCTAGGGTGAACTATAGCTTTTGCTTTTGAAGCTTTTAAAAGCTCCTTCTCCCCACTTTACAAATTGATAAATTTTGGAAGTGTAAACTTTATGAAATCTTTAATAAACACTAAAATGAAAAAATATTGATATCAAAATGTTTTCAAAATACTTTTTTTGAATGACAAAAAGCAGCACCAAACTTAGTTAGATTGGCTAACAATTATATAAGTGGACCATAATGACGGTGGCAAGTATTGGTGCCCAGTGAGTAATTTCGCATCGCCTCACATATTTCTTGATAAATGGTTTAACGTTATTTTTATTCAATGATGATGGATAACAGAGTTTATTTTTAGTAGAGCTTATTGTTATTAGGTTAATTAATTAATGATTTGACTTACTAACTAATCATGATTTTATTATTTTTATGCAACAAATAACCTCACATTTGGAGGCATAATGTCGTAGAATGTAATGGCCTGCCTTCTACCGATAATGTCCTTACTAAGCCACTGTGTTCATCTGATAGTATTGAGTTTTCAATGGTAACCGCTGCGTTCATCTAGCAACAACTTCTTAAGAGGTCACCCATCCCAAGATTACTCAATACCGAGCATGCTTAACTATAAATATTTTTCACCAACTACGAAGCCAATTATGCTGAAAAGGTCTCGGTGTTAGCAAATGACAAACCATTACCTCTATTCCAACTTAATTTGGAGCCGTCCTCGGGTACGGAATATGTTCAATTCTAGACTCTGGCATTTTTTCTCACTCATGAGACTCTGGAATATGTTCAATCCATCAAGCATACTCTTTCTCCCTCGACATGTAACCCATGGTTGACTCTAATACCATTTTTAAGTACACGATCTTTGCCAATATTGTTCCCACTTAGTCATTGTGGTTATCCGATAGCGTGGGATTTTCAACTAAAACTGATGTGGACATCCATTAGCAGTTTTCTGGGAGGTAGCCCATACCTAGATTACCCTCGCCCGAGAACCCACAAATTCAGTGATTTTTACCAACTCTGGATCCAACTATGTTGAAAAGGCCACAATGTTACGAAAGGACAAGCCATTACCTATATTCCATTCGGTGAACTCTTCCTGCCAAATTGAATTGCGTACATAATATTTATGGGAATTTGGTGTTTGGTGTTATGTGGTTGGGCCCTGAGTAGTGTATGATGGTCCATGAAGATCCTAATAATTGGTATCAGAACCCGTGGTTGGGCCTACTGTTCGAACGTTGAAGTGGTTGTGGATGTCACCCGATTTAGGGCGCAAGTGAAATCAGACTCAAGGTGAAGAAGGCAAGGCCCAAAGTTCAAATGGAGATCAAGGTGGAGTTAGTGTCTCACTCATTAACTCAGGTAGACCAGGGTTCTAGATCAGAAAGGCAATGCTCAAGGTGGAGTTAGTGTCTCACATTAACTCTCAAGTAGTAGGGTTCTATGTGGGAAAGAAAATGCTCAAGCTAGAGTTGGTGCTTGCCTTCTCATTAACTCAAGGTGAAGTAGGATTGTAGGGCGCATAATGAAAATAATCCTGATCGATGGGTAGCATATACAAATGGTAATCATATGGTGAAGTCTGATTGGACTGGTGAAGTGGTTTAATATTGTCAAGGTGGAGATTGTTGGAGTATGTGGCACGATAAACCACTTAATTATAGCTAGGGATAGTCCCACATGGAAGAAAGAGGAGTACATGTTGAGCTTAATAAACTTGGGCATCTCCTTACGTAGCGTTGTGGCCTTTTAGATTTAAACCACACACCTCTTATCCCAAGGTGGCCAAGTAGGGACATGATCGGTGATATGTTGTCGGGCCCATAGTAGGTTCCTATTTTCCATGAACATCCTAACACCATTCACTAAATTTAAGAAAGATGCAAAAAGGTAATACCATTTCAAAAGATCGATAAGATATCTTTTTAAACTAAAAAACATATCGAATAATATATATTTTTTTGGGACAAAATATGTAAAAATTAGTTTCGATATAATTTCATTGTTGGCTTGAGGATACAACTCTAAAAAGGAGAGACATAGTATGGGAGGATGTCAAGGCGGAAAATACTAGATTGGATGTGAAGTGAAGAATAAAAATATCTATCGGGTTTCCCTTTACTTTTGCAACGATAAGAAGGGTAAACTTGATATTAATACACATTATATTTGATATTCATATGTCGGAAAATTCATAACTAAATAAAAATTACGCCCGTGCCGTTACGGCACGGGTTAAAGACCTAGTCTTTGGATAAAACGCAGCCATTTTCCAAACCCTTGGCAACATCGGGGTCAAAAATGGCAGAGTCCTCTTCGGTGATTCGAACACCATTCAACTTAACAGGAACTGCCAAAAAAATCTAGAGTAACATCAGCATGAGATATTTCATCAAACAATTCATTCAAGGAATTCTAATAGGGAGACATCGGGATGTATGTCGGGGAAGCATGATTCATTCTTGAAGAAGATTCATTTGAGTCAGTAGAAATATTTATAACTTTATTTGGAGATGAAAAAAGTTTCACCGACATCCTAGCAGTTCTCTTTGGAACAATCTTGTATCTGTTCTCCTTTGAAATATTTTCATGAGCCAGTATACTTTTTCCCGTTGTCATCTGCAAAATATTCAGAGAAGAAGAAAAATCAGCTAACTACACAATATGCAAGATCAAAAGACAAAGACTGGTCCAATCAAGTACAAAATACAAATTAGAATGGTACAAAAGACTACAAATTAGAATGGCTAGTCATGATGCTAAAAGGTGATTTCCAAAAAAAAGGAGTTGGAAATTAGGCTTCCGACTAGTTTCTTGTCTGAATTTGGAAATTAAATGAAAGTAAAACTTAATATTAAAAAAAAAAAACCAAAAAAGTTGAAATTAACAGTAACGAGAAATGAGAAGATTTCATCTGTTTTGACATCATTATTCATTAGGATATACAAGAAGCAAAAGTCATCTTTACTTTTTCATTAAAGAAGAAGAAATATAAAAAAAGTATATGTTTCTCTTACCTCAGTAAAGTTTGAAGTTAGAACAATAATATAAACACCGTAATGATGTACTCCTTCCATCTCTTAACATTCAAAATTATTACATAAACACCATAATGATGTACTTCTTCACTCATTGACTGTCTCTCGCATACCACCCCAAGAGGTGGAACGAATCTTTCAAATCTTGGTCTAAAATTCCATTGGGGATTCCAAATTGCAAACTCAGTTTTGGTCTTCCTATTCTAACTGGAACTGTTAAAGAATCCGGAATAAGGCCCATTCAAGGCCCAAAATATTATTGTGGAAGTCCTAGTTCTAAATTTAGAATTAGAAATTTGGTTATATTAGCAAACCATTCAGAAGTAGTAGACTGTATATAAAAGGCTGTTAAGCCATTGGTTAAGCATCAGAAATTAAGACTTCTTCTCTCTCTCTCTCTTTTTTTTTCATTTAGTAAATTCTCCCTTGCAAGTATGAATGGAGGAAATCTCTCAAACATTGATCAACCCCCAAAAGAGTTCAAATTTCCATTCGAATTGAATAAGCAGACTTAATATACTCTGCAATTCACTAACAAAACCGATGAATATGCTGCTTTCAGTGTTAAAACGACCGACCCAACCAAGTACTGTGTTTTCCCAAACGTAGGAATTGTATCGCCTGGAACAATATGCAACTCTACAATAGTCATGCAAGCACAGAAAAAAGCACCAAAGGGTATGAAATGCAAAGACGAGATACTTGTGGAGAGCGTCGCTTTATACGATATGTTCGACAAAGGAAGTGCCCAGGTTGTTAATATGGAGGATATGAAATTCAGGGTTATTTATGTTCCAGCAAATCAAGGATATGAACAAGCATTATCGAAGGTGACTTATGTTCCACACAATCCACTGCAGCAGCTACCTCAAGGATCTGAACACGGATCTACTACTACAGCTCCTCTTAAGGCAGCATCTTGTGTGGAGAATGGTAGTCGAAGAACTTGTTTGTTTGATGTTGTAGCAAGATCAATTTGCTCATATATAAAGAGGATTTTCAAGGAAAAAATAAGCTGCATTGATGCCTCACAACAGTATGCATGTCTACTCTAGTAGCACGTAAACCTTTGCTTAATAATATTTGGCAAGCAAGTTAAGGTTACCATGAGTGTAAGAAGTAAGAATTAGTGATACTCCTCCTCCTCCTTTCTAGTAACTGTTGAATTCTGAAATACGAATAGGAGACTCAAAAATTATGGAAGTCCGAGTTACCATAATTTAGAAGTTTGGTTATATTTGGAAGCCATTCTATATATAATATGTTGTGTAGTGCCTTTTGGAATATTGTCTTAATAGAGTTCGGTATTACTAGTAGTATATAAGGCTGTTAAGCCTTAAGTTTTATGTACATCAGAAACACTTCTTCTCATTAATTGAACTTAGTTGAATTCTTCCTTGCAAGTATGGGTGCCGGAAATCTCTCAGCCATTCATGACCTCAAATTCCCATTCCAACTGAATAAGCAGACTTCATGTTGTCTGCAATTAACTAACAAATCAGATGAATATGTTGCTTTCAATGTTCAAGCGACGGAGAAATACTGTGTTTGTCCAAATGTGGGAATTGTAGTGCCTGGAACAACATACAACGTTACAGTAACTATGCAAGCGCCACAGGCACAGGAGGATATGCTGCAACGCAAAGACGAGTTCCTTGTACAGAGCGTCCTTTTACGTGACATGTTCAACAAACAAAGGGACCAGGTTATTATTAATCTTGAGGATTTTAAATTGAGGGTGATTTATGTTCCACTGAAGGAGGTACCTCCAGGATCTGAACAAGCGTTCAAATTTAAGGTTACTTATGAGGTACCTCCTCAAGGATCTTCTACTCCTAGCCTGGCATCCTGTGTGGAGAATGGGAGTCGAAGAAGTTATTGGTTTGATGTTGTAGCAAGTTTAATATTCCGCGATAAAAGTATGTATAGAAACACGGCACCCTTGCTTGATGATACTTATGAAGCAGCAAGTTAAGTTTATTATTACTACACGGCCATATCAGAGTTTTGTGCGCACTCTTTAGAATTGAAATGTTAATTTAATTTTCTCATGCAATTTGATAAATTTTACTCCCTTTTGTTTACAGAAAATTATTGAAATGAAATCCAAACTGGCAAAAATCTCATGCTAGTTGGGCTTCTCTTAGCCTGACCTTCCTTGCTCTATTTTAGCCCATCCAAAATACCCACAGAACTTGCCTGCTAAGGAAACCAAATAACAAGACACACAGACATCTAGTATTCCAAAGTCTGCTATAAATTTACTTCCAATCAACTACCGATTGAAATTGACAATCTCTTCGGCCATACAAAACCATTACATCCATAATTAAGTTCAAACTCTCATGGTTCAGAAAGAAAATTGACTTGCTCAAATGCTACAACATACAGTACACCAGTATTTTTTTTAAAGGCATTAGTACATGTACAGTTATTCTCGAGAGAATGTATGCTTTCTTTTTTTGATTTTTTTTCTTCAATGATTCACATGTTCAGATATTCTGCAAAAGCTTGGTATCTGTCTCATTTACTTACTACATCTATGAAGTTTGCTCTTTAGGGGGTCCTGAGGTTATTGGGTATGCCCCAAATGTACTGGTCACAGGCTTTGCGATGTCTACATAAACCAACCTCCCGTCAATATACTGCACAAGAGATACAAAAACATGGATCAGTGTTATTCAAACATGTATACTATTTTCTAAGAGAAATATAACATGTAAAGAAGAGTCGAAGTTTAACCTTGCGATCCATGCTTTCTAAGGCAAGCACAGCATCGTCTTGACAGGTATACTGTATAAAAGCAAACCCTTTTGACCTCTTTCCTGATTCATCTGTCACTAGCTTAACTGCCATAAACAGTTTAATCCTCAGTTACAAAAGCAAGAGAATCTTTGACAAGGTCCAGTAGGTAACATTAACTTTAAATACATATGATCAGCTGAAAGCATGAACTGTTCCATGATCGCACTGGATAACCAAACTAGGAAAATAAATTTTCGTCTTCTCCTGTTTTAGCAACAGAGATAATGTGTTCTCACCTTCTACCACTTGACCAAAGTTTGAGAATTTCTTTTTGAGGACAGCACCACTGGTCGAGTGAGACAAATCTACAATACAGTGGATTATTATCATAAGTTTGAAATTAGGAATTATCCAAATTGAAACACCAAAATCAGTTGAGCAGTAATTTAACACTGAAAAATAAGTTTGAAATTGGCAACCTGACAGACTGACTCATTAAGAAAATCTACCTGTCCAAGTCTTATTGATGGAGACATGGAGTAGGTAGGACGAGTAATTGCAACCACCGGTAGGCTAGCAGATGAATTCACAACAATATAAGTGTAAGAAGTAAGAATTAGTGATAATCCTCCTCCTCCTTTCTAGTAACTGTTGAATTCTGAAATACTAGTAGGACATATATAGTGAACTACCTTCCCTTTGAACACACAAGCATTTTACATTGACCCATTTTTCCACACAAAGCCAAGCATACATACCACACACACACAGATTGCATCAAGATTTACTGAAACGAACTTAGCTGCGATTAAGATAACTACCAAAAATGAATCCTAGTCTAGACATCAAATTCTCTCCTTAAATAAGTTAGGGTGTAATTGTTTGTTTTATTGTATATAGATAGATGAAGAGATACAAGAACCCTTAAAACCCCAAGGATAGCCTCCAATCATAAGAGAGCTGCTACCGGCTGTTTCTCCTACTACTAAACCCTTAAAACCCAATTTTACATTATAGCTACTAGCTGAAAATGAAATGACCTTTATCATTTCTACAATATGGATAGAAAATTAAGCCAGGATTGAAGAAGATACATATAATAATTAAAAGAATCCTTACTTGTGACGACGATTTTGCTTGCCAGAGGAAATTCTGAAATTGATGAAACAGCTCTGAGTCTAGTACTAGTATGTGACTTGTTATTATTGAAGAATATAATTGGGTTTGCTGCTGAAGAAGAAGAACATCTAGTAAAGGAAACCACCCCCAACATTCCGAGCTACTGATGGATGGATGGATGGATGGATGTGAAAACCAGAAACCTCTTGGATGAAGAAAGAAGAACTCTGTCAGTCTTGTTTGGTTTATCTATCTATTTTAACTGGGCCGGTTGTCCAGAATACAGTCCATTTAGGGCCCAAAACTAGCTTACGAAATTTTAGTCTAGGAAACCTTTCTATGTTCTTTTTTGTTTGTGTAGTTTTAGAATTGTCGGTCTTAAGGTTCCGACTCCCGGTCAAAGTCCGCAATAGTAGTAGTATATAAGGGTGTTATGCCTTTGTTTTATGTGCATCGATCACAAAGTGGTCTTCTTCTTCTCATCAATAGAAGCAAGTTTAGTACTCGATCTCTATTGATAGCAAGCAGAAGGTTTCTACAATGAGTAGAGGAAATAATCGATGAGCTCAAATTCCCGTTCCAATTGAATAAGCAGACTTCATCTTGTCTGCGATTGACTAACAAATCCGATGAGATGAATTATATGTTGCTTTCCAGGTTAAAACTAGGAATCCAAAGAAATACTCTCATCTCTCCAAACATGGGAACCATATTTCCCAAAGGAACATGCAATGTTATGATAACAATGCAAGCACCACATGAGGATATGCTGCAATGCAAAGACAAGTTCCTTGGTTGGATTTACGTGAAATGTGTAAGGAACAAAGTGCCAAGGCTGTTGTATCCAAGGAATTTAAATTGAGGGCGTTCCGGCCGGATCTGTAACTACATCTCGTGTACGTCGAGGAGGACCTGAACAACAAGGATCTTCTCCACCTACTGGGACAGCATCTTCTTGTGAAGAGGTACCTCGAGGATCTGAACGAGAAGAATTTTCTCTAAAATAAATTTTACTATTAATATTATTGTAAGTTGGTGTTGAGTTTGTTGACATTAATTTGAAACTCCAAACCATATGATTATTAACATGGAGTTGGAGGAGGAGGAGGAGGAGTAATTGCAACCACCGACGTGAGATGAATTCACAACCATGAACGTATACGTAACAAGTAAGAATTAGTGATACTCCTCCTCCTCCTAATCAAAAAAGGTCAAACTGTTGAATCTTGAATACGAAAAACAACTTGCATTCAATGTTCCACACAATCAGCCTTTGGCCGATCACACATACATTCCATCAGGAGGATTGATTGATGCTGTTAAAAGACAGAATCATGTAGCTCACAATCTCACATCTACCATCTACCCACCTAACCTAATCTCCAACTAAAAGTCGTATTTGGACCAACAACTATATGTGGTGTGGTTTTACATTGACTTTATTTCTGTACTTAACGATACAATGTAGGTGGTTCTATAAGCTATAGGTACATTATGCTTGTCTGATCAATCACCTTTGTACTTCTACATCGGAAAATTTAGATTCAGATCAGCTTATGAAGATACGCAGACTAATCTTCACATATTCAAAAGTTGTGATCAAATAAAAAATCTATGTATTTTCATCATCACCACAAAACACCTCCTTCCTTTTATTACTACACACAAGTAGTAGAAGAGATACATAGAGCTATATCTACATACATATATAATAATAATATTACATAGATGATGATGATGATCAACAAGATCAGGAGGAGGTATTGGGTGTACCTGGCTAGTTAGCAGGAATGATATCTGAAATCATTCATTCTGTAAACACAAAGTTACTAGTACTTCAAAATGAAACAAAACCATTATTAACTCTACTATTCTCATGATCAAACGAAGACAGTCTTGAGGCCGGGAACATCTCATAAGATGAACTTGTAGTAGTACTACTCCTGCCACTATTACCATCTGCTATCACAAATCCATCCGACTTCTCCATCTTAGCAGCACTTACTTGTAATTTGTTGACGTTGCTCAGCCCTATATCGGAACCATGATCATTTCTATTGTTGCTGTTGTTGTTCAACAGTTGCATCATCAACTGTTGTTGTTGGTAAGGATGAAGTTGATGACCTGCTTGTTGATCGTAAGTCGACATACTATAATTCTCTGAAAGATTAACACGAGGAACAGACGACGTCATCGACATAAAAGCAGCAGATTCTGGAGCACCAGTGAATTGTTGAACCATGGCACGGAAATTACTAATATCAGTGTTAAGTATAGTTGTGTGATCTTTTTTAGCCGACACTCTTGTTCGTTTCCGGCTTGGTTTAGAAACACGTCCGTCCGGTGTGTACGATAAATGAAAGTTTTCCCTAACTGCACTACTGCTCATCATATTGTTGTTTGTACCAACCGCCATATGACTCCCAGTAGAGCTCAAGCTGTTTGCAGCCATACCGGTGGTTGTAGAAGAAATTTGATCAGACATGATAAACGGATGATGATGATGATCTTCACGGCAAGGAGTCTCTTGTTTAGCGAAGCTGTGACTATACAGTTGTGCCCAGTCGCTTGGATTTGCCATCATGCACTCACTACTACCAAGTGATGAACATGAATATCTGGATTCAAACTGATTTATTTTTCACTAGGAAAAGCAAGCAGGAAGGATCAGTATATATATATAAATACTAGCTTTAAATGATGCATCATATAGAATATCTTCAACCACACAAGGCCAAGGGTGAGCTCTGACTCGGTCAAAGTCATGACTTCTGTGCCACCTTGACTGGGTATTTTGTTGACTTCACTAATCCACATGTTAAAGAGTGTCTTTGGAAAGGATGCATGTAGAATTTTCCTTCTGGAAGGCTTTGAAGGATTTAAGGGTTTGGATGAAAGTTCCAGGAAGCAACAACACAGTCAAGGTTTTGAAGGAGAGTCAAAATGTCTTTCTGAATGAACCACTTACCTGTGTGTAATGGTGGGCAAAACAGAGAGATGCTTAACACATCAATAAAGTTGACAAGGATATGATATGAGGCTGGTTGGTTGAAAGTGACCAGAGACTTTGAAAGGATTTTTTTTTAGTGCTGCTTAAAAGCAGTCAAAGATGATGCAAAGATGGTGCTAGTCAAAAGCATCAGTTAATATATTTCAGTTGGTTTGTTTTACTACTAATTTGATGAGAGTTCAGTCTCAGTTTTGAAGGAAGTGTCTTGGTACTGTACAGCGCAGAGCCCATACTCCTCCCCATATGCAGCTGCAAGTAATGTAATGGAATGGAACATCCAGTGGTGTCATTGGCAGCAATTTAATGTTCACAGAAAATGATGCAAAACCACATACGATACTCCACATAACACTGATCTTCTTGTCAGGTACAGGCATTCATATCTTGATTCTTGACAGATCAAAAAAGAAAAATAAGTGCAGCAAAGTAATTAAACAGCTCTTTGTTAACCTGGTGCTTCAGTCAGATGGAATCATTCTATGAACGCCCAACAAAAGCCAAATCATTTCCAACAAACAGGCTTGAGAGAAATTAAGAGCAATCATATGTTCTTGTTTCTTGAAATTTAAAGACAACGGTTAGCTACTACTACATACCATAGATACAAGTATGACATCTAATTAAGTTCTATCACAAATTAAAAAGTGCCGAAACACAGCCTTAGAATACCATTCAGAGGCACACAAAAAGACTTGGATGTTGATGTTGGTGTGGTGGTCACTGCGTCATCCATTCGTACATGGCTCAGGCATCAGTTTGTTGAGGTTGTTGCTGCTGGCCCTGCTGTTGCAGTGGTGGAGGCTGTGCCCATGGCATAAAAGAAGCAGCTACTGGAGGCCGAGGTTGATGTGCAGCGCCAGCATCATAAGTCATAACTGGGTGACAGACCTGCGATGGATGATGTGGGACTCGTGGGATAAAATAGTAAGGAAGAGGCTCGGCAGGTCGGGGAAACCCAAGACTAGTCTCCTCCTTCATATCATCCCTAGGGACAATATCAACCAAGAAATCGAATATGTCGGTCCTTGTTATGGCAGCGGCAATGTCATTCTTCTGGAGTGTTCTGCGTTTGTTCTCCTCCGTGTGAATCCATGAGCGAAGAGTCAACTCCAAGATGAACAGCTCACAGGCTTTTGCAAACACAACAGGAGCTTCAGCTGATATCATTCTAACGTCTTCATCGGCTTTCATGATCTTCTTGATCCGAGCAAGTGGGAGGGTATGGTTCTTAAAGTCATTTACATGTTCAATTTCTTGCATCTGGTTGGACCAAAAAACCTGAAGCTGCTGCTGCTGTTGTTGTTGTTGCTGATGGAAGTGCGGCACTTGTGGTGGGTACACGAGTTGGTGCTGAGGAGCAGAGAAGCTAGGAGGACCATCGGTCCGTGGAGAATCTGAAGCCTCCATTTCAGTTACTTGTTCAGATTCTGGACTTGATGCATCTTCCATTGTTGGTTGGCGCTCTTGTTCCTGTTTTGGTTTTAGATTTCCAGACTGATCCATGGATACTAACTAATTGGGTTATATAATCCTCGATTCTTTGCTAAATTTTGCAATCTATTTCATTGCAGGACACTGAAATGCAAAGCAAGATTTGTGTTCAGGTAGAAATCAATAAAGAAGGCTTAAGGAGGCAATAACCAAGGACATTAGATTGGAGTCCCATACAATAAGATTAGATTTTGTAAAGCAGGTGAGTGAGTGTTAAACAAACAAATTTGACATGCAACAGTAAAATCATGAAAAATAAAAATAATTTCATCAAAACATGAAGTAAGTTTACAAAATGATGAACACAGAAACACAACCCCTCATTCAAGAGATTAGAACCAATTTTGAGTGAGTCTATTTTACAAGAAAAAAAATCATGCTGTCTATTTCTAAAGGAAGACCCAAAAATTTGACTAAAGGAAACCACATACTATGATTCAAAGAACAATAACATCAAGATTAAGAAACAAACCCCCCTAACATAAGTTAAGAAACCCCTCTAACATATTTATACTCCAAATAACCACTAACCATGGTATACAAATACAGTGAATATCTAAGCATGCAAATAAAATTTACAGGTGAACAAGCATCAATATTACATATGATGATCTTCCTAGCCATAGAAAGAAAAAAGAAAATAATTCAAACCCAGGGATGATGGAAATCTAAAACATGCAAAACAAACTCATCTAAGACTCACAAAAAAAAAAAAAAAAAAAACTTACAAAATAATAATATTCAGGAAAAACTAAAGACTGAGATTATTTGGTACCTGCAGTGGAAACAGCCAAGGGAGGAAGCAGCTATGGTTTATGGTGAGAGGGAGAAGAAGAAAAAGATGAGGAAAAACCAAAAAACAAACAAAAGCCTGAGAAAGAGAGAGAGAGAGACAATAAAAGGACTAGAATACAGCTCACAATGCTACTACTTCTGGTTCCAGCAGGTACTAGTACTACAACTACTAAAGAGGAGCAACCAGAACAAATTGAATAATACTAGAAGCAACAGAGAGAGAGAGAGAGAGTTGCAGGAAATCGGTGTACTTGAGCCGCGTGTCAAGAATAGAGATGGAATGCATTGTGGTGATGTTAGTTGCCTTACAATTGTCAACAACCTACTGGTTATCTCTCAACAGAAAACATTTTTTTTTAAATTACTTACTATTATTATTTTGATTTAAAATTAAAAAAGAAAAGGAGATGCTTGTTATGTCAGGTGGAGTTCTCAAGGCTAAAGAAGGGTCACACTCACCAACACTTGTAATTAGTATTTCTTCTTCTCCTTGAACCAAGAAACACAGAAGAGAGAAGAAGAAAGAAGATGACCCTATTCCTATTCCTACCTTGTTAGATAGAATACAATAAACAATGTGCAACTCATTTATTAGTACTTGTTTAGTTGAACAACCTCTTCTTCGATTTGTCTCATTCGTGGAGCAAAAGAGAGAGATGGACCCGGAAAGATAATTTTTTGATCCACTTTTACTTTTTTTTCTTCGTAATCATGATCCATGAATAAGCTCAGCTCATGGTGTCCACATGAACTCCTTGTTCCGTTGGTACTACTCGTGTGAATTGAATGATACTTCTAAACCATTTCCAAAGTGACGGGATGTAATTATTGTTTTAGCTGATTTTTCACAAATCCGAACGATACTTCTAAACCATTTCCAAAGAAATTGGAGATTGGCTGAAACCAAGTGTTGAAAACTATCAACAAGTGTACGAGTCTAACAGAGCATCACCTCGCCATTTTGCAAGGTCCGGGTTTACCTCACCAGAGAGTATCGCACAATAGTCAAAAAGGAACGTTGATCGGTACTGTGGTAATTGCCTAATTGGGTCTTTTGTAACTTAACTGCTTGGGCTTGTCTGGCCCAGCTTTAGAAGAAAAAAAAATGAAAGCGTGATGTTGCTTACAGTTTAAAAAGTTGACTTCAAGTGCCACAGTATAACATAACATCAGCATATAACCTCATCAATTAGCTAGAAATGACACATAAATCCACTTGTTAACATATCACCATATACCATCAATTAAATCACACCTGCACAAACACACAAAATCTCAACAAAATCATCCAAGCACGCCTACTTTCACAAGTGCACATCATAAGCAAGGAGACCTCTGCTATTGCAGTTCAATCACAAATTCAAAAAATGATGGCAACTTAGCTACCCTTCAACTTATAAACACGATACTGCAGTCCGAAACAAGATCATAAGTTCACAGAAAAAGTGCAATCCTAGTGCCATGCTTCCAAAGCGGCACAAGTCTATGAGAGATTTTGCCATAAATTACTCCTAGTGGTAGACTAAGGTGCAATCCTAGTGGTAGACTAATGTACTGCGCTGAAAGGTAGCACACAACAGATGTAATATGATGCAGGACCGCAAGTTGCGGTTAGGCAGCAAAACACCATTACTCTGCTTCTTTCAAAATGAATACTGTGACTATTAGTATTACTACTAAGTTGGGCCTAGTTCAAAATTCATAAGAACTGACAACGGTTTAGTCCTCTGTACTAGTTATAATTAAGAAGAATAGAAGTTTCAACCTCGAGTAGGAGTGCAAGTGATGTCGAATACATAATAATGCAGGGAGGATTAGCAGAAAACATACAGAAGATGGTGCCCTTTGTTTCAGTGTAATTTTCATTGCTACAAAAATGGAAAGATAAACATTCAACGTGTTCCCACAATAGTTCATGGTAAACTAACCTTCAAAATACTAGTGTCCCAGAAAAGGTGCAATCCTAGTGTCAGGCTCTCAAAGCTGCCCAAGGCTTTGAGAGATTTTTCCATTAATTGGGTGAAGGATACTGGTAGACTAAGGAACTGCGCTAATAAGGTGGCATACAACAGAGATAATATAGGTGCAGGATTGCAAGTTGCGGTTAGGCAGCAACACGCCATTAATCTGCTGCTTTCAAAATGAATTCTATGACCATTATTACAACTAAGTTAGGCCTAGTTCAAAGTTCACAGGGTAATTATAATTAATAAGTAGAAGTTTAAACCTCGAGTAAGAGTGCTAATTTGCAGGGAGGATTAATAGAAAATATATGGAAGATGCTGCCATTTGTTTCGTTGTTATTTTTATTGCTACAAAAATGAAAAGATAAACATTCAAAGTGCTCCCACAGTAATTCAGGGTAAAGTCAACTAACCTTCAAAATAAAGATTCAAAATACTCCCCCAATAATTCAGGGTGGGCTCACCTTATCCTGTTAGAAAGTATTAAGCCTCATCTAAACTGCACTTGCGCACGACCCATCGCTACGAATGATAATTCTTGATAGATATTACAGAAGGTTTCGCCAGAGTAGTACTTCAGTCTATGTCCACCACTACAGTTAGGGTTCTTTTCATCTTCAGAATGCTAACCGAAGGTCTTAGTTTTGATAGCAATTGTAACTGGGCCTGAAATTAATGATGATGATTCAACAACAACACGTTAGGTTGACCTTCTACTTCAGAAACATTCAAATAAGTAAAAAATACTTACTAACAAGAAGGTTGAGAGCTAATAATTAAGTTCTGTAAACAGGCAAACTCTAGATGACAGAAGGGAGATTAATTACTTGATGGTTTCTGAGGAGGAGGTGGAGCAGCTGAAGATGCTGCTGATACTTTCTTCTTTTGGGGCCAAAACGATGGTGCTTTGTCTTTCTTTGTACGAGATAGTGGTGATTTGGATGCCGGTTTTTTCTGTTTTTTGGTGTAAAATGGCGATAATGAATTATTAGATCGAAATGATGATGATGGTTTCTGTTTGTCAAAAAGAGATGGAGATGATGGTAGTCTATATTCTTTAGACCAAAATGGTATGGGTCCTGATGATGAAAATGGTGGCGGTGATGATGGTTCCTCTTTTTCAGAAAGAGTTGGTGTCGACTGTGCTGGCATTTCTTTTTCTAGTGGCGATTGTGGTGACGAACAAAGAAAACGAGAGAAAGGTTTCAATTGTGAGGGATGATGAACAGAAGTAGGAGGAGAAGGGATATGAGGGTTTGTGATTAGTGTTTTGGTGGGAAGATGTTGAAATGAGGTAGTAGTAGTGAGAGATCGAAAGAGCAGAAGCGAAGATTTCCTCGCCATCATCGCCATTCCTATTGCTTTAGTCTTTCTTTACAAACTCCCCTAGAAACTAACCAACAAGTTGAATCAAATCAATACTACAGAACAATCTAAGAAATACTCGATCAAAACAGAAGCTCCAAATACTTGCTCAAATGAATCCTAGACAAAATATCAAAGAAAAACCAAATCCACTAGCTCAATTACACTAACCTACTATGATTCTTCGATAAGAACATTGACCTAAAATTCAAACCAGATTCACAATTGGACTTAAACCCAACCAGTTATTATTGATAGAGATAATTGATTGAATAAATCCTAGATTTGATTCGTGATGGCATTATGGAAATTGGATTCGAAGAAGAAGAAGAAAAAAACTTACCTCAAAACCTTCGGAAACCCCAATTTAGATCGAATCGCCCAATTTCACTCGCGAGCGGAGAGAGAGACAGGTAAATGTAAAACCCTAAACTTTTTTTTTTCTTTTCCCAAGTACAAAAAGTCCTCGGACACTACTAAACCAACCACCACATTTTTTGATAAGGGGCGCCTAACAGCTGACAGATGTTATCATGCAGTTAAAGGATGGTTCAACCTCAACTATTATGAAAAGGGATATTTAGAGTTTGGGTCTCAACTTTGTGACCAGCTTTAAGTTTGGGTCGTGAGAAAATTTTAATTAGAGCTTGGGTCTCAGGACCATAGTTGACCGTCTTGACTGTCAGTACAAAGGGATTCCGTTAACATGTGAATATGTTATCAAAAAAAATATTAAAACACCATCTTCTTCATCATACGTATTATCCGACTCTTAGGAATACTCACAAACAGAAGAAGGGCATAAATATTTTTTTTTATCTTTTCATACAAATTATGATCTTGAATTGATTTTCTTTCCTTTGAAGAACGTCCACAATTCTCAAAGGGGTAGATCATAAACTCCAATCACAACAAATCTCATTAGACAAAGCATCTTACAATGAACAAAATTTTCTTTATCAGGAGCCCTTCAAATGGAGATGATCCAGATTACCTTTTTCCCATTGACCTTAATTTTTGTTTCCTCTTTCTTTGATCATCCCCGTTTAAACTCAGAATCGCAAGTTCAATAAATTTCTGCATAAACTTAACTCTATCGGGTAGCAGCAATCAGAGAATATGAAACCTATATTTTGATATAAAAATGGTGTTACATCCTATGATTATTGTAGACAAAGTAGCATGGTGTTACCAAGACCAGCATCACCCAAAACTGAAATAACGTTAAGTGCTTCTGTACATGATTTTGATTCTTCTCTCAACAATAATTCTGCAAGATAATTTCTCCTTGTTAAGCCTCCGAACAACAAAACTATCTTTTTCTTTTTTAAATTTCAAATATTTTCATTAGTTTGGGTGTCCGGATCAATATACCGGCCTATGAATAATAAGAATTATTAGTATCCATGTATTCAATGACTAAAATCTGATAATGATATATGGTGCCTTTGAGATTTGACCTTCTCCAATTTTGTGTTTAAGAGGGGATCGATTTTATTAGCAGAGGTTGAGTTGGTCAAACTAGTAAATAAACCAAACATTAGGATAAAATCAGTAATTTAATCGTTTAACTATTTTTTTTGGATGGTCAAGACGGTCAACTATGGTCCTGAGACCCAAACTCTAATTAAATTTTTTTCAGGACCCAAACTCAAAGCTGGTCACAAAGTTGAGACCCAAACTCTAAATATCCCTTATGAAAACCAATCAAACAATATTGAAGATAACATCCCAGGATTTTACCTATCTCTTTTGTTTTAGGTAGATTGTAGCCTAAAAATTATCCATAGACTCCAAAATTTGGATACTCTTCATATTGCTACTTTATGTAAGAACAATGAAAGCAGGCTTAGCACAGATCCTTCTACTATCTTGTATGGTCCTTAGTCTTTCTGTTTAAGGTTTTTCTAAATAAAAAAAAAAAAAACACCTGACAGAGAGGTTCAGTCCTCCGTTGGAGTTTTAAGTTTATTTCATTGGTACTTTTATTGCTGCCGGGCCAAAGTGAAATGATAAACATTTTTATTGCTAACTTTTACTCTCCCAATCTAGTCTTATCGGGCACTACTAATTACTTATTTCATCAAAAACCATTCAATGTTGTTATCATTTTTCCTCATTGATTTTTTGGGTTGTGTGATATGAATTAAGATGTTTTAGCCGGTCTATTGACATCCACAGATTCAAACTTTCATACCACTGAAGGCAGGGGCAGACTACAACCAGACTTCTCTTGGCTGGAGCCACCCCAAAAACCGAAATTTTAACTAATTTGTAGTTTTTGTAGTAGAATAATAGGGGAAAATAAAGAGGAAGAGAAGAAAAGGATTTCCATTAATTTGCCTATTACATAGGTAAAGTATCCTTCCTTTATATAACGTAAAGAGAAACCCTTAGAATTCTAGTTGGGCCACACACCCATGGGCCGTAGGCCCTACAACAGTCCCCCTTATGTGGTCCAATAGAACTCCGTTTGTAGTACTTCACGTTCACGTATAGTGCTTCAAATGTAGGTCTTCAAATGTCATCCTCTTCTTGATGACTTGTGCCGAAATCAATCGCCTCATTAAGACTTTAACAAGGAAAAACCCAGTGGGATAAAACCTTGGTAAAACTCTTCACATGTAGTACTTCACATGTTGTCACGTACTTTACATGTAGTTCATCACATCCAATACGATTTTCAAAGATCGATGAGTCTAAGTTAATTGCCTCGTTAAAACTTCGTCAGGAAAACCCAGAGGGACAAAATCTGAACTAAAGAAAAAGAGTATAATATTAAGCAAACTTAGAACATAGTTGGACTCAAATATGTTGTCTCATTAAAACCTTAACGAAGGGAAAAGAGTACAACGTGATAGATGTAAGTAAAGGTGATCCGTTGCAGGTTATCACTTTGCTCCGTTGAAGTTGACTAGTTGTCTCACAACTTTTAAGGAAGAAAATCCTCGTGGGAAAGACAATAGCCTTAGATGGTAAATTACATTCCCAATGTTTATTGTTGTCTTATTAAAAACCTTGCCGAGTAACAAAACCCTGTCGAAAAAAGTAACCTCGGTGAAATAAAATAGTTCAACACACCATTAGATGTTCCCCCTGATATCAGACAATTTTTATTAGTCTAATGCAGTCATAAAGAGTTTATCACACTTTACTTTGGTGACTTGAATGTTTATAAGACCATGTTGTTGATTCTGGAAGTTACGCTTCTTAATAGAATATCGCGTTTCATTTCTATGATTCATATATTTTCAGTAATATCAACACGATCTTTATGTCTTCAACATTCATTGATGTTTTTAGTGTTGGCTCGCGAAAAACCTTGTCGAGTAACAAAACCCACTGGGAAAAATTATTCTCGGTCGAAGGGAAAAAGAGTACAACACACCTTCAATTTCGAAGTAAAATATGTCGATATCATATCCTTGGATCCCTCCATGATGTCGGCATCTCCCCTGATTACTTTCAGAGTTGTTCCAGACAGTTCCTTTAGTCATGTACTTTTCAAAAATGAATATCGGCAATGACTTAGAAAATAGTCTACCATATCTCCCCCTGATTACTTTCGTTGGAGAAGATGTTATTTTTCCTTCATAATCAACAACCTTTGGATTGCATTTCCTTTAGCATTCATTTTTTAATGTCTTTGCAGGGATAAAACAAACTCATGTCAGTAGTTACTTTTAAGTATATGATTACGTTCATTATACCATTCTAATGATGTTGCGTTGGCGCTGAGCTATATCTAGCTAAAAAGTTCACAAAGGATGTAACATTTGGTCGAGTACATTATACTAAGTACAAAAATGCGTCTATTGCACTTAGATAAGGAGAGTTTATCTCCCGACACAACTTCGTCATCTTTCTTTAGACGAATTGGTCATTTATGTACATTTGAAACTCAACTAATCATGGGAGTGCTAGCAGGATGCATGTCCTTGTTAAATTTCCTGATTACATTATGCTAAGTACAACAATGTGTCTATTTCACTTAGATAAGGAGAGTTCATCTCCCGACACAACTTCGTCATCTTCCTTTAGACGAATTGGTCATTTATGTACATTTGAAACTCGACTAATCATGGGAATGCTATCAGGATGCATGTCCTTGTTAAATTTCCTGATAATGGACATATACAAACTGGTGGAAAAATATACCACAAGCTCGGTATTCTAGTTCAGAACATATACAAAGATTGAGATTTCCCAGGATTTTCATCTCAAATTCAGAATTTAAATAGCTTGTAAGATCTCTTGTTCCATTAAGAGTACCTATCATGTCCATATCGTTGACATAGATAGCTATAATTCTGAATCAGGAACTTATTTAATATGCATGGCACAAAACCATACTTGTTTATCCCTTTTCCAATCAAATAGTCACTTAAACGGGTATACCACATCCGCATGATTGTTTAAATTAATAAGTGAGTGTTCCAGTATAACTGCAAACACACTCCGTGGTTTAGAATCATTCGACTTGGGAAGCAAAAGGCCATCATGCACTTTTGTAAATATCTTCTATCACTTGATTCTTTTAGAGGTACATAACAACCACATACATGTATATGCTGCATTTCAAGTCTTTTTGAAATTACCAAGCTAACTAAGTAGCGGAACACTGTAAAATTCATTACAAGAGAACAAATCCAGGGATTTGTGAGAAACCTCGCGCCACAAGCTGAGTCTTTATACTTTAAGACTGCTTTCTTCTCATTATATTTTGTGAAAAATTGATCATGTATGTCCAATAGGCTTTACACTTGGTTGGTTAGCACTACCACACCAAATATCTGTACATTTGTCAATGAACCAAGTTCTACCTGGATTGTATAGGCCAAATATGTTATTCGTTGACATTAAGAAATAAGGAGCACGGTCCGATCTCATCTTGCTCTATTTCCTTAAGCAAGCGTATATGAAATTAATCATCAATATGCTCGTATGATCTTTCCATTGACTCTTGCACATTATCATAATCCACTTAGGATGTTATTGTTATCTGGAATCATTAAACTTCGGAGCGTCCTCCAGTTTGATTCAAGCACATATTCAGAGACAATCTTATGATATGATTTCTGATGATATAAGTAAGTTGTTCCTTCCTCACCTACTTTCTTTCTAGGTGAGGATTGATCGAACCAAGTGGTCTCTCCAACTTCCTTTATGGAGCCACGGCCTCAACCACACTTCCACTAAGTGTAGTTGTAACACCTTCTTAGTCTATGGTGTATATCCCTTATTGAGGATTTGTAACCTTGCAGGTAGGTTTGCAGCTGGTATGTGTGATCTCATCACTTTAGCAACATCAATGTACATTCTGAAAATATATTATTCTTTCACTTCACATAATTTACATTTGTGGAGTACAAGAATCAATATGAGACACAGTTGGAACACACCACGACAATTCCTATTGTTCCCTTAGAAAATACTTTTTCTTATCTCCCCATAACGACGGGAAAACTGAAAAAGCGGGGGTCTAACAACACTACCCAATATTTCGTTTGGCAATCTGAATAGACAAACTCCAATATACTTTCTAGAGAATCAACTAGATAGTCAGACTCAATCTAGAGTAAAGTATATTAAAGAGTTTAATATCTCTATTTCAACATAGTTAAAGTTAAACAGAAGCAAGCCCGTAAACCTGATTTTAGTGTGAAGATATTGAGACAAAGTCTTTTGTTTTAATCACAACCTATTCAATATCCACTGTGTATAAACCTCTTTAAGCAACAATCACTAAAGGAATATTTCAACACAGTATCCACTTGAAATAGGGTTAGTCCAGACTGGTCTAACAATGTGAAGATAACAAAATAAATTTTTCAAGTATCAATCAATTCACTCAACAACCCTAAGGTCGGATACAAGAACTGATTGATCTTAACGTACAACCTGTGATATTTTTATTATATAAATAAAATATAATGCGAAAAAGAAATAATATAGACACCAAATTTTGTTAACGAGGAAACCGCAAATGCAGAAAAATCTCGGGACCTAGTCTAGAATAAACACACACTGATTATAAGATGTTACACCAATTTCCTACTACCTATTCGGACTAGATGTAATACCTTCTTCAGCTGTATTCTTATAGAACTCCTAGCAGAACACGATTCTCTTTAGAAACTCTTCACACAAATCTTCTAGCAGAACCAAAGGCTCTCTTTAGAAGATACAAAAACACGATCGATATGATTCAATATTTTGTTTGCACAAAACACAAGTTTTGTTTCCATTTAGATGTAAATAAAGGTTTTGGAAATCTTGTAGATTAAGATTTTAACTTACAATCAGTATGCGAACTCACAAGAAGTCCATGAACCTGATTTTCGTAAGTGAACTTGTTTGATTCCAAATATCAATTTCCAAGTTAAGAAAACCCTAATAATTCTACAACAAGAACAACTAGAATAAATCTAGAGATATCTTGTTTAAAACTTCTCAAGTATTTTTACGAGATGCCTCAATAGAAGTTTTTTTTTTCTAGTCTCCGATTTCGACTAACAAGTGTTGGTATACGAACGGAAATTGAAATCTATCAAAACCTAGAGTTTATGATCAACAACTCTTGAATGGTTTTATATCAGAATAGAAAACCTTAGAATAGACAAGAGGTGAAAAACCTAGATTACAAGTTGTATAATCAATCACGAAGATTTAATCCAACTTGGCTTTGTGATCCCCAATACAAAGACTTTTATCTCACTCTTGTTCACGAAGAACAGAAGACGTGGAAAACAACCTGCAGAGCTTACGCCAATTTTCCAAAGGGGATGAAAAACTATGTAAACTCACGAACTCAATATTTATAGTGAAACATAGATTGAAAACTAGCAAAGCTATTTTCCTTTTTCAAGACTCTCCTAAATAAGGGAGTCTTTCCCAAGTTAAAATTCTTGCCAAAATAATTAAATAAATAAGTTATTTAGCAAAAATTATATTTATGTGAATAAATCACATTTTAACTTGGGCAGGAATCACAAACACTTTAATATGGTAATCAAAAGTGTTTGGACCAATAGCTAACTTGCCTAGATAAGGAAACATCACCAACATGACCAAAAATCCCTTTTAGTCACGTATTGGGCCCAAGTTCGTGGACTCAAAGGCCCATAGAATGTTTCCTACTAATGAACTTAAATCACTCATAACTTGATCGTTACAACTTGGAATTGAGTGATTCTTTACTCATTGGATTCGCAAGCTCATTCATTATAACATGAGATACTTTCCAAGGACAAAGGTTATTTTCACAAAGGTCGTGGATCAAATAACCTCAAGTATATATACATAAATGTACATTTACCGTCATTGGAATTATTTCATAGAGTGAGCATATATGTTGATAGATTAGAAAGGTATAATTGAAAAAGAATCCAAATGAAATAAATCACATAATTTTTTTGATGAAGTACTTGTTGATGTCTTCTTGTAGTTTTCAACCTTCAATCTTCATCCTTTAAGGATAGCTTCAATTCAACTTCTTAGACCTAATCTAGTCCGAAACTATCTTTAGTATGCTAAATCAAGAATACATTTTGGCAACTAAAATTGAAAACTAACTTGACATACCAACGCTAGTGGGTTCAACCGAGCAGTGCTCTAACAAAAAATGTCTCATTAAAGTGATAACCCGCAAATCTAGCGGTAAGAGATCTCCTACAGAAGTTCTTAAAATGCGGATAATTGTTGGAAATTATTGTCCAAAATAATCACTTAATCATTTTGATGACCATAGTACGATGTGGAGTCGTAAGGGCACATATATAGTGCAACCAAAATGCGTAAGAACACAAAATGTCAGGCTTATATCCAGTTACCAACTGGTACGCAAATAATGGTTGACCAATTCTGGATCTAAAGCGAATAAGTAAACATGCGTATAATATTGCATATTCCCCAAGCAGTTAAAGGTAGGTTTGTACACATAACCTTGCCTTAGGAGCCATCTGCAACCTTTTGATCATAACCATTGCGAGACCATAACGTGTAGGATGCTCTGCATTAATTCTATTAAATACGTAATAACCATCAAATCCTTTTGATGTACACTAGCTAGCATTTACAAGGGGTGGTGATTCCTTACATGTATAATATGTGCTAGTAGTTTTCAAAATGCAAAATTTCTTGGGAATTATAACTAGTCCAAAATGTCAAAACATTCACCAGAGCCATAAGTCACTTGAATGGTCCGCACACTGCATGAATATTTTTCTCAACTTCACCTCGTTTTCTTTGTAATATGAAATTTTTTACCATTTGCATCTGAGGATGGTCTCGATCTTGTTTTACTGAAGACTTTTTAAAAATGAGTGATATGATTTTTTACCTAAAAGCATAATGGGAATGGGGGGTTGTGCATCTAGTACTTTAGAAAACACTTATTGAGAGATATACCATCACTTCGCATTTTGTCAATCTTTTTTCCATTGTCTCGTCCACTCAAACACAGTGATGTACGTATAATTCCTTTCAAAACGAAACATCATGTGTCACAACCAAAGTTCCTTTATGGTTATGTCAAAGTTTGTATGAGTCAGTTCCCAACATTTCATTGTCGGAGTCAATATGGATGATCAATAATCCAAAAAATATAATGATTTACATTTCACTGGATTGACTCATTAGTTTCTCTAATATATATTTCCTTCCAAATATATTAGAGATTATAAAAGATGAAATCAATTACATTATCATCACTGGGAGGTTATACATGATATCCATTTGCATGGGTTCTTTGGAATTTAACAAGGTGTGATTATCTCTCGGTACACGTATAGATTTTGTGACGTCTTTTTTATATCTGGAGAACAAATTTTGAGCAGTGCTGCTCTCGATGATCCAATCCTCGTAGCCACATTATAAGGAAATAGTTCAACAACTAGTTTAAATTCCTTGAGATGGTGGGAGGGAAACCACTATCTGTTAGACATTGAGTCTTGAGATATTAAATAAGTGGTGTGGCCTTATTAGTAACAAAAGTGAGATTCGGCTCAATTACTTTAGAGTGAATATATGTTACGTTTCATCCAGATATATCTCAAGTGCTTTAGAGAATTTATGTTTTTTGGGAATGGTGTACTTTTCATTCCATAAGCACTATTATTGGATCTAGTTCAATTAAATAGTCAATTGGCCATGAAAAGTGCTTCTTGTCATTAAAGTTGATGTCTAAATTATGACCTTCCAATGGAAATTGGGTGCTACTATGGTACCCGCATTACATTGCTTGTACCAATACCGGTAAGAAGATTCATTCCCAACTCTTTGGTGAGAGCTGGAATTACATCTTAGCTTCATCCCATGTTCAATTGATACGTGTACTCTGGTGTCATTACTGCTGGGGGAAAAAAACATTTTTGTCTCATATATATATGTCCCTTTTCACATGCTTCATATGAGTCGGTACGTCTAACCTCCATTACTTTAGGGTTCTTTCCATTTTTAATTTTGCTACATTTAAAAGGTTAATTTGAGAAATTTCTTTATCTCAACATGCCAAGAGAATCTCACTACACATGTCAACCACGTACTTTAGGTTGAATCTATTACTAAAGATAGTTCTCGTGTTGTCATACTTCAACATCTACTGGTTCGTTAGTATCATGGATGAAGTAGAGAAATGGAAATTGCTGACTCATATCATCTTTTGTGAGTTCTTCCATAAAAATTGGAATATATGTGATTTTATTTGCAACTATTTTGAAACTATTGACTTTTTAATAGTCTAGCACGTGGATTACATTTCACGAAACATTCAAATTTTGGGAGACAATATCAAGTACGCAATAATGGTCCAAATACTTCTAAACCCCAAATAAATACATTGGAGTTGGTACAACCAATTGAACAAAAAAACATCATTCAACTATAGCCAAAATCATATTCAAGAGAACAAAATAGCATTAAGACCAAAGTTCTTAATGATCGAGATCAACAATCATAATTTAAATTGACAAAAATAAACAAAACTAGGCATGTTCTAAAAAAAAAAAAAAAGGCCAAGCAAGTACTCAATATAAACACCCACATTATAGTTACATATATACCTCAAAATTTTGGTTCCCACAGTGTATTGATATAACCGTAACAACTTTGGTCGCGCACATCCTAAAACCAGGCAGGATGGAACATGAACATGAACAGGTTGGGTTGGAGACTGTTTTCAAGAAGTCCGAGTTAGAGACTGGTTTCAAGCTTCCGGGTTGGACCGGGTTCTGGTGGACTGGGTAGAGTAAAAAAAAAACGCTGGATTTGCTTTCTCCTCGGAGATGCGAACAAGAGCTTTTGATTCATGGAGATTTCCCACAGACGAAATTGTGGTTTCCCACCGACGTCATTAGATAAGAACATGAACATACAACCAAATATAAACATATTAGTATACGTGATTAAATCAGAGCATAAACAAATAACCAATATATTAGTACTATAAAATCTAATGTATTTTCATTATAAAATGTATTGACAAATCAAATCACAAATCAGATTTAATCTATACACAGTCGCAAATATATTGGATGGCTATGCTAAAATCAAAACCATGGAAAAAAAAAGATTCCTATTAGCTGATTTGATTCCAGCAATTTCACCATTAGTTTGAAGATAATTGCATAACTGCGTTGATGTAATCATCCATGTAAAAGAAAAAAAAATCTCCTAATCCAATCGAGCTCTGCGGTATAGCATCGTGCATGATAACGTTTTGTAATAAAATAATATGGGGGAAAGGAATAGGCAAAGAAGAAAAGGATTTACATTCATTCGCCTATTACATGGGTAAAGTATCCTTTATATACATGTAAAGATAAACTCTTAGACTTCTAGTTGGGCCGCACACCCATGGGCCGTAGGTCCCTATAATAGTAGTGTATATTTTTTCCAACTCAATTTTAAGCCTATGTGAAATTTTGTGAAGCCAGGGTAAAAATATTCAAGCCCCCCCTTGCTTCAAATCCTAGCTCCGCCCCTGACTGAAGGAGGAGCCGGATTCAGCCGAATGAGAAGATTTGTTGCAAGATATGATGACCTGGGCAGAACCTTAAGGACAAATAGAGGCGGTTGTAGACAGTGGCGTAGCCATGTATGTAGTTTCTTGGGAGGTCCTAGAATTCCTAAAATCAGTATGGTAGTTTTAGAAACATTTACCATTTGAGTTTGAGGAAAATACTGCATAATGCTTTATATAAGGTTATAATTTTCTTTTAAAAATACTATCATTTGGTTTTAGTAGTATACAATTTCATATAAACATCAAAATTTTGTTACGAAAAGGCGCTTAAAAATTACGGGGGGTCGCCAGCTTGAGCATCAATGTTACCTTTCACCTCATATGTTTGTTCCTCCAATCCGAAAACTCTGGCTCCGTCACTGGTTGTAGTAAAAGTCAAATGATGTGCTAATTTTTTTTTTAAAAAGAAGTCTTTCATGTTGGGTTTGAGATAAGCATCAGAGAAAGTCCAACATGGCCCAAGCTTCGGATCAACTAGAACTGATTGTCTCAACAATTGATGACAACGACTACATGTTTAATTGTTTTATTCAATGGTATCCTCATCATATCTATATAAGTCTCCTTCGATCCACCAACTAATAAAACACACAACTCCTACGATTCTATTTATTTTTTATTTTTATAAAAATTCATAAAATTTCTTCAATATATTACTTGTTTTCAATTGTTTCAATCAAGATTTTCTTTTTCTTATAGATCCTAATTTGGGAAATGAGGAGTTGCACTCAGGTGAGCCTATCTTTCAACAACAACAACAAACGTAGATGCAACAATTGGATGAAATGGATAAAGATTCAGACGGTCAGAAAATGATGACTAACACCATGATACAATTATACATGGGACGAATACCGCGATCTTCGGAGTGAAAAAAAATGTTGACAAGAAGATATATGTTGAGATTTCCAGAGGAAGGACATCAACAAATGACGCGTGATTATTTTATCAACGAATTGTGTACTCTGATAAAAAAAGTTCAACGTCGCTTCCATATGATGCAACACTTGGTTACTTGGAGATTTTTGTCTGGTAAACATCTTAAATTCAACTATCAATTTGATGCAGGAAATGTACGAGGATATAATCCTAAACCAAAGGTCAATGCAGCCCTCAGGAATCTAGGTTATATATGAACCTTATGGTTTGCCAGCGGATGCATGTGATGTATGCATTCGTATGGAAAAAACAACATATACGAAAATCTCATTATGTTTTGCGAAAAAGTAAAAAAAAACAGTTACGAGAAAACTTTTAAAAAATTATGGGTAGTCGCCATTTTGAGCATCAATGTTTCCTTTCACCTCTTATATATGTTTATCCCTCAAATCTGAAAACCCTAGATCCATCACTGGTTGTAGTAAAATTCAAATGATGTACTAATTTTAAGAAAAAAATAAGTTTTCAGTGTTGCGCGGTAACACAACATACGAAAATCTCATTATGTTTTGCGAAATTGTAGTCAAACATTTTGGTCCACGTTTTTTAAGAAAAACAACACAAGATGATGTCGATCTATTACTAGTTAAAAATGCAAAGAGGGGCTTTCCAAGATGCTAAGTATATTTCTCCTTATACTTGGCAAGGCCAGTATAAGGGCAACTACGTACTCAAAACCAATTGTTGTTATGGAAGTGGCGACTTCGTATGATTGATGGATATGGCATGTTTTTTTTTTTTTTGCCTCTATGGTTCAAATGACAACATTAAGGTTTTGCATAAATCATCTTTGTTCGAAGAACTAAAGTATGAAACTGCTCTAACTGTAAATTTCATCATCAACGACAATAACTATAATGTGGGTTGTGAAAAAGCGGGGGTACAACAACCACACCCAATATTTCTCTTAGCAATATGTATGGAAAAACTCCAACATGCTTTAAAAAAAATAAACTATCAGACTCAATCTTAAGAAAATTATATCCAAGAGTTGTATCCACATTTCAAAATTCAATCTGTAATCAAACAAATAAGAATTTGCGAGCCCGATTGAATATAAGAAATAACTTGGACGATATCAAAAATCAACATCCAAGTGTCAATCAATTTAATCAACAACCAAAAGTTGGATTCACAATTGATTGAAATCACGCAAAACCTGTGATATTTCAATTATATAAATAAATATAATGCGCAAAAGAAATAACACAGACACCATAAGTTTTGTAAACGAGGAAACCGCAAATGCAGAAAAACCCCATGACCTAGTCCAAATTTGACCACCACACTGTATTAAGCCGCTAAATACACTAGCATACTCCAAGTTAACTTTGGACTGGAATGTAACTGAGCCCTAACCAATCTTACACTGATCAAGGTACAGTTGCGCTCCTTACGTTTATGAATCCCAGTAGGACTCTACGCACTTGATTCCCTTAGATGATCTCACCCACAACTAAGAGTTGCTACGACCCAAAGTCGAAGACTTGATAAACTAATCTTCCTCACACAGAAAAGTCTATTGAATAGATAAATCTGTCTCCCACAGATAAACCTATGAGTTTTATTCCATCTTTTGATAAATCAAGGTGATCATGAACCAATTAATATCGTACTTATATTCCCGAAGAACAACCTAGAAATATCAATCACCTCACAATAATCTTAATCTTATGGAAGCGAAACAAGATATTGTGGAATCACAAACGATGAGACGAAGATGTTTGTGACTACTTTTTATCTTGCCTATCGGAGAATCAATCTCGAGAAAATCTTAGAGAAGATGGTACTCAAAACGATAAAATAGGGCAAGATCAGAACACACAACTACAAAGAAAATAGTTGGGTCTGGCTTCACAATACCAATGAAGTCTTTAAGTCGTTAACCTATAGGTTTTTGGAAAAACCTACAGTTAAAGGATAATCGACTCTAGTCGCAACTAGTTACACACAAGAGGTGTGAGGATTATGTTTCCCAGTTTCTAGAGTTCTCCTTTATACAGTCTTTAAATCATGGTTTGCAATCAATGTTACCTTGGTAACAAAGCATTCAATATTCATCGTTAGATGAAAACCTGATTAGACTCAAGCTAATATATTTCAATTGTTAGATCGAACTTAACTTGTTACACGCAAATGAAAAGTGACCTCATTAAGATATGGGTAACCGTGCCTAAACGTGTGCACCTTGTTGTCTCAATAATAGTTAACCAAAGTTAGCCATATGGACACTTTCATATCAACCATATTCATCTTAACCATAACTAGTTCAAATGACTCAAATGAAACTAGTTTTAGAGTTGTTCAATTGTTTATATTTCATAAAAGTATACATGACACAATTTAAGAAAAATCCATTTTGATTCGCTCGAATCAATAATTCATGAACATTATAGACACAGTTTTTAAAAGATTGCATTCCTTATTATATGAATGTATTAGTTCAAGAACAAACCGATTTTAGAACATAACCTACTCAAGTATGCAAACTGGTACGCATACCTAAGTGGCCAGACTAAGTTTGGGTTCACCAGTACGCGAACTGGTACACATACCACCAAACTCAGTAAAGTACCGGAACTTGAACCTCAGGTCAGTACACGTACCGGTATGCATACTTAGTTCTCTTACCTCTACACATATGAAAGTAAGCGTACCGGTTTGCATACTTAGTAACGGTATACGGGTATGCATACCATGGTTCCCGGACTTGGATTACACATATGCAAATACGCATGCTGTGTTTATATCCAATTGTTCTAAACTCTCATTTCAACCATTGAAACATTCTTAGAAGACGAGAATAGCTGTCTCACACAAACTATTAGCTTCAAAGCAATTTTCAAGTGATCGAAAGATCAATACGAAACATTCCGAGACTACATCAAATGACTGTCTCACACAAATCATGTAAGATGCCTCAATAGAAGTTTATATAGCTATACTACTTTTGTCTCAAATAGGAGATAAACTAGATATACTTTTGAGTGATAGATGAGTTCAAGTCTCCACATACCTTTTGTTGATGAAGTTCCACAAGATCCCCTTAGTAGTTTTTCGTCTTCAATCGATGAACGTCGTGAAGTCTAATGCTCAACTGCACTTTCTATCCTAATCTGAGACTTAGCTATAAGTAAACTAGAAATCAAGACTTATAGTTTTGGCAACTAAACTTGATAACAAGATTGAGATAGCAACGCTTGTGAGTTCGACCGAGCAGTGCTCTAACAGGTTGTTTCTAGAAGACGAAATTTATCCAGTGTGATCAACTTTAGTTCAAGTTTACACTGAGATGCCCAAACACAAGGATAACTGTGATAATAAAGTATTTTAACAAGACACAATATTGAACGAGAATTTTGAATTTCGTATAGGAAGTTCCACGTAATTTTTGGGTCATATCGTTCATTTAATCCAATATAAATGAACAAGGTGCTCATCTGCAACATTTATCATAATATGGTAATAAATGAGACCTGAGATACCAGTTGGACAAGTTATCCATGTAAATATTTGAAGAAAGATGTTCAACCCGTCATGGTGTGCCTGCAAGAGATTATAGATTGACAAAAGAGATAATTAAATATAGAAGTTTAAATTTAAGACTTGGGATGAATTCAAGAAAATAAACCCTCACACAATTTAGTTTGATGTTACTTTGCAGTTATCATTTCAATCATTTTAGTTCTATTAATGTAATTTGATTTGTGTAGTTCGAACTAAGCAAAAACAATTAAAATTGAAACTAAGGGTTACATTGAATATGAAACTAATGATTACATCTGGAATATAAAACTAATAACTACACAATTGTAATGGCATTATTGTTATTTTCATCTAAGGTGTTGTCTTCTTTATCCATAATAATTTAAAACTAACAGATTTTTTAAAAAGTTTGGGCAGGATCCGTTGACATGGTTATAATGACATAATCTTGACATTTTAGCGTTATTTTTTTAATGGAGAATGAATAGGGAGAATGCAATACGGAGATTTCTTGGGATGAGAAGAGACGGAGATGATGAGAATTGACGATATTAAACAAGAGATAAAAGAAAAGATAATAGAGAATTCGTGTAAACGAATGATAAGATTGATAATAATATTGATTGATAAAAGATTGTGTTCTTGTAAACAAGAGACCTAGCCTTTAAATAGGCTTACATGAGCTGATAAAAGGAAAGAGTTTAACGTAAACTAGAAAAGGAAATACTTGCAAAGCAAACAAACTTAAACTGACGTAAGGGATCAAATTTCATAGTTGATCCATAAGCATGGGATCAACAGTCGTTGTTGATCCAGAGAAAGATGTACTACATCAGTCCCCCCTTCTTGAAAGAAACTCGTCCTCGAGTTATCTAAGTAGAAAAAATTCATTCGCTCCATATATTGCTCTAGACTTCGAGCTGTCATCAAAGAATACGATTTATTTTCCTTCAAGAAAAATATAGATATCACGTTTACCGGCTTACCACGATCGAAGAAAAAACTTGTAGCTCTAGAGATCATAAACCAAAGTATCCAAGAAATGTGTCTCAAAGCTATATAAGAGTTGTGCTTAAATTTCCCACGAGCAAAGACAAAATTCATGTCATTAGTGGCGGTAAAGTAAAGCAAGCCAATACTGTCCTCCATGAGTACAACATATGTATCTCCCAAATTCAGAGCTACTTCTTTTAAAGCATAATAAATTGACTCGTTCCTTCTCTTGTCTAAAAATTCTTCTTTGGCTTCAGTATCAACATTTTTGTTTAGAAATAGTATCCACCAACCAAGTCTTCTGTTTTCAACATAACGCCTAGCATAAACTATGTGATCTGGTAAAGTATCAACTAATGATGCAACAACAAGCAGCGATAAGAATGTGATAATCATGTCTACCATGTTACTGATGGCTACGAATTTCCTTTCTCCTCCGACTTGGTTTACCCCAAACATTTCTTTGTCCAGAAGACTATCCATTGTATCATCAGTTCGTGTTGTTTTTCCACGATCAAAGACAAAAACCACAGTTTGAATTCTCAGTAGATTAATAGTGGACCATACGAGGGAATTCTCAAAGACAAAAATCATGCAGGTGTGTTGCTTCCGGGAGACACGTTCTGCACAAGTAAGCTCCCTTTCGTCAATAATGACCATAGTTTGGTCAATATATTCATGTAGACATATAAAATTATTCATGTGCTTCATGTCCAACTCTCGCAAGCTTATCAAGTATGATGATTCGATATGAGCATACTAGGTACGCCCAGAACCACTCAAGTCATCATCGACACCTAAACCAGTCATCACTTTTCCTCTCTCGTAGTAGTTTTCAAAACTGATCACCGTAGGTTTTTCTTGAACTTTAAATAATAAAATGAATGAAGTATACTGAACAGAAGAATATAGATTATCCACATACCTTTGTCCGTAAACTTTGTTGTCATCATCAGTGTCATAAAGACAAAAATTATTCCAAGTAAATCTCAAAGAAGATGTAGCAGTCTCCTCGATTGGCCTTGTACTAAAGTCTTTTGAAGTTAGCATGACGTTTTCTACAGCATCAACAAGTCTTGTTGAGCTGAGATACTGTGCTAATGAGAAATTGCACATAATCCTTGATATATTTTTGCCCCTATCAAAGTAATTACCAAAAGTATCCGGAAAAGTAAAATCGAATTGTGCAGTTCGATGTATTTCGAAATTTGTCAACATAAAATCACCCAGTCGATGAACATACGGTGTATGTTTGGGTTTACTCCACTTCATAGTCTCAAGCCATAGGTAACGTTCAACTGACATACTTATATTATCACCATTAACATCATTTAACTGTTTCCATATATTGACATTATGTAAGTTGATATTAACATCTTGATTACCAACCTTGGACATGAGAAATATCAGTAGTTCATGTATCCGAAACAGTTTGCACACCACCACCCAAACTGATTCCATACTACCATTGCATTTGGAAACCCCAGGTTGATTCTTATTGAATACACCTTTTGCCAGATTAGGCGTTAGTTGTGTAGTTAAACCGTAGAGACTAAGCGCATTATTGTGAGTCTTAAACTGCAAAGAAGTGAAGATTTTCTTCCAAGTTTGGTATGTATACAACAACTCCAGGAAGATATACCATATTCTAGTCATGAAGAAGAGTAGAATTTTCGCAGCATGCACTATGGAAGAGAGCTCGAAGAACTTGAAAAATATTGGAAAGAATTCCTTCACGAAATTACCAGTTTGAATGGTCACACTTCCTTGATCGACACGATGATTCTCGACAAAATCTTTGTTATCACCAGATTCCGATTTACCACAGGAATGTATAGTCTCTTTAGTATTGAATCCCAAAGAAACATATCCACTTGAAAAATTGATGTCGTTAATAGGTTTGCCCCAGCGAGCTACATTCGTAAGTGTGCAATATGTAAAGTACTTCCAAACCGGCACACCTAGACATGATCTCTCTTCGTTGTAATCCACTTCATCCATGACAGATGATAAGATGTCAACAGTGTTACCTGCTGAACTGTCAAACCGAAGTATAGCATGAGTAGAGTAAAATTCATAGTTTCTTATAGAATTGATTCCACATGAGAATAGTGGACTATCTACTGAATCTTTTGCTCTTGTTAACCTCTCCGAGTTCGACAATATTCTACCACAGACTCTTCCGGTGTAGTTTTCTATACTCATGGAAGGAACAAAAATTGTCCAAATAAACTCTCCATGAAGTCTCAAAGAAAAGATATTGCCGTTGTCGTTCCAAGACTCAAAAACAACTTGAATTGTCTTCAAAGGCCAACTCGAATCATCTTGAACTATAAAGTTTGGTTTGTCAACAGAAATCAACACAAATTCATTAAGCATCACACAAGTTGTTTCATTACCCGTACTAGCCAAATTCTGTATAGTGTCACGGAGAAGAGAAAAATTCTTTGAGGTGCATGTCATCAAACCCAACATGATATTAACACCGTATCCATTACGTAGCATTAATAATCCCGGATCCAACAAATATGAATGGATGCCATAAGAAATTGTGAAAACTTGTTCGGCTGTCCAACTTATACATCTTGTTGATGGCAACGTATCACACATTCAAGCACCAATGTCTTGACTGCTTACAACAAATGTTTTTGCTAAACCTTGTGCCAATGATACTCTCAAGGAAGTAGAGGAAACTCTACCATGAATTCTTCCAGCGAACTTGGAATTATTCCACGAATACTTTTGTTGAACATCATACAATGATGATATCACTGTGATAGAAGGAACTTTAGGAAAGTTCCATCCGATACCTTTTGGTGTAGACCATTATACATATGTCTCTTCAATGTGAAAATCAACACTT
The DNA here is from genome assembly GCA_023529315.1 of Papaver bracteatum. Lineage (NCBI taxonomy): Eukaryota > Viridiplantae > Streptophyta > Magnoliopsida > Ranunculales > Papaveraceae > Papaver > Papaver bracteatum. The sequence goes on along the minus strand of JAJJWX010000400.1, from coordinate 165,230 downwards.
GGATATCTTGTAAACTTGAAGTTCTCAAAATCCCAAAGTAGCTTTTTGGCTAAAGATTGTCTACTGGTATAATTTTCAGTAGTAATATCCTCTTGAGATCGACATACTAACACATCTAGAGAAGTATATGGCAATATAAAAGACTTCTCATTGGTTATCCCAACGAATTTATCCGTACTAAGGTTTGTATGCAATACTATTTGTGTATCCAGTTGATTAATAACTTGAATAACATCAAAAGAATGAACATGCACATCAACATCAGAAAATACTAAACCAAGTTCCGATGACTTACCATTCTCTGAAAAATCATCCAACGAATCAAGTAAAACTTCCTTCAGCTGATTTTCTTCATCCCTCGGCGAAGTTCCTTTTGTATTCTCTTCACCAACTGACATGATGGAAACAACTAGAGAATCATCAGAAAGCGATAACTCCTTTTGAGTCGATAACGAAACATCTTTATCATTATGTGATTCCTCCTCTTCGTCAACCAGTTTTTTCTCTTGCATAGTAACATGATTATCTTCATCCACTGAAACATGAACTTCCATCTTTCCTTTGTTAATTGACATAACCGAAACAGCTACAAAATCAGTAGAAAACGATGATTCCTCTTCAGTTGAAGACGAAACATTTTTAACCAGATTTTCGTCTTTCTTTACAGAGTTTTCGAATAAAGATATGATACTTGTTTCTAACTTTGCAAAAACAGTTTTAAGATCAACAAAATCATCTTTTGTAATTGGATTTTCACGTTTAGCTAAAGCAAGCTTTTTGCGTTCAGCTTCATCCAAAGCAAGCCTTTCACGCTTTTTACGTTCAACTTCATTCTTTTCACGTTTAGCGATAGTAATCAGATAATCTTCAAGCTTCTCCAATATTTTTTTTGCATCTTCTCTGACACAATAAAGTCTATCTAGTTTCTTTTCATCTTCTACACGGCGATAAGCTATACAATGATTGTTCATGATTTTCTCGTTATATATTTGAATACTTGTTGATAACTCAAGTCTGAGCTGCAAAAGATCTTCCATATTTACTTTCTCCATGATAAAAAACGACAACAAGGAATCTAGGTTGTTGTTGTTTTTTTTTTGTATATGGGATAGGGTTTTGAAATTTGCGGAAGCGATTATGGATCGGTTTCTAGATAAGAATCTAGAAACGTTGGTTGTGGTACCAACTAATGGAGAATGAATAGGAAGAATGCAATACGGAGATTGCTTGGGATGAGAAGAGACGAAGATGATGAGAATTGACGATATATAACAAGAGATAAAAGAAAAGATAATAGAGAATTCGTGTAAACGAATGATAAGATTGATAATAATATTGATTGATAAAAGATTGTGTTCTTGTAAACAAGAGACCTAGCCTTTAAATAGGCTTACATGAGCTGATAAAAGGAAAGAGTTTAACGTAAATTAGAAAAGGAAATACTTGCAAAGCAAACAAACTTAAACTGACGTAAGGGATCAACTTTCATAGTTGATCCATAAGCATGGGATCAACAATCGTTGTTGATCCAGAGAAAGATGTACTACATCATTTTTTTCCTACCAAGCCCAATCGTCAATGAATTTGAAGTTAATTTTTTGATAAAATGTTCTTCTTATAAGTATCTACACTCCCACCAAAAATGAGAGCATTCTGAGATGTGTAAGACTATCATCTACCATTTTGAATATCAACCATTGAAGATTAACAATTGAAATTCAAATTTGTGGAGGGTAAAGTTTCGTATTTCAGAATACTTTCATTTTTGGTAGGAATGTAGAGATTTATAATAGGAACATTTCACTAAAATCTTAACTTCAAATTCATTGTCGGTTTGGTTTGGTAGAAAAAATGGCGCGAAAATGTCAAGATCATGTCATTATAACCATGCCATTGGATCATTTCCCTTAAAATATAAAACATCATTTATCAAATAGAATAAACATATCCACTTAAAAGAACCAAATCTCAACATCGACATTTCTTATACTTGCTTTCTAATATGGAAGAACTAGTGAAGCTTACACTATCTAAAAGAATGCCTTCCACTCTAGTGTAAAAATTGTTAGAGCACTACTCGGTCGAACTCGCATGCATTGCTATATATCAAGCATGTTTGTCAATGTTAGTGATCAAAACTATAAGTCTTGATTTCTAATCTACTTATAGCTAAGTCTCGGACTAGGATAGAAAGTGTAGTTAAGCTCTAGACTCCATGACGTTCATCATACAAAGACGAAGAACTACTCAAGGAACTGGTGGAACTTTATCGACAAAAAGGTACATGGAGACTTGAACTTATCTATCACTCAAAAGTTTATCTACTCTATCTCCTATCATGATACAAGAGTCATATTGCTATATAGACTTCGATCATACACATTTGCTATTTCGAGCAGTGTTTATCTCGCATATCTTTTTCTCGAAATATGTGTTGGTAAGCTTTCGCTTTGGCCAAGTTCATCTTTACTCGTGACGAAAGTCATGTTAATTGTTTCAATCTCTTGAAAATCTCTTTGAAAAATAGTGTGTGAATAACCACTATGTATAAAATCCTCTAAGAATGTTTCAATAATTGAAATGAGAGTTTAGAATATATAACCTTGAATGGATATAAACATTGTATGTGAACTCATACTTGTGTAAGTCCAAAATCCTTGAACCAAAGTATGCGTACTTTTCTATTTAGGATAAACAGAGCTAAGTCCTCGTACTGTCGGAAGTTCACATCCCGTGAATTTTTACTGGAGTTTGTGAACTAAAAACAAGATCAGTCCAGGTACTTAAGTGGGTTATTTTCTAAAAACGGTTTATTCGCGAACTAAGACATTTATAAATTAAGGAATGCATAATTGCAAACCATGGCTATAATGTTCATGAATCGATTCAAGTGAATCAAAATCGTTTTTACTTCGATTGTGTCTTGTATGCTTCTATGAGATATAATCAATTAAACAACTCTCTAACTAGTTCATTTGAGTCACTTGAACTAGTTATGGTGAAATTGAATAAGGTTGATATGAAAGTGCTCATATGGCTAACTATTGGTTAACTACTATTGAACCAACTAGGTGTACACGTTTAGGTACAATTATACAAATCTAAATGAACGTGCATTTCAATTGTGTATGACAAGTTAAGTTCGATCCAACAGTTGAAAGATATTAGCTTGAATCTAATCAGGTTTTCATTTAACGGTGAATATTGAATGCTTTGTTACCAAGGTAACTTAGATAGAAAACATTGATTTGGAGACTATATAAAGGAGAACTTTAACAACTGGGAAACCTAATCCCCACACCTCTTGTGGAATACTAGTTGTATAAACTAGAGTCGATTCTCCTTTAACCTTAGGTTTCTATAGAGACCCTGTAGGTTAACGACTTGAAGACTTCATTGGAATTGTGAATCCAGACCCAACAATTTTCTATGTAGTGTAGTGATCTGATCTTGCTGTTTCTATCGTATTTGAGTACAATCATAAGATTGGCTTGAGATAAATTTCTCTGATAGGCAAGATAGAAAGTAGGTCACAAATATCTTCCTCTCATCGTTTGTGATTCCGCAATATCTTGTTTCGCTAGTTGATTAAGATTATTGTGAGGTGATTGATAATTCTAGGTTTTTCTTCGGGAATATAAGTCTTGGTTATCAATTGGTTCCTGTTCACCTTGATTTATCAAAATACGGAACAAAACTCGTAGGTATTTTTCGTGGGAGACAGATTTATCTATTCCTATAGAATTTTCCGTGTGAGACTGATTTGTTTAAAGTCTTCGACATTGGGTCGTAGCAACTCTTAGTTGTCGGTGAGATCATCTAAGGGAATCAAGTGTGTAGTATCCTACTGGGATCAAAGATGTAAGGAACGCAACTGTACCTTGGATCAGTGTGAGATTGATTGGGTTTCAACTACATTCCAGACCGAAGTTAGTTTGTAGTAGGCTAGTGTCTGTAGCGGCTTAATATAGTGTGTGTTCAGTCTGGACTAGGTCCCGGGGTTTTTCTGCATTTGTGGTTTCCTCGTTAACAAAACTTCTGGTGTCTGTGTTATTTCTTTTCCGCGTTATATTTTGTTATATAATTGAAATATCACAGGTTGTGCGTTGTATCGATCAATTGGTTAATCCAACCTTTGGTTGTTGATTGGATCCTTGAACATTGGTCTTTGGTTCCGTTCAAGGTATTTCTATTGTGTTCAATCAGGCTCGCAGATTTCTATTTGTTTGAGTAAGGATTGAATCTAGAAATTGAGATATGAATCTTTGGTATACTTCTCATTAAGATTGAGTCTAACTGTCTAGTTGATTCTCTTAAAAGTATATTGGAGTTAGTCCATACAGATTTCTAAAAAAAAATATTGGGTAAGGTTGTTGTACCCCCACTTTATCAAAAATAGTTGCAATGGTAATAAGGTGCCTAATTAGAAGTTCCCAAAGTCAATGATTATAACACTAAATAGTTTTAGATTTAAAAAGTCATATGCAATACATGTAGTATCACATACTATAACACAAAATAAATCTTTCATTATATAATATAATGTTAGAGCATTGCTCGTTCGAACTCGCATGCGTTGCTATCTCAACCATGTTTGTAAATGTTAGTGATAAAAACTATAAAGTCTTGATTTCTAGTCTACTATAGCTACGGTCTCGGACTAGGATAAAAAGTGTATTTGATCTCAAGAACTCCATGGCAATCATCATACAAGACGAAGGACTACTCAAGGAACCAGTGGATCTTCATCGACTAAAAGGTATGTGGAGACTTGAACTTATTTATCACTCAAAAGTCTATCTAGTATATCTCTTATCTTGAGACAAAAGTCGTATTACTATATAAACTAAGATTACACATGTGGTATTTCGAGCTGAGTATATCTTTCTTATCTATTTCTCGAAATATGTGTTGGTAAATCTTTCTCTTTATCCAAGTTCATCTTTACTTAGTGACGAAAGTCATGTTATGTTTCAATCTCTTTGAAAATTGCTCTGATGAAAAATAGTTTGTGAATAACAACTATATAACGCCCCCTGAGAATGTTTCAATGATTGGAATGGGAGTTTAGACAATATAACCATTGGAGGATATAAGCATTGTTGTGGAAACACATATATGTATAATTCCTTATTGTTTGAACCAAATTTTGCGAACTTTGTTGATCAAGTGAAACCAGAGAAGTACGTGAGCTTTAGTCTGCGGACTCAGTCAGCGAACCCATCCCGTAAACTGGCGAAAATTCTCGACCGAGAATTTCTGCTGGAGTTTATGAACTCCATACGGGAACTTAAGTCAGCGAACACATTCCACGAACTTGAGTAGGTTATGTCTAAAAATGATGTTTGTGAACTTATCTTAATAAACTAAGGAATGCTATTGCAAACCGTGGCTTTATAGTTCATGAACCGATTCGAGTGAATCACATCATTTTTACTTCGATTGTGTCTTGTGTAGTACATAAATATCTAAGCAATTGAACAACTCTCTAACTAGTTCATTTGAGTCATTTGGACTAGTTATGGTGAAGAAAAATATGGTTGATATGAAAGTTATCATATGGCTAACCATTTGGTTAACTATTTTTGAACCAACTAATGTACAAGTTTGGGTACGGTTACACAAGCCTAGAAACGTGCACTACATGTGTGTGTAACAAGCTATGTTTTCGATCTAATGGTTGATAAATATTATCTTGAATTTAATCATGTTTTCATCTAACAGTGAATATTGAATGCTTTGTTAGCAAGCTAACATTGATTCCAAACCCTGATTTGAGAGACTATATAAGGGAGAACTCTAGCAACTGGGAAACCTAATCCCCACACATTTTGTGTGATACTAGTTGTGCTAAGCTAGAGTCGATTCTCCTTTAACCTTTGGTTTTATTCTTCTAAAACCATGTTAACGACTTAAAGACTTCATTGGGATTGTAAAGCCAGGCCGATGCTACTTTTCTTGTAGTTGTGTTATCTGATCTTGATGTTTCTATCGTACGAGTACAATTGTAATAATTGGCTTGAGATTTCTATCTCCGATAGGAAAGATATAAAAGTAGTCACAAACATCTTCGTCTCATCGTTTGTGATTCCACAATATCTTTTTTCGCCGCGTCGATTAAGATTATTGTGAGGTGATTGATAAAGCTGAGCTGTTCTTCGGGAATATAAATCTGGTTTCATCAATTGGTTCATGTTCACCTTGATTTATCAAAATATGGAATAAAAACTTGTAGGTATATTCGTGGGAGATAGATTCATTTATTACTGTAGATTTTTTTTGTGTGATACAGATTTGTTTATTAAAGTCTTCGACTTTGGGTCGTAACAACTCTTAGTTGTGGGTGGATCAGCTAAGGGAATCAAGTACGTAGCATCCTGCTGGGATTAGAGATGTAGGAGCATAAATGTACCTTGGATCAGTGTGAGATTGATTGAGGTTCAACTACAGTCAATACTGAAGTTAGCTTGGAGTAGGCTAGTGTCTGTAGCGGCTTAATACAATATATGTTTAATCTGGATTAGGTCCCGGGGTTTTTATGCATTTTCAGTTTCCTCGTTAACAAAATTCTGGTGTCTGTGTTATTTGTTTTCCGCATTATATTTTGTTATATAATTGAAATAATACATGTTGTGTGTTGTTCAATCAACTAGAATATACGACCTTTTGGTTGTTGATTTAAATTGATCGATACTTGGATATTGGTCTTTGGTACCATCCAAGTTATATCTCTTGTATTTAAATTGAGACTTGATGTTTGCTTGAGTAAGATTTAAATCGAGAGATAGAGATATAATTTTTTTTTGATATATTTTCTATTGATTGAGTCTGACTGTCTAGTTGATTCTCTAGAAAGTATATTAGAGTTTGTCTATACCGATTGTTAATCAAAATATTGGGTGTGGTTGTTAAACCCCCGCTTTTTCGATTGGTATCAGAGCAGGAAAACACGCTTAAGACCTTACAAGTCTGTGTTTGTAGCGATCTGACTTTATGGAAAGAGGTGCTATCTCAATAAACGTACCACCAGTCTTTGATGACTCTAATTACTTATGGTGGAAAATTGTTATGCGATCTTTTCTTCAAGCGCGTGATTTTCAATCTTGGGTATATGTTGTTAATGCTATGATCTTCCCATTGTGGCAGTTGGAAATGTAAACGTTCCCAAGAATATTGGTGAATACACCCCTTCCGAGATACTTGTTGCAAAGCAAAATTCCGACGATTTGAATGTTATCATACATGCCATTACCCCAAATCTTCAGCACCATGTGTATAATTGCACTAAGTCGCAAGAATCTTGGGATATCTTAGCAACCATGTCTGAAGGTAATACCAGTGACAAGGAAGCTAGGCTTCAAAACCTTAATAATGATTGGGATTACCTTCGTATGGCAGATGAAGAAATATTTGATGATTTTAATCACAAAGTGTATGAAATTGTTAATGCACCTTTTTCATTGGGTAAGACTATTCCTGAAAAGGACATTGTGATAAAACTTCTCAGATCCCTGCCATCTAGATACGATGCTAAGAAGCATTCCAATGTTGAGGGAAATGACCTTGATACACTTTCCATAAATTCTCTAGTCGGGAAGTTGAAAATATTTGATCATGAACTGGAATAAAGAGAGAAACGTCATCTATCCAGCAACCATGTTGCTGCATTTTATCATAAGTCTCGACGTCCCAAATTGATTGACAAAAGGAATGATAAGTTCTTTAATTCGACTATGTCACTATTTATACAACAACTTAAGAAATCTCTTAGACGGAGTAAAAGAAAGTCTCAAAAGAAAAGGAAGTCAATCAATAAAAAGGTTCAAAAAAACTATGTTAATAATTCTTGCTTCAAGTGCTATAGAAGTGTTCATGATACTTCTAAATATCTCTGTATTCTTGATGTTTAAGAACAACCCTCTAGCAACACCTTCCTCTTGTATAATCTTCAGTGCTTTCGCAACCATCATAGTATCCCCAATCACTGTACCATCATCCAAGTACCAGGCTTGCAGTTATAAGTCACACCGTTTGGAAATACTTAAGATTAAGGGGTGGAGAGTAAGAGAAAAAAAAAAGTGGCCCCAAAGGATAACCTTGTTGTACTCCCTGTGCAGAAGAAACCACATGATCCATGTATTAAAGTCGCGCCGGTGAAGCATAGCAAAACTCAACCCATAGGGAAATAAATTACGTACCTCAACAATCATGGCAGTTCTGTCAATGAGATTGGATGCATTAGAGAAGTCAACCAGCAACATGGAGAGATTATCCTGACTCCCTTTTTCTTCTAACACACGATTAACAGCATGCAAGATCGCCTCCCCACCACATTTAGCACCCACACCAAACTAGAAATCATTAAGGTAAGAATTCATCTCTTGGCTAACATAAGAGGCATCACATTTGGAGACGAGTCTCTTCCAAATAATCCCAACAGCAATGGGACGCAAGCCACCACTCGTCTTGGTAAGTGGGGTGAGAGGAGCACTGGCAACAAATTCTCCTAAAATAGAAGGATAAGAGCCGGATAGCCACAAGTTGACCATATCAGTAATGGACACAATTAAATCATCCGATAAAACATCAGCAGGCCCACTGAGTGCGTCAAGAAGATGTTGCGTACGGAATCCGTCTCTACCACAGGAGGTCCCTTTAGGAAAACTCCTCAGCCTACTCATAACCAATTTAGTTGAAGCTATCATTGCATCATGAGGAGGTGTAGAAGATAGAATAGATGGCCGGCCAGCAGTGGGGTGTTTGTGACGCAACTCAGCCAATGTATCATCGTTATTCGGTGCAACTCCACTTGAAGTAAGGGTCCGAATAGCAGCAGCATACAATCCACATCTGAGTTTACTCCAACACAACTTAAGGTTTGTGGCTTCCTGACCCTCTAGTTTGGCTTTCTTATTTATTTTCTCAAGTGTTTGTTTTCTTTCTTCATGTTGCTCGAGTACCTCCTGGATTAACACAACACAACCATTGGGTTCAGTCCATACTCGCAGAGCACGATTAACTGATTTAATCTGTATCTTTTTCCGTGTGCTTGTCTTCTCTTCTTGGCAGGACTCGGCAACATGCAGTGTACATATAGGAAATAACATGAGATGTAACCAAGAAGCAAGTTCACAATTCCTGGAAATTACCCCCTGCAAAATAGCCTTGAAGGTACGTGCAAAGTGTAATCTGCACTTAGCTGGGATTCTCTAAATAGTAGGTATCTGATCTAGAAACACTGTGTTCAATAGCTCAAGACACAGGGTAGGAGTAGAGACCTCAAACTCACCTGCAGCTGGAATATTAGTTCTACCAGGAGCCTCCACACCATGAATAGAAGCTGAAAAAGGAGCTGATTCATGCGTCTCCAGATGTGGACATTTATTCTCCAAGGCGTATATGTGCATGCAATGAATGCACATACAACTTTCTAGCTGCTGGAACATACTCTCCCAAGCGTGATAAACTTTATGGCAGCTACGTAACCTCTCACGACATCTGTTAGTCCCCCCTTCCCGTCTGTAATGAAGATTCTTTAAATGGTTGAACAATGAGACCTTCAATAATCCTTTCCCACCAACACCGTTCTTCCACCCATCCAAACCCTTAAAAGGGAATTGAAACATACCATTTCTACAACCAGAAACATCATCTCTAGGGCTAACATCGGGGGTAGCAGACACATGAGGCACTGTTGAGTTCAAAGGAGTTTTTGTTCTCGTCATCGGAGAAGAACCCTAAAAATTAAAACCCTAGGAGAAACTGAAACCATGAAGCAAACAGCGTATTAGGTCAAGTGGTATCCAAATGTGCAGCTGGTGAAGGAGAAAAGAATGAGGAACTCGGAGGCAAAAGAAGAGATCAAAGGGAGATGATTTGATCAATTGAAAACCAATAACCAAGAGATCGCCTCCAGTCGCCTGTAAAACCCCTCTGGAAAAAGCAGTCTCCGAAAAAACCGATGGAATCGGAAAGAGATTGCCTCCGGAAAGAGAAGAGATCCTGTAAAACCCCTCCGGAAAGAGATTGCCTCCAGTCGCCTGTTAGAAACGAATTACATATGTGTTTAATAAAACCGATTGTGTAGCCTGAAAATTCTTATATCTTAGTCAACAATCAGACTTTATATGTATATCGATAAAACCGATTATGAGAATCGGGTTACATTAGCAGTTAAACAATCCGATTATGGGTTTTGTTGTTACAATCGTATTACATGAGCACTTGAATAAACCGATTGGTTATTTGTTATGTTAATAATCGGATTTTATATGTATAAATAGTAAACCGATTGTGTACCTTGACTTTAAAAAAATGCATTCGATTCCATTGTTGTTTGTTGCTTAACTCTGTATTCTACATGCCAAACAAGGGCAACCAACAAAAGCAAGCCGAAAAGAAATATAAGAGGAGACATGACCTTGCTTCTCCTCCTAATCCTTTGGCACCTCGTCGAAAAGACGGTCAAAATTTGAATGTTTCACACCTAAGGGCCACGGGGAGTAAAGCCAAAGGGATCAACATCAATGACCCACCACCTCAAGCGGAGCAACCAACACATGAATAATATGCGGAGCAACTATAAACCCAACCCTCCCCTTCAAAAATGGCAAGGAAGGTGGTGAAGAAGAAAATTTTCAAATGAACCCCTCTTCATCATTATTAAACAAACTCTTTCCTTCATCTCCTCAAGACCGAGGAAGAAATTGGTGGCAACACATGAATAATATGATTCCGATACACCCTCTACTGATGGAGGAAAGATGTTATGGGGGTTGAACAAGAAGGTGGTGAAGATGAAAGTGATGAGGAAGTTAATGAGGAAGAAATTGGTGGCAAGGAAGGTGGTGAAGAAGAAAGTGATGAGGAAGAAATTGGTGGCAAGGAAGGTGGCGTAGAAGAAAGTGAGGATGAAAGTGATGAAGAGATAGGAGAAGTTCAAGAACAAGTGAAAGGAGGAGAATTTCAACAACAAGTCCAAGGAGGAGATGCTGAAAACAAAGATAACACAGATGGTAAGAAGAAGAAGAAAGGGGACCACATGCCCGACCCACTGAAGATGTTTTCTCGCGGCCCTACGGATCCCGTTCACAGGTTACCCGGTGATGGAGGAAAGATGTTATGGGGGGTACATAGGCAGTTGAGCCGTTGTCGTTTTCCATACATTAGTAAGTACCTAAACCTTATGCTATGTAACATAACAATTATTATTCGTGTAGTGTTTTGAATGTTTTCCATAGGGTTTGTTTTGTTGTATAGGATCACAAGGATGTCATTCGTCTTATGAAGCCAGGAACGTCAGTAAGTATGATGAGGAAATGGCTACTGGAAGCAATAGAATCAACCGTTGGAGAAGTTCCGAAAGTAATCGATCTAGTCAATTCAACGGGTTTGATCCCCACGGTCGATAATTTGGACCTTGGTTACGACAAACCTCTTTGTTCCGCTTTTGCCGAGAGATATTACGGGGAAACAGATACTTTGCATCTTCCGTTTGGAGAACTGACGATAACTCCAAATGATGTGAAGTTCATTACCGGGCTAAGCATAGATGGTAAAGCAGTGAAGCACAAAGAGTACGTTCAAGAGCTTGAGTGAGATAAGATTTACGCGTTCACCAAGGATGTCTTCCAATGGGATGGGGAGAATACCCAGTCAGAGATGCTGGTAGGCAAGGCGAAGCAAAGGATATTCCATCTCTCGAAGCTGAGGGACAACTTCATGGGAACAAAGAAGCTTCGTGCAGAGGGAAAAGAGGTGACGCCCCAACGTATCATTGCCACAGCCAATGCGTATGTCATCTACGTCCTAGGAGCTATTATCTTCCCCGAAGTTTCCGGTTCCCGTGTGAGCGCCAACTTTATCCAGTTTTTGCAACCATTTGACAAGAATCACGAATACTCTTGGGGAACAACCATGATTGCACACTCATTGAACGAGTTGAGAAAGGCTTCTACGGCTCAAAGGAACCAAATCGGAGGGAATATGGCACTTCTACAAGCGTGGATATATTTGCACTTCCCAATATTTTCTCAAAGGGCTTTTGAGAACAAGGAATGGGACGGAAGGTATAATGGAGACATGTACATCTACAAAAGTAAATCGAAGAACCAAAAAAGGGATTATCTGAAGTTGAGACGCCAGTTGGACAACTTGACGACGAAAGATGTTGTCTTCTATCCTTACAAAAAGGATTTGTCTAAAGGAAAAGGAAAGAAGGTTGGGTGCGCAGAGCAAAGTGATTATTAGGGGCCTTTGTTTCACCCAAGAGGATATGTAATGTATAACCCGTCGAGAGTCGCAAGACAATGCGGTTACGTACAAATAATCCCAAAGGATCACAAGATTTTCAAAATCAATGAGACAAAAACCAAATCATATGATAATGATATTGACATTGTTCACAAGCCTTTACCATCATGTGATTATTGGGAAGACATATATTTTCACAAATATCCTCTGCAGCAAGGTCCATCGCAAACAGATGATGATGCAATTGCGTGTTACATGTCGTGGTACCTTAATGTTTCGCATACTCGAGTGATACGAGTAGATGAGAGGCCCAAGATAGAGGACAAAGATACGGCTCTCGAATTCCTGGTGCGTATTGTTACTCAACTACGTTTTGTTAATGGTTTTAGCATTATATATTGAATGTTTGTTTTTTGAAATTGAAACAGAGAAGACGAGTCGGGCACTTGATAACCCAAGCAAAGCTAGAAATCAGGGAAGGGAAAAATATTAACGCCAATAAAAAGATGATAGATGAATTAAACAGTCTCAAAGATGTAAAAGCTGGTGCAAAGTTTATGGAGCTGGAGGAGGAGGAGGAGGAGGAGGAAGAGGAGGATGAGGAGCCAAGGAAGAAGAGGAAGAGATCCCCCCCAAAAAATATCACTGAAGGTGCATCGAGCAGCGCCCAAGATGGTAAACGAGGTCGCGGTGGACGTGGTCGTGGTAGGTATGTTCATGAATGAATGGTTATATTCATGTGTATGTATTTAACTATGGATAATTATGGAGTCAAAACTTATGTCTTGTCTTAAACTTATTGTCGGATTATGTTTGGTTATATTCCTAGTTTATGAATGACTTATTCTGGTTTCTTTTGAAAATTGTTTGTGTTTGTGCAAGACGCGATTAAATAACCAACTACAATGTGTGTGAAAAAAATGCATATTCTGGCATTTTTCAGTCAGAATTGGTTTATATGTCCCCATATGTAATCCGATTCTGACAGTTTCTAAGAGGTTCAGTTTCAGAATCGGTTTACATGTACCAATATGTAATCCGATTGTCATGAAGAAAAGTTCTGTATCATTTTTTTCATAGAATCGGTTTATATGTACCTGTAAGAAATCCGATTGTTTTCAAGAAAAGTTCTATGTATTTTTTTGCCAAGAATCGGATTACATATGCATTACAAAAGCCCGATTAGTTAGAGGAATATTTTACAAGATTTTATAAGGACACAATCGGGATATGTGATCATCTCTAAAATCCGATTGTTGAAATTGAATTCAAATAAAATAGCCGTTGAGACTACATCTATATAAGGACAACCTCTTTGATCCACTCCCACATGACACAGTTAGCCTAGAAAATGGAATGGGAACCGTTTGAATATTTGTGTCTCGTTAAACCCTTTGCTAATACGTTCCGTGAACGTCCGAATAAAATCCATTCAATGTTTTGGAAGAGAGTTAAAGAGTTCTTTTACGAGCGTACTGCGAATCCCAATAACCTCAAATGGAGATACTTGGCATTTCGATTCCAGTACATTAAAGGTGCAATGCGAGAGTACGTAAAAGTTAGAAATATGGTGTACGACTATCATCCACGAGCTCCTCTTAGGGAAAAAGTGAGTAATGCAATCATCTTTATACCTATGTCAAAAGTTCACATACTAACATTTAAGAACTCATTGAATTTCAGCTGGAACGTTTCAACGGGCTATGGAGAATTCGTAATGGGGAAACTAAGTTCATTCACCACAAAGAATATACGACGTTGTACCGACGTGCTCGGAGGTTCATTGACGAGCATTTTATGTGTCAAATTCTAGAATTCCCATACTGAATCATATATATGTACTGCGCTAATTTCCTAAACTATGTAATGAATATTTTGTTTCTGAAAGTAAGTTTAATCGGATTATATATAAACACCGATTATTGAAATCGGTTTATGTGGGTATTGATTAAACTCCGATTCTGGGTTTGCATACTCATTTGGCATAAACCCAACCCATAATCGGTTTACAAATGAACTAATATCAACTGATTCTGTATCTTGTCTTTTGGAAAAAAAATAATTTTTACAAGTGTTGATTATGCATTAATCGTAGTTGATTTCAAGATTAACTTGATTAAAAAGTATTTAACTTTGTTAATTATCCGAATTACCACTAATTTAAAAAGGGCATATTGGGTATTAACATATATATTGGATAAGGGTTCCCACAAATTACTTCCTAGTGACCCTATTTTGTCATGTAGTTATAGGCCCCGATTAAGTTGGATAGGCCCCAATTTAGGAAGGAAAAAAAAAACTTAGATAATATGCATAAAAATACATTAGAATATGCAAATAAAAACAACCATATCAAAGTAATGTTTCTTGACTTAGTTTGTTTATTTTAAAGAATTATCCTTTTCTGACACGATCTAGCTAGGTTTTTGGGTTTGGTAACAAATATATCGTTGTTCAAATAGATATACCATTTTGTTCAAATATACATCTGAAGTTGTATATGAAAAAGCGGGGGTCTAACAACCATACCCAATATTTCGATTAGCAATTTGTATGGACAAACTCCAATATACATTCTATTGGAGATAGAAATCTCAAGCCAATTATTACAATTGTAGTCGTACGATAGAAACATCAAGATCAGATCACACAATTACAAGAAAAGTAGTATCGGTATGGCTTCACAATACCAATGAAGTCTTTAAGTCGTTAACCTGGTTTTAGAAGAAGAAAACCAAAGGTTAAAGGAGAATCAACTCTAGATTAGCACAACTAGTATCATACAGAATGTGTGGGGATTAGGTTTCCCAGTTGCTAGAGTTCTCCCTTATATAGTCTCTCAAATCATGGTTTGCAATCAATGTTAGCTTGCTAACAAAGCATTCAATATTCACCGTTAGATGAAAACCTGATTAGATTCAAGATAATATTTATCAATTGTTAGATTGAAAACATAGCTTGTTACACACACATGTAATGCACGTTTCTAGGCTTGTGTAATCGTACACAAACTTGTACATTACTGTAGTTGGTTCAACAATAGTTAACCAAATGGTTATCCATATGATAACTTTCATATCAACCATATTCTTCTTCACCATAACTAGTCCAAATGACTCAAATGAACTAGTTAGAGAGTTGTTCAATTTCTTAGATCTGTATGTAATACACAAGACACAATCGAAACAAAAACGATATGATTCACTCGAATCGGTTCATGAACTATAAAGCCACATTTTGCAATAACATTCCTTAGTTTATTAAGATAAGTTCCAAAACATCATTTTTAGAAATAACCTACTCAAGTTCGCAGACTGGGTTCGCGGACTTAAGTTCCCGGATGGAGTTCACAAACTCCAACAGAAATTCTCGGTCGAGAACTTCCACCAGTTCGCGGACTGAAGCTCACGTACTTCTCCGGTTTCACTTGATCAACAAAGTTCGCAAACTTTGGTTCAAGTAATATGGACTTATACATATCTGTGTTTCCACAACAATGCTTATATCCTCCAATGGTTATATTGTCTAAATTCTCATTCCAATCATTGAAACATTCTCAGAGGGCGTTATATAGTTGTTATTCACAAACTATTTTTCGTCAGAGCAATTTTCAAAGCGATTGAAACATAACATGACTTTCGTCATTAGGTAAAGATGAACTTGGATAAAGTGAAAGCTTTACCAACACATATTTCGAGAAATAGATAAGCGAGATATACTCAGCTCGAAATACCACATGTGTATAATCTTAGTTTATATAGTAATACGACTTTTGGCTCAAGATAGGAGATAGAGTCTATAGACTTTTGAGTGATAGATAAGTTCAAGTCTCCACATACCTTTTAGTCGATGAAGATCCATTGGTTCCTTGAGTAGTCCTTCGTCTTCTATGATGATTGCCATGGAGTTCTTGAGCTCAACTACACTTTCTATCCTAGTCTGAGACCTTAGCTATAGTAGACTAGAAATTAAGACTTTATAGTTTTGATTACTAACATTGACAAACATGCTTGAGATAGCAACGTATGTGAGTTCGACTGAGCAATGCTCTAACAATCTCCCCATTTGTCAATTTAGTGACAAAACTATCAATACATATGGAATACAAAAAATATATAAATAAACTTTGTAGCTCCTATTCCACATGTCTAATCTTTAACATTACTTGAAATCTTCGTCACTTCCAAGTACTCCAATGATCCCGAAGGTTGTAAGTTTAGCATCATCGTTGTTAAAAATCCACAGCTATAACAACGAGAAAACAATAGTTCTTAATCATTGTTATACAGTGTCATAATATCATTACACAACGTCAAAGTATAATTACATCACAACTTTAACAACAATACTATGGTGATACATCACTCCCCCTAGTCAATACTCCATCTCACATGGAAACCACCCCCCCTTACATAATGATCCGAAAATCATATATATTTGAAGTGTGAACTACATATTAATTCTCCCCCTTTTTGTCAATAAAATTGGTAAAGGTACAAGAACGGGATCCTAATGAAATTTCCGTAAGAGACATTTTATGACCAAAGGTAAATGTATATCATCTTGTTTAGATGCAATCATAAAGCCAAGGTTAAATGCATTCATCAAGGAGTTTATAAAGATACAAGATAACCCCTATAATATTCCACAGCCGCACTCCCCACAAAGATTTGACAATTAAGCACAAGTTCAAAAGAACTCTCCCCCATATAATGTCATTCCCGAAAGAACAACAAGAGCGACCTTAATTTCAAAAGAAAATAAGGATTTCTTTGGACTCAACAAATCACATACAAGTATGAATTTGAAATCCAAAAAGAAATTTTCAATCAAATTAACCGTAAGCGAACCGTGATTAATTTGACTAAATATGCTCAACATAAGTAAACTTATGGAGACTTAAGAAATCAATTATATTAATCACAAGAAAACCCATAATTAATCTAACCGAAGTACACAACTAAAATAATCACAAAAGTAATCAATTTAATTGTCCATGCTCAACACAAACCATCTCATGAAAAAATCAACTATGCCAAAAACAACGACTCAATCGATAGAGCTCAACATAAGACACCTTATGGAACAACACAATATTTACACAAAGAATTGTGGATCGGAGATCAACCTTATACTGTGGAATAAACAAGGATTCATTCTATTTCCCATCACCATTTGCACAATGACATACAATAGACATAATCCTTGAATCACAAAAGATTTTAACCTATCTTACATCAATAATTGACAATATAGGCTTAAATTTTGTGTTTGTCAAAAGTCTATTCATCCGTTTATCAATACTTGCATATCAATTCATGAACGACTTTACTTTTGACAAAGTATGGGACAATCACGTTCACGGATGTAAACACACGTATCCCATAAAAATTTGCAATATATAAAACCATAAAGATTAATACTGCAAAAATCATCTTCCTAACAAGTTTAGAATTTAAACCAATAAATCTAAAAACAAGAAGATGAAAACTTTGGACATAGCTATGTGTAATCACAATAATGGCTATTCCAACCACTAAAGCAAGAAAAATAGAAGATTTACTAGGCAAAATAATGTTTCCATACTACATTTTTGACTTACTTTGAATACTCTTCTCATATTCTTTGTATTCATCAAGCTCATCTTCGATCAGATCAATTCTAGATTCTAGATTCTCCATATTTTCTTCAAGTCTTTGGAAGAAGTTTCTAAATCATTTTTCAGGGCATGAACTTGTTCCAAGTCTAGATTCATGGTCAAGGAGAGCTTATCAAAATAAGAAACAGAGAGGTTCCCATCCAGAGAGGGACCGTGAGAATCAGGTCTCACAATAGTATTAAAAGAATCAAACCTTATATTCTTTGAAGGGAAGAGAACAATCCACACATCACTTTCTTTGCTTGAAAGACTTGAAGAGGACATGATAGAAGCGATAGATGAAATGTCTAACTGAGAAAAACTTTATTTAAAGGAAACTAAGGATATGTGATAAATATCCAAACTAACCTTTGACCAAAACCCTAACAAACATTTGATTATCCTCAGAAAAAGGATCTTAGAACAATAACAGAAATGCTTCATCGCAACCCTCTTGAAGATTATGATTTTTTTGTCTAAGAGGGATAGACGAAAATCCTCAATACAATATTACAAACTGTGTATGTTCCAATCCTTTCCAGGACTTGGTAACTTCTTTTGAGGTAATGAAGTATTCATACTCTGTTTTTGTCTTTTTTTTATAAAGGAAGAGTCATGAACATCATCCTTCCTTTCCTTTAGCCTAGATTTAAACACCTTGATTGTTGATTTTCGTAAACTATGCATTTTTTTAGAAATATCGTTTACAAATGCTGTGGGTTTTGTATGAGATTTCTTTTTCTTCTTCTTCTTCTGCAAACAATCTTTCATAGAAGGGAGTTTTTTATGTTTCTTAGTGCCCAAGATTTTTTTATGATCCTGACCATCACAAGAAGAACCCACAAGGTTGGGTACGTTCTTGTGATTTTCTATACTATCCTTATTGTTAGAGTGACTTAATAGTGGTATAGACTCAGGAGAATTTTGCTGACAACTTTTTAACGGAGAAATCGAAAAGTTTTGATAAGAATCGTGATTATAACTGATCATCTCCCTTCTTAAATTAGACAGTTGACATTCCAGATTTTTAATCCTTTGAATTAAGACTTCCTTATCTAGTTGAAGAACTTCTGAGGAAGTAAGATTGTTTATCATGGAGTAATCAGGACTGTTAGGAGGACATTCATGATCATCAGCAAACAGATTGAGTGAACCCTCACAGATATCGTCCTCAGAACACTAGTCAAGAGTAGCCATCCATGCTTTAGTTAACTCACTCCCTTCCATAAAACATGTCTTAGTTGTGAGGTTTTTTTTATAGTGGGGTGTCACAAATAAGGGTTATTTGTGAGTGTTTATGACCAACCGCCACAAATACTAAAGCTAGTAAAAGTCAGCTAAAATTCCGTCGATTTCAAGGGTCCGAGCCAATAAGTGGTGACGGTTTTCTGGACCAAGTGCCACAAATGCAGGTTAGTCAAAGTCCATTAGACTTTTTTTTGTCAGTTTTGAGTTTCCGACCCAACATATCTCACCAAATCTCACCAGTTTTATAATTCCGAGAGACGAAACTTTCTAGTTTTCCTCTTCTCTTTCCTTCCTCTTCTCTTTCCTTCTGTTGTTCTCCACTGAAGAAATTTGCTGAGATATTTTCTTATCTTACTTTCTCTCCATACCGTCTATCTCGTCTGTAACCATCACTACTCTTGAGTTCACTCACATCTATTAATGTTTTTCTTTTCCTTTTGCGGGATCTAAAGGAGTTAATTGAAGGTGATTTTTCCCCTATTTTTTATTACTTTTAATTTTAGTTTCTTTGTTTTAATCTCTTTTTGTTTCTTTGATTAAGGACTGGTTTTGCTTTTAATTGCTTGTTTTCTTTGTTTTACAGGAGCTAAAGGAGTAAACTTTCATGTGAAATTTCCCCCTTTTTCTTTGTATTCACTACTGTGATTAAATAAATTAAATTTGTTTTTCTTTAGTTTCAATTACTTAGGGTTTACTGGAATTTTTTTTTTTTTTTTAATTTCTGAGGGTGTGTGTTGGATTTCATTTTTTTTTTAATTTTTTAGGGTTTGTGTTATGGATTTGTGGTCTAGAAACGAAATCTGGATATGGGTTTTTATTGATGGAACTTGATATTGTGCTTTAAGCTTTGAATTTCTTAGATTTGAACTAAAAAAAATTGACTGGGGTTTGAGTTTTATCTTTTTTGTACAAATATTGGGGTTTTGTGACATTTCTTAGTTTCTGATTTTGTGTTGTTGTCTCTAATTTCTGTTGAATGGGAAAGCATGAGGAAAAGCTGAGCCTTGAAATAAAGAACCCCTTACCAATTTTTGCTCATTCTTAACTATATATGATTGATTGGGTCTCCCTTATATCAACTTATTGGATTATAAAGATATTATGATGTTGGAAATGGTGGGGTTCTAGCTAATTAATTTCCATATTTCTTTATGTAATGTTATGTTACAAGGCAAGTAGGATATGGTGGACTGGCATAGTGGACAAGAGGAAGGTGGACATGGTTTGATTACGACCAAGTTCTGTTAGTGGAATGTTAATCATATTAGTCCATTGACTATACCAAGCAGGAGAAGATCATTTTATTTTGAAGAGTATGTTATTCGTTTTGTCTAGAGAAAAATGGTTTCGAGCAGCATCTCTGGCGAATGTTTAAGCTGCTGCTGTCCATTATATTTTTAGCTCTTTTTCAGAAATCTTGTTCTGTAATGATATGAGATTCATGGTGGTGCCATGGATGTGAACAAGAAGTTATTGTCGTGGCCAAGTTGGAGATGCAGTTCGGTTGTGAACTGGTGATACTCAAGGGTTCTTCCCAATCGATTTATAGAGGTGACTTGAAACATATTAATGGTGTTGGTTCTGCCGGTAGTTCATGACATATACTAAAGACAGAAACTATGGAAATGGAATTAAGCTTATTGGTGATTCTTCTATAGTACCCACTGTATACATTTCTTATTGGTCTTGTGCATTCCTAAGTATTAGTCCAGGTACCTACACATTTCTTACTTCACATCTTTATTTACATACTATGTGATTTATTTACAGAAAAATCTTAGTATTATACATTTTGTTGTCCGACTCACAACGAACAGGTCAAATCATGGATAAAGCTTTCACAAATTTGGTTGTGAAAGGGGTTAAGATGCTGGGGGTGTGTTCCCTTCGAAGGGTGTGTTCCCTTCGGATATTAGCAGGCCAGAGAGAGGGGTTAAGCTGTTGGGGGATCCAGTCAGTCTTGATGCCCAATTCAACACCGATTTGGTTGTGAAGAGAGTGCATAAAACCGTGGATATCATTGATGCAGTTGAGAAACTTGAAGATCCACAGTGTGAACTTCTTTTGTTTAGAAATTGTGCAGGAGTTTCTCGTTTGTATTTTGCTTTACGAACCACCATACCAGACTGCTTACGTGATCTCAAAATTTGTTTGACGATCGACTCTATAAGTTTCTGCGTCATGTGATCACAGGAGATGGGCCTAGTTTCGGTCCTTTGCAACAGAGATTTGACACCATGCCTCTTAGGTTAGGTGGTTTTGGGGTCTACTCGATGCAAAATACTGAGTATTACTGTTATTTGGCATCGTGCCTCCAGACTCTTGAGCTCTAGTCCGTTATCTTGAGACGCACTGGTATCAGTGGCATTAGCGCCCATCTTGTGCGAGATGTTGCTTCTTTCAATTCGGTTTGTTGTCCTGTCTCTCCTATATGCGTTGATAGCTCTACAACTCACTCAATGAAAACCTTGGCAAATGTCTATTTTGATGCATTAAAGAAGAACTTGACATCCACCTTCAAATTGACTGAACGCGATTTGATGCTCTGGCAGAGTAACCAACTGAAGCACGCCCTGGATTTCTTATTGGTTGTTCCTATAGATAGTTTAAATCAACACATTGGTGCAAGGCAGTTCAGTGCAGTACTTTGTTATAGATTGGGTATCCCCCTATTTGAGTCGGTTAGCTTGTGCCCCTTTTGCAACAGAGATATGGATTTTTTTGTGATCATGCTTTACACTGTGCGAATGAAGTGGGTCTAAATTTTCGACATGATTTGGTACGTGATACGATCGCTGACATGTGTTATCGAGTTGGGGTTTTGGCACGTAAGGAGGTGGACTTGGGTCTCCTTGCTAATAATGGTGCTTCTCTGAGACCGACGGATATTCTGGTGCTTAATTGGGACAATGGTCGTGATGTTTGCATGGATGTGACTATTGTTTCACCCTTTGCAGGAGGTAATAGCCGTGCTGTGGAATTTGGACAAGCTATCAAGGATGTTGTTGCTCGTAAGAACACCAAGTACTTGGAAAAATGCACCTCTCAAGGCTACGGGTTTGAAGCTTTGGCTTTTACTACTCTTGGTAAGCTTGGAGTCGCAACGACGAACTTCATTAAACGTCTTCGTAACTACGTGGCTAGCCATGATGCAAATGTGCGAATTGGGGATTTTATTTTCCATAGGTTAAGTGTGGTAGTACAAAAAGGAGTTGGATCCCAGCTTGTGGCTAGGCTCCCGACAAGTTTCTTGTCTGATGTAAATCCTGTAGATGAATTTTCATAGTAAAAAAAATTAATTATTCTAACAAAATTTAGTTACAGGAAAAATGGCTACAACAATCTGTCTTTTTATACATTAACGTTTTCCGATTACGATGTATATGCAACCGAATCGGTTTATAAGTCTAAGAACATAAACCGTTTCCAAAACCAATCGGGTTACATAGACATTAACGTGATCCGATTCTATGAACAAGGAAATATTTTGATTTCAAAAATTTCGATTTTTAAGCGATTGCGTGTTACTAAAACCTAGTTTAGAGGATTGGGTTGATAGAAAAGTACCTGATTCGACCCATTTCCTGTTGTTGTTGTTTGATTAGAGATGCTTCTTCTCGAGCAACCGTTTTCTTCTTCGGTTTGTTTCCAATTGCTTTAACAATTCCGGGATTACAGTCACTAGGATAAGTAATTACAGTGGCTTGTTTGTATCTTGATGGTTTCGACATTTTATAGAAGAAAAGAACGATTAATCGTATTTGGATCGTCGATCATCCACGATGTTTTGGTTTTAAAAAAATGAAAAAAAAGGGAGAAGAAGAAGAGAAGAATCGGTTAATGAGATAGAAATGATAACTGATTTTAGTTTTAGGTTTATTATTAAGAGTTGAAAGGTAATTTAGTAATATTATAATTTTTTAGAGGGTAATTTTGGAAGTTTCAATAAATTTGGACACCCCATATCATTGTTTGTGGTGGAAATAAAATTTCGATAGGCCCGGTTTTTTATTTCCCTCTCAAACAACAAAAATTAAAATTTTGAACTTCCACTCTTGGTGTTTCAACTAGAGTCCCACGATGCACAAATTATACCATGTGGTCCAACAAGATAGTGACGTCGAAAAAAAGAGAGGATAATTCGTGAAAGAGTGACATGGATAGCAACTTTGGTAACAAAGTCTTCCCTAAAAAATTCCAGATCGGAGTTATTCAAGGAGGAACAATTCTAAACTTAACATAACAAAACTTAACATAACAAGGAGGAACGATGGGATTCCAGATCATTTTGTAAATATGTTTTCCTCGAAAAGAAAGAGGCTTACCTGCAACATTAGACATTTGTACTATATTTGTTGATAAAGAAAAAAAAACGAAAAAAGAAGAAGCCATAAATGAAAACAAACCGTACACACATTGTTTTAAATGAATTATTGTGTTGTTCCTATTGATTTTTGAGTACCCACCTCACCATGTTGGGCACATGGCGTAGATATCCCTACGTTTTTCAATAAACCAAACAAGTGCAGTCAGTGTGTACTAGGAAAACAAGAGCTAGCACTGGACCGAGTCTTAACTCAATGCCAAGGTGACGCATGTCGATACAGTTGGCGGGAAATTTGAAATTTGAAAAGTCGAGAGAAAGAGTCCGTCACGGGTTTAGAAACGCGAAAACCCAAAAATCTATCATCGTCCTCCTCCTCCTGGACGACCCAAAACAAGACTCGCAAAAGAGGAGACAAGACTAATAAAACCCCCCCTCTCCCTTGTTATCTCCCCCCTTATCTTATCTTAACTTGAATTTTCTTTTCTTTCTCTCCTGATACCCTCTCTTGTTTTTGTTGTCTTTTGTGTTGTTTCAGGTAGAATAGAGATAGTTGTTGCTTGATGATGATGATGGCTGGTTAGTTTAACAACTGATCAGTTTAACAATTGCTTACTTCATATACTGCTCTTGTTTCGGGTTATTCGCTCAAAATCTTCCTTCATTTACTACTCCATCTATTCATTCAACTTTGTTTTTGATTTTATGGCTGGTTTCTTATAACTTAGTTTGGTTTCTTTATTTTTCTATTACTCTTTGAGTGAAACTAACTTTAGATCTCATCTTCTCTTTACAATCCAGGAGCAAGAAATTTGGTTTTAGTTTCTCTCTCATCAATGTTTTTTGTTAAGGTAATTACTAATCTTAACTTTCCTCTTCCTCTCTAATTTTTCATACAATCAAAGATATGTTCACTACCTCAAATTTTATTGTTTCAATGTACATATTCTTACTTCAACTATACATTTATTATATTTTGCATATGTTCCTTCTAACTTGAGCGTCTGAGTACTTTTTTGTTTTCAGGTCTTTAGCAACCTCACCCTTCTAAACCCACTTCTTTACCTTATCTTCTCACTATAAGATTGTCTTAGTTAATTATCTCTTGTTTCTTCGATACTCTTTCTTGTTTCTTCTTGTGTTGTTTCATATAGTTGTTAATGATGATGCTAGACAGACACCAGGATTTTGCTTACTACAGCTGAGGTTGGTTTCCAAGTCATTCACAAAAAATGTTTCAATTACTCTTTGAGTGATACTAATTTTCTGTATGATCTTTTCTTTGGTTTCACTACACAGGAAAAAAAAACCCATGGCATGGGCAACTCTACTCTAGATTTTGATTCCGAGGTTACAACTACTACTAACTTACCCCCTTTTCTTTCAATATTCTTCGGATATTTTTTGTGGATTTCCTTGATTTTTATCCTTATGGTGCTTCTACTTGATTGCTGCGTTTAATATCCTGGTCTAACATCTACTTGTGGCTTCAAAAAGATTGGGCTAAGGGCTTCTTGTTTTGTGTTCTTTAGTGTTGTTTCAGATTGTTGATAATGACGCTAGACAGATGAGGATTCCTATTACTCGTTTGAGGTGAGTTTCGTAGTCTTTTGTTCTTGGAGGAAATGTTGTTATTTAGCAGAAAATGGTTTTCATTTTCCTAAGTTGTGTTTGGTTGTTGTTCAGTAGGTACATAGCTAGCAGCACACATCTATCTACCTCCATCTAACGGCGCTCAGTGTCACTCAGCCATCATCTTGCAGCCCAAGATGCTGCCAAAAACAGTGTCTCGGAACGCTGTGAGTCTGAAGTGCTGATTGCTGGAACACTGTGAGCCATGAGATGAGGATTCTTACTACTGGTTCGAGGTGAGTTTTGTAGTCATTCGTTCTTGGAGGAAAGATGTTATTTAGTTTTCATTTTCCTAATTCGAGTTTGGTTGTTGTTATGTAGGTTTATAGCTAGCAACCATCATCTTGCGCCCAAGATGCTTTGCCAAAAACAGATATCTCTGAATCTCGGAAAGATGAGTCTTTTCGAAGTGCTGATTGCTGGAACGCTGTGAGCCATGAGATGAGGAATTCTTACTACTGGTTCGAGGTGAGTTTTGTAGTCATTCGTTCTTGGAGGAAAGATGTTATTTAGTTTTCATTTTCCTAATTTGAGTTTGGTTGTTGTTATGTAGGTACATAGCTAGAAGCCATCATCTTGCAGCCCAAGATGCTGCCTGCCAAAAACAGTCTCTCGGACGCTCATGAGTCCGAAATCTTTGATATTTTCGAACGCTTGTGTGTCAATATCTCAGATGCCAAAGCAATGAGGTGGGCTGAAGAGTTCACGAACTTTAAATCAACTTCTTTCTTATAGAGCCTGAGAGTATCATTTTTGTTTTCTTCATGGATTTGTCTACGTGATTCCAATGATAAGGCGAGATATTGACGCATAATATGTGTTTGCTTGGAATTTGAACAACCTGCCACTAGGGTAAGATTGATAAAAAAATAACCCTTTTTAAATCTTTACTTGTTGCAAATGAGACTACAAGTGGGAGTCTATATAGTTCTATTCCATCTTTTAAATTCAAAACTTATGTTGTAAATGAGACTACAAGGCGGTGATGATTAATATGTAATAAGGTTTCAGACTTTGAATAATCTTTCTCAATCAATATTGGGTGGCAACTACGGTGACTTTTCTTTTGAAAATCTGAATGGAGGTGATTCTCCATTCTTCTTCCTTCATTTGAGCAACCGGGTGACAGTTCTTTTGAAAAGATGAATGGAGGTGATTCTCCATTCTTCTTCCTTCATTTGAGCAACCATTTTTGCCGCCATATTGGAGGAGATAGACATCTATCCCTGTCTGACTAAAAACATATCTGAGCCTCCTCTTCCTAAAAAACCTATATCAAGGGTTCTGTGAAGAGTCATGTATTGTAAGTATACAAGGACACAAATTTTATTGTTTTAATTCCAAATGTACATTTTCTTTCTTTAATTATACATTTATTATATTTTGCATCTGTTCCTTTCTAACTTGAATCTTCTGAGTACATTTTTTGTTTTGCAGGTCTTTAACAAGCTCACCCTTTTTAAAACCTCCTTCCCTAACTTCTTACATCAAAGATTTTCTTAGTTGCCTCCTGTTTCTTCTGATCCTCTTTCTTGTTTTTGTTTCAGGTAGTTATTAGTGCTAGACAGATACGAGGAATTTTCATACTGCTGCTGAGGTCGGTTGTCATACTCATTCACAGAAAATGTTTTCAATTATTCTATCATTCAATCTGGTTTCTTGCTGATTTTACGGGTTTCTTTAAATGAAACTAACTTTAGGTATGATCTTCTCTCTGGGTTCACTTCACAGGTTTGGTTGCTGCTGGAAAGAAACCCATGGCATGGAAAACTCCACTCTGGAATTTGATTTCAAGGTTACTACTACTACTAACTTACCCTTCTCTTTCAATATTCTTTTGTGTATTTACTTGATTTTTATTCTTATGGTGTTTCTACTTGATTGTTGTGTTTAACGTCTTGTCTTAAATCTACTTGTTCCTTCAAAAAAAATTGGGCTAATGGCTTCTTGTTTTGTGTTCTGTAGGGTTGTTTCAGATTGTTAATGATGATGCTAGACAGAGATGAGGATTGTTACTAATGCTTTGAGGTTGGGTTACGTAGTCATTTGTTTTTGAGATAATGTTATTACTTTATTGAACTAGTCTTGTCTTGTCAAAGTTGGTTTTCAGTTTAAGAAGTGATATTATACATGCAGTTTTACAGAAAATGGTTTTCATTTTACTAATGTGTTTGGTTGCCATTTTGTAGATACACAGCTGGAAGCACACATCCATCTACCTCCAGCTAATGGCGCTCAGCCATCGTCTCACGGCCATCGATGCACTGCCAAAAGCAGTGACCTGAAAGGCTGTGATGCCGAAATTCTGTGAGAAGAAACACTGTGAGCCATTAGACTGCCAGCCAAAGAATTGTGTGTCAATAGATGTATGCCAAAGCAGTAACTGAAGGTATGTATTCTATACTCCAATTCTAATCTCTTGTTTTTGTTGTCTTTTGTGTTGTTTCAGGTAGAATAGAGATAGTTGTTGCTTGATGATGATGATGGCTGGTTAGTTTAACAACTGATCAGTTTAACAATTGCTTACTTCATATATTGCTCTTGTTTCGGGTTATTCGCTCAAAATCTTCCTTCATTTACTACTCCATCTATTCATTCAACTTTGTTTTTGATTTTATGGCTGGTTTCTTGTAACTTAGTTTGGTTTCTTTATTTTTCTATTACTCTTTGAGTGAAACTAACTTTAGCTCTCATCTTCTCTTTCTGAATCCAGGAGCAACAGCTGGTTTTAGTTTCTCTCTCATCAATGTTTTTTGTTAAGGTAATTACTAATCTTAACTTTCCCTCTTCCTCTCTAATTTTTCATACAATCAGCATATGTTCACTACCTCAAATTTTATTGTTTCAATGTACATATTCTTACTTCAACTATACATTTATTATATTTTGCATCTGTTCCTTCTAACTTGAGCGTCTGAGTACTTTTTTGTTTTTCAGGTCTTTAGCAACCTCACCCTTCTAAACCCACTTCTTTACCTTATCTTCTCACTATAAGATTGTCTTAGTTAATTATCTCTTGTTTCTTCTGATACTCTTTCTTGTTTCATTCTTGTGTTGTTTCATATAGTTGTTAATGATGATGCTAGATGACACCGGATTTTTCTTACTACAGCTGAGGTTGGTTTCCAAGTCATTCACAAAAAATGTTTCAATTACTCTTTGAGTGATACTAATTTTCTGTATGATCTTTTCTTTGGTTTCACTACACAGGAAAAAAAAACCCATGGCATGGGCAACTATACTCTAGATTTTGATTCCGAGGTTACAACTACTACTAACTTACCCCCTTTTCTTTCAATATTCTTCAGATATTTTTTGTGGATTTCCTTGATTTTTATCCTTATGGTGCTTCTACTTGATTGCTGCGTTTAATATCTGGTCTAACATCTACTTGTGGCTTCAAAAGATTGGGCTAAGGGCTTCTTGTTTTGTGTTCTTTAGTGTTGTTTCAGATTGTTGATAATGACGCTAGACAGATGAGGATTCCTATTACTCGTTCGAGGTGAGTTTCGTAGTCTTTTGTTCTTGGAGGAAATGTTGTTATTTAGCAGAAAATGGTTTTCATTTTCCTAAGTTGTGTTTGGTTGTTGTTCAGTAGGTACATAGCTAGCAGCACACATCTATCTACCTCCATCTAACGGCGCTCAGTGTCACTCAGCCATCATCTTGCAGCCCAAGATGCTGCCAAAAACAGTGTCTCGGAACGCTGTGAGTCTGAAGTGCTGATTGCTGGAACACTGTGAGCCATGAGATGAGGATTCTTACTACTGGTTCGAGGTGAGTTTTGTAGTCATTCGTTCTTGGAGGAAAGATGTTATTTAGTTTTCATTTTCCTAATTCGAGTTTGGTTGTTGTTATGTAGGTTTATAGCTAGCAGCCATCATCTTGCAGCCCAAGATGCTGCCAAAAACAGTATCTCGGAACGCTGTGAGTCTGAAGTGCTGATTGCTGGAACGCTATGAGCCATGAGATGAGGAATTCTTACTACTGGTTCGAGGTGAGTTTTGTAGTCATTCGTTCTTGGAGGAAAGATGTTATTTAGTTTTCATTTTCCTAATTTGAGTTTGGTTGTTGTTATGTAGGTACATAGCTAGAAGCCATCATCTTGCAGCCCAAGATGCTGCCTGCCAAAAACAGTGTCTCGGGACGCTGCGAGTCTGAAGTGCTGATAGCTGGAACGCTGTGTGTCAATATCTGTATGCCAAAGCAATGAGGTGGGCTGAAGAGTTCACGAACTTTAAATCAACTTCTTTCTTATAGAGCCTGAGAGTATCATTTTTGTTTTCTTCATGGATTTGTCTACGTGATTCCAATGATAAGGCGAGATATTGACGCATAATATGTGTTTGCTTGGAATTTGAACAACCTGCCACTAGGGTAAGATTGATAAAAAATAACCCTTTTTAAATCTTTACTTGTTGCAAATGAGACTACAAGTGGGAGTCTATATAGTTCTATTCCATCTTTTAAATTCAAAACTTATGTTGTAAATGAGACTACAAGGCGGTGATGATTAATATGTAATAAGGTTTCAGACTTTGAATAATCTTTCTCAATCAATATTGGGTGGCAACTACGGTGACTTTTCTTTTGAAAATCTGAATGTAGGTGATTCTCCATTCTTCTTCCTTCATTTGAGCAACCGGGTGACAGTTCTTTTGAAAAGATGAATGGAGGTGATTCTCCATTCTTCTTCCTTCATTTGAGAAACCATTTTTGCCGCCATATTGGAGGAGATAGACATCTATCCCTGTCTGACTAAAAACATATCTGAGCCTCCTCTTCCTAAAAAACCTATATCAAGGGTTCTGTGAAGAGTCATGTATTGTAAGTATACAAGGACACAAATTTTATTGTTTTAATTCCAAATGTACATTTTCTTTCTTTAATTATACATTTATTATATTTTGCATCTGCTCCTTTCTAACTTGAATCTTCCGAGTACATTTTTTTGTTTTGCAGGTCTTTAACAAGCTCACCCTTTTTAAAACCTCCTTCCCTAACTTCTTACATCAAAGATTTTCTTAGTTGCCTCCTGTTTCTTCTGATCCTCTTTCTTGTTTTTGTTTAAGGTAGTTATTAGTGCTAGACAGATACGAGGAATTTTCATACTGCTGCTGAGGTCGGTTGTCATACTCATTCACAGAAAATGTTTTCAATTATTCTATCATTCAATCTGGTTTCTTGCTGATTTTACGGGTTTCTTTGAATGAAACTAACTTTAGGTATGATCTTCTCTCTGGGTTCACTTCACAGGTTTGGTTGCTGCTGGAAAGAAACCCATGGCATGGAAAACTCCACTCTGGAATTTGATTTCAAGGTTACTACTACTACTAACTTACCCTTCTCTTTCAATATTCTTTTATGTATTTACTTGATTTTTATTCTTATGGTGTTTCTACTTGATTGTTGTGTTTAACGTCTTGTCTTAGATCTGCTTGTTGCTTCAAAAAAAATTGGGCTAATGGCTTCTTGTTTTGTGTTCTGTAGGGTTGTTTCAGATTGTTAATGATGATGCTAGACAGAGATGAGGATTGTTACTAATGCTTTGAGGTTGGGTTACGTAGTCATTTATTTTTGAGATAATGTTATTACTTTATTGAACTAGTCTTGTCTTGTCAAAGTTGGTTTTCAGTTTAAGAAGTGATATTATACATGCAGTTTTACAGAAAATGGTTTTCATTTTACTAATATGTTTGGTTGCCATTTTGTAGATACACAGCTGGAAGCACACATCCATCTACCTCCAGCTAATGGCGCTCAGCCATCGTCTCACGGCCATCGATGCACTGCCAAAAGCAAAGTGACACGAAAGGTCATGATGCTTGAAAATCTCAGGAGCAGTAAACACTGTGAGCCATTAGACTGTCAGCCAAAGAATTGTGTGTCAATAGATGTATTCCAAAGCAGTAACTGAAGGTATGTATTCTATACTCCAATTCTAATCTCTTGTTTTTGTTGTCTTTTGTGTTGTTTCAGGTAGAATAGAGATAGTTGTTGCTTGATGATGATGATGGCTGGTTAGTTTAATAACTGATAAGTTTAACAATTGCTTACTTCATATACTGCTCTTGTTTCGGGTTATTCGCTCAAAATCTTCCTTCATTTACTACTCCATCTATTCATTCAACTTTGTTTTTGATTTTATGGCTGGTTTCTTGTAACTTAGTTTGGTTTCTTTATTTTTCTATTACTCTTTGAGTGAAACTAATTTTAGCTCTCATCTTCTCTTTCT
Source organism: Papaver bracteatum (assembly GCA_023529315.1). Classification (NCBI taxonomy): domain Eukaryota; kingdom Viridiplantae; phylum Streptophyta; class Magnoliopsida; order Ranunculales; family Papaveraceae; genus Papaver; species Papaver bracteatum. Next base: position 133,901 of record JAJJWX010000400.1, on the reverse strand, counting down.
GAATCCAGGAGCTGGTTTTAGTTTCTCTCTCATCAATGTTTTTTGTTAAGGTAATTACTAATCTTAACTTTCCCTCTTCCTCTCTAATTTTTCATACAATCAGCATATGTTCACTACCTCAAATTTTATTGTTTCAATGTACATATTCTTACTTCAACTATACATTTATTATATTTTGCATCTGTTCCTTCTAACTTGAGCGTCTGAGTACTTTTTTGTTTTTCAGGTCTTTAGCAACCTCACCCTTCTAAACCCACTTCTTTACCTTATCTTCTCACTATAAGATTGTCTTAGTTAATTATCTCTTGTTTCTTCTGATACTCTTTCTTGTTTCTGTTGCTGTGTTGTTTCATATAGTTGTTAATGATGATGCTAGACAGACACCAGGATTTTGCTTACTACAGCTGAGGTTGGTTTCCAAGTCATTCACAAAAAATGTTTCAATTACTCTTTGAGTGATACTAATTTTCTGTATGATCTTTTCTTTGGTTTCACTACACAGGAAAAAAAAACCCATGGCATGGGCAACTCTACTCTAGATTTTGATTCCGAGGTTACAACTACTACTAACTTACCCCCTTTTCTTTCAATATTCTTCAGATATTTTTTGTGGATTTCCTTGATTTTTATCCTTATGGTGCTTCTACTTGATTGCTGCGTTTAATATCTGGTCTAACATCTACTTGTGGCTTCAAAAAGATTGGGCTAAGGGCTTCTTGTTTTGTGTTCTTTAGTGTTGTTTCAGATTGTTGATAATGACGCTAGACAGATGAGGATTCCTATTACTCGTTCGAGGTGAGTTTCGTAGTCTTTTGTTCTTGGAGGAAATGTTGTTATTTAGCAGAAAATGGTTTTCATTTTCCTAAGTTGTGTTTGGTTGTTGTTCAGTAGGTACATAGCTAGCAGCACACATCTATCTACCTCCAGCTAACGGCGCTCAGTGTCACTCAGCCATCATCTTGCAGCCCAAGATGCTGCCAAAAACAGTGTCTCGGAACGCTGTGAGTCTGAAGTGCTGATTGCTGGAACACTGTGAGCCATGAGATGAGGATTCTTACTACTGGTTCGAGGTGAGTTTTGTAGTCATTCGTTCTTGGAGGAAAGATGTTATTTAGTTTTCATTTTCCTAATTCGAGTTTGGTTGTTGTTATGTAGGTTTATAGCTAGCAGCCATCATCTTGCGGCCAAGATGCCGCCAAAAACAAGATCTCGAATGCCGTGAGTCCGAAGTGCCGATTGCTTTGGGCATTTGTGAGCCATGAGATGAGGAATTCTTACTACTGGTTCGAGGTGAGTTTTGTAGTCATTCGTTCTTGGAGGAAAGATGTTATTTAGTTTTCATTTTCCTAATTTGAGTTTGGTTGTTGTTATGTAGGTACATAGCTAGAAGCCATCATCTTGCAGCCCAAGATGCTGCCTGCCAAAAACAGTGTCTCGGGACGCCTGCGAGTCCGGTCTTTGATAGCTGGAACGCTGTGTGTCAATAGCTGTATGCCAAAGCAATGAGGTGGGCTGAAGAGTTCACGAACTTTAAATCAACTTCTTTCTTATAGAGCCTGAGAGTATCATTTTTGTTTTCTTCATGGATTTGTCTACGTGATTCCAATGATAAGGCGAGATATTGACGCATAATATGTGTTTGCTTGGAATTTGAACAACCTGCCACTAGGGTAAGATTGATAAAAAAATAACCCTTTTTAAATCTTTACTTGTTGCAAATGAGACTACAAGTGGGAGTATATATAGTTCTATTCCATCTTTTAAATTCAAAACTTATGTTGTAAATGAGACTACAAGGCGGTGATGATTAATATGTAATAAGGTTTCAGACTTTGAATAATCTTTCTCAATCAATATTGGGTGGCAACTACTGACTTTTCTTTTGAAAATCAATGGAGGTGATTCTCCATTCTTCTTCCTTCATTTGAGCAACCGGGTGACAGTTCTTTTGAAAAGATGAATGGAGGTGATTCTCCATTCTTCTTCCTTCATTTGAGCAACCATTTTTGCCGCCATATTGGAGGAGATAGACATCTATCCCTGTCTGACTAAAAACATATCTGAGCCTCCTCTTCCTAAAAAACCTATATCAAGGGTTCTGTGAAGAGTCATGTATTGTAAGTATACAAGGACACAAATTTTATTGTTTTAATTCCAAATGTACATTTTCTTTCTTTAATTATACATTTATTATATTTTGCATCTGTTCCTTTCTAACTTGAATCTTCTGAGTACATTTTTGGTTTTGCAGGTCTTTAACAAGCTCACCCTTTTTAAAACCTCCTTCCCTAACTTCTTACATCAAAGATTTTCTTAGTTGCCTCCTGTTTCTTCTGATCCTCTTTCTTGTTTTTGTTTCAGGTAGTTATTAGTGCTAGACAAATACGAGGAATTTGCATACTGCTGCTGAGGTCGGTTGTCATACTCATTCACAGAAAATGTTTTCAATTATTCTATCATTCAATCTGGTTTCTTGCTGATTTTACGGGTTTCTTTGAATGAAACTAACTTTAGGTATGATCTTCTCTCTGGGTTCACTTCACAGGTTTGGTTGCTGCTGGAAAGAAACCCATGGCATGGAAAACTCCACTCTGGAATTTGATTTCAAGGTTACTACTACTACTAACTTACCCTTCTCTTTCAATATTCTTTTGTGTATTTACTTGATTTTTATTCTTATGGTGTTTCTACTTGATTGTTGTGTTTAACGTCTTGTCTTAGATCTGCTTTTTGCTTCAAAAAAAATTGGGCTAATGGCTTCTTGTTTTGTGTTCTGTAGGGTTGTTTCCGATTGTTAATGATGATGCTAGATGTAGATGAGGATTGTTACTAATGCTTTGAGGTTGGGTTACGTAGTCATTTGTTTTTGAGATAATGTTATTACTTTATTGAACTAGTCTTGTCTTGTCAAAGTTGGTTTTCAGTTTAAGAAGTGATATTATACATGCAGTTTTACAGAAAATGGTTTTCATTTTACTAATGTGTTTGGTTGCCATTTTGTAGATACACAGCTGGAAGCACACATCCATCTACCTCCAGCTAATGGCGCTCAGCCATCGTCTCACGGCCATCGATGCATTGCAAAAAGAAGTGACCTGAAAGGCTGTGATGCCGAAATTCTGTGAGCAGAAACACTGTGAGCCATTAGACTGTCAGCCAAAGAATTGTGTGTCAATAGATGTATGCCAAAGCAGTAACTGAAGGTATGTATTCTATACTCCAATTCTAATCTCTTGTTTTTGTTGTCTTTTGTGTTGTTTCAGGTAGAATAGAGATAGTTGTTGCTTGATGATGATGATGGCTGGTTAGTTTAACAACTGATCAGTTTAACAATTGCTTACTTCATATACTGCTCTTTTTTCGGGTTATTCGCTCAAAATCTTCCTTCATTTACTACTCCATCTATTCATTCAACTTTGTTTTTGATTTTATGGCTGGTTTCTTGTAACTTAGTTTGGTTTCTTTATTTTTCTATTACTCTTTGAGTGAAACTAACTTTAGATCTCATCTTCTCTTTCTGAATCCAGGAGCAGCAGCTGGTTTTAGTTTCTCTCTCATCAATGTTTTTTGTTAAGGTAATTACTAATCTTAACTTTCCCTCTTCCTCTCTAATTTTTCATACAATCAGCATATGTTCACTACCTCAAATTTTATTGTTTCAATGTACATATTCTTACTTCAACTATACATTTATTATATTTTGCATATGTTCCTTCTAACTTGAGCGTCTGAGTACTTTTTTGTTTTTCAGGTCTTTAGCAACCTCACCCTTCTAAACCTACTTCTTTACCTTATCTTCTCACTATAAGATTGTCTTAGTTAATTATCTCTTGTTTCTTCTGATACTCTTTCTTGTTTCTGTTGCTGCGTTGTTTCATATAGTTGTTAATGATGATGCTAGACAGACACCAGGATTTTTCTTACTACAGCTGAGGTTGGTTTCCAAGTCATTCACAAAAAATGTTTCAATTACTCTTTGAGTGATACTAATTTTCTGTATGATCTTTTCTTTGGTTTCACTACACAGGAAAAAAAAACCCATGGCATGGGCAACTATACTCTAGATTTTGATTCCGAGGTTACAACTACTACTAACTTACCCCCTTTTCTTTCAATATTCTTCAGATATTTTTTGTGGATTTCCTTGATTTTTATCCTTATGGTGCTTCTACTTGATTGCTGCGTTTAATATCTGGTCTAACATCTGCTTGTGGCTTCAAAAAGATTGGGCTAACGGCTTCTTGTTTTGTGTTCTTTAGTGTTGTTTCAGATTGTTGATAATGAGGCTGGACAGATGAGGATTCCTATTACTCGTTCGAGGTGAGTTTCGTAGTCTTTTGTTCTTGGAGGAAATGTTGTTATTTAGCAGAAAATGGTTTTCATTTTCCTAAGTTGTGTTTGGTTGTTGTTCAGTAGGTACATAGATAGCAGCACACATCTATCTACCTCCAGCTAACGGCGCTCAGTGTCACTCAGCCATCATCTTGCAGCCCAAGATGCTGCCAAAAACAGTGTCTCGGAACGCTGTGAGTCTGAAGTGCTGATTGCTGGAACACTGTGAGCCATGAGATGAGGATTCTTACTACTGGTTCGAGGTGAGTTTTGTAGTCATTCGTTCTTGGAGGAAAGATGTTATTTAGTTTTCATTTTCCTAATTCGAGTTTGGTTGTTGTTCTGTAGGTTTATAGCTAGCAGCCATCATCTTGCAGCCCAAGATGCTTCCAAAAACCGTATCTCGGAACGCTGTGAGTCTGAAGTGATGGAACGCTGTGAGCCATGAGATGAGGAATTCTTACTAATGGTTCGAGGTGAGTTTTGTAGTCATTCTTTCTTGGAGGAAAGATGTTATTTAGTTTTCATTTTCCTAATTTGAGTTTGGTTGTTGTTCTGTAGGTACATAGCTAGAAGCCATCATCTTGCAGCCCAAGATGCTGCCAAAAACAGTGTCTCGGAACGCTGTGAGTCTGAAGTGCTGTGAGCCATGAGATGAGGATTCTTACTACTGGTTCGAGGTGAGTTTTGTAGTCATTCCTTCTTGGAGGAAAGATGTTATTTAGTTTTCATTTTCCTAATTTGAGTTTGGTTGTTGTTCTGTAGGTACATAGCTAGAAGCCATCATCTTGCAGCCCAAGATGCTGCCAAAAACAGTGTCTCGGAACGCTGTGAGTCTGAAGTGCTGTGAGCCATGAGATGAGGATTCTTACTACTGGTTCGAGGTGAGTTTTGTAGTCATTCCTTCTTGGAGGAAAGATGTTATTTAGTTTTCATTTTCCTAATTTGAGTTTGGTTGTTGTTCTGTAGGTACATAGCTAGAAGCCATCATCTTGCAGCCCAAGATGCTTCCAAAAACAGTGTCTCGGAACGCTGTGAGTCTGAAGTGCTGATAGCTGGAACGCTGTGTGTCAATAGCTGTATGCCAAAGCAATGAGGTGGGATGAAGAGTTCACGAACTTTAAATCAACTTCTTTCTTATAGAGCCTGAGAGTATCATTTTTGTTTTCTTCATGGATTTGTCTACGTGATTCCAATGATAAGGCGAGATATTGACGCAGAATATGTGTTTGCTTGGAATTTGAACAACCTGCCACTAGGGTAAGATTGATAAAAAAATAACCCTTTTTAAATCTTTGTTGCAAATGAGATTACAAGTGGGAGTCTATATAGTTCTATTCCATCTTTTAAATTCAAAACTTATGTTGTATATACTCGTATAAAACTGTTTATTTTTTCTACTTTTCGATGAGGCGGTGATGATTAATATGTAATAAGGTTTCAGACTTTGAATAATCTTTCTCAATCAATATTGGGTGGCAACTACGGTGACTTTTCTTTTGAAAAGCTGAATGGAGGTGATTCTCCATTCTTCTTCCTTCATTTGAGCAACCGGGTGACAGTTCTTTTGAAAAGATGAATGGAGGTGATTTTCCATTCTTCTTCCTTCATTTGAGCAACCATTTTTGCCGCCATATTGGAGGAGATAGACATCTATCCCTGTCTGACTAAAAACATATCTGAGCCTCCTCTTCCTAAAAAACCTATATTAAGGGTTCTGTGAAGAGTCATGTATTGTAAGTATACAAGGACACAAATTTTATTGTTTTAATTCCAAATGTACATTTTCTTTCTTTAATTATACATTTATTATATTTTGCATCTGTTCCTTTCTAACTTGAATCTTCTGAGTACATTTTTTGTTTTGCAGGTCTTTAACAAGCTCACCCTTTTTAAAACCTCCTTCCCTAACTTCTTACATCAAAGATTTTCTTAGTTGCCTCCTGTTTCTTCTGATAATCTTTCTTGTTTTTGTTTCAGGTAGTTATTAGTGCTAGACAGATACGAGGAATTTGCACTCATTCACAGAAAATGTTTTCAATTATTCTATCATTCAATCTGGTTTCTTGCTGATTTTACGGGTTTCTTTGAATGAAACTAACTTTAGGTATGATCTTCTCTCTGGTTTTCACTTCACAGGTTTGGTTGCTGCTGGAAAGAAACCCATGGCATGGAAAACTCCACTCTGGAATTTGATTTCAAGGTTACTACTACTACTAACTTACCCTTCTCTTTCAATATTCTTTTGTGTATTTACTTGATTTTTATTCTTATGGTGTTTCTACTTGATTGTTGTGTTTAACGTCTTGTCTTATATCTGCTTGTTGCTTCAAAAAAAATTGGGCTAATGGCTTCTTGTTTTGTGTTCTGTAGGGTTGTTTCAGATTGTTAATGATGATGCTAGACAGAGATGAGGATTGTTACTACTTATGTGTGTTTGGGTTACGTAGTCATTTGTTTTTGAGATAATGTTATTACTTTATTGAACTAGTCTTGTCTTGTCAAAGTTGGTTTTCAGTTTAAGAAGTGATATTATACATGCAGTTTTACAGAAAATGGTTTTCATTTTACTGATGTGTGTTTGGTTGCCATTTTGTAGATACATATCTGGAAGCACACATCCATCTACCTCCAGCTAATGGCGCTCAGCCATCGTCTCACGGCCATCGATGCACTGCCAAAAGCAGTGACCTGAAAGGCTGTGATGCCGAAATTCTGTGAGCAGAAACACTGTGAGCCATTAGACTGTCAGTCAAAGAATTGTGTGTCAATAGATGTATGCCAAAGCAGTAACCGAAGGTATGTATTGTAAACTCCAATTCTAATGTTCCCTAAATTTTGCATAGAGTTCAGCTCTCAACCCTTTGTCAGACCTAATATTCTCTCTGGTTTCACTTCACAGGGTTGGATGCTGCTGGAAAGAAGCTAATGGCGAGGCATGGAAAACTTTGTTTTGGATTTTGATTTTGAGGTTACTACTACTACTAGCTCAACCATTTCTTTTATTAATCAGGTTATGTTCACTGATTTTTTATTCTTCGTAAGGTGTTTAAATATGTATCACATTGTACAAGTTCATATTTGTTTTCTTCAGAAATGCCTATTATTCTTATAATCTCATTCCTCTGAAAGTGTTTGTTGCTTCAGATAATTTGGGCTAATGGTTTATTGTTTTGTGTTCTTTCAGATTATTGATGATGATGATGATGATGCTAGACAGTAATGAGGATGCTACTTCTGCTTTGAGGTTAGATTTGTTTGTTCCTAATGTTCTTGTTTGGTCAAAGTTAATTTCCAGTTTACCAAGTAATATTATAGTACATCTGTCACAGAAAAAGGTTTTCATTTTACTAATGTGTGTTTGGTTGTTATTTGTAGGTACCCAGCTAACATCACATACCTACCTACCTACCTGCAGCTAATGGCGCTCAGCTCTAATACTTCATTTGTTGTGTGTTTTCGGTATCATTTTGTTCAAGCAAATTTAGATAAAGTAATGTAATAAATACTCCAAAGTATTATGGTTGTGGGTGCTGACATCAATCAATATGGTAAAAGCCAAAGTAATGTGAAACTCTTTATTTTTAAGTTTCATGTTTCTGATTTCCCAGAAATAGTTTACAAAGAAATAGTCTTTGTTTCTTCTCATGGCTAGTTTTAGAACCTGGATGCCAATTCTTACTACATTTTTACTGAGTTTAAAAAAACTCAAATGACTCTGAATTAGAGATTTCATAATAATATGGTGAGAGAATTTACTCTCAGCCAAACTCTGATGGATGTGTTGGCTTCTATGGAACTTTGGTGCACTCCCATACAAATTGACACCTCTACCGACAATCTTGCAACTGTCCAGTCTTCATTGTCCACACACACAGGTGTACTACAACAAAATGACAAATACCCACTTCCCACTCAGTCACATCTTTCCTCCTGAAACACACCAATTGTACCCTCCCTGCACTGCTCACAAAAAAACAAACGACTCATCTGCAAGTCTGTTGTAATATCACTGAAAAGCAGCACAATCCAAAAACAGAAACAGAGTTGTTGTCCTCCCCCTCTTTAAAAGTATAAAACCTCTCTCTCTCTCTCTCTCTCTCTCTGAATTCAACACCACACCTCTGCATACTCTTCTTTGTTCTGAGAAGAACCACTAAACACCTTACACTTTTGAGAAGCCCTCACCAGAAAACTCCATTAAAAATGTCATCTATCCTTCCTTGCACTGAATCTCTCAAAAGAAAGACTACTACTACTACTGATTCTTCCCTATCTTCATCTTCATCAGCTGATGAGAGAGTGAGAATGTCTCCTGGTCATCATCATCAATCTCTTTGTCTTAACAGTGAGTACATGAGTTCAAGGGATGATCTATTCAGAGCAATTCCTCAGAACCCACACCTCAAGCCTTTGGATAACTACTGTCAAGGTGTTCGACAAGGTATCAGAGTTGGGCTAGATTTGGTGTTCATTAACCTTGCACAAACATTGGTTAACGTGGGTAAGCTTCTTGAGTTATCTAGTGATGATGTACATGAAATCAGTGCAGAGCTATTAGAACTGGAGCAAATGGGTTATGATTGTCGCAAGTTATGGGGACGGTTTGATACTGTGAGAACACTTTTAAAGGAAGAAAAGGTTGCTAGGCTGAAGATAGAGGATTTTACTTCAGAGAAGAAAGACAAACAAGTTAAAGCAGCTTTGACTCAAACCTGGATTTCTGGATTGGAATCTGAGCTGAACAAGTTGGAAGCTGCTTCAAAAACCCTGGAGGAAGAAATTGAAACCCTGAAGCTTTCAGAGATGAGCTACATTGAAGAAAGAGTGAGGATCTTGCAGGAATTCACATCTGTTGCAACAGCTCCATGGTAGTAGTAGTATTATCACCACACCAAATGGGGTTTTGTTGGTATGGTCTTTCTTAATTAGCTGTTAAAGAAACTAGTTGTGGAATTTGGGGATGTAAAATGGACTAATCAACTTTCATGGAGGTTTACTTTCTGATTTTGTCTTCAAGAATTGGTAAACACTGTGAGTCATTACCAATCATCAATTGACACCAACTAATGTATCAAGATCATCATAATCTAGAGATAATTCGTTCAAGAAAACCTGGAGCCAATTTCTACCTTCAGTCTTACTGATAAGAAAGCTCACAATCATACAAATCTGATCCATGGTTTTGCTGTCCCAACACCTTGACAAAATAAGTTCATCCTTCACATAGTTACTCCATTACAAAACAGAACTTTGTAAACTGGTGTTCTTTCGTAGCATCACCATAAAATTTAGCAAACTGCCAAGAGCATAATAGAGACAGAGTACACTCCTAACTAAAGCCAGAAGAAATATGCTTGCCCAAATTCCAGGGAAGGATTCTTGCTAGGCTGAAGAACCATGCTAATATGGTGGTCAATACAGGAAAGTAACATGTAGGGGTCAGGTCGCATGACACCGTTAATCTGCTTTCAGTACGAGTATCGTGACACTTTCACCTTAAAATAGGCTAATCACAAAGTTCATAGAATCTGACAGAGGCTTAGTCCTCCAGATAATCATGCCATTTTAGAACATTAGAAGTTGAAATTCTAGACACATGTAAAAACACAAATTGAAGACAAATGAATGATAATGAAGGTATAATTAGCAGAAAACATATGGACGATGCTGTAATTTGCTACAGTGTTAATTCACTGCTACAGAACTACGAAGATAAAAGCATTCAAAGTACTCCCACAGAATATATCAAGGTGAACTAACCTCTACCCTAATAGGGATTGATTATTAAGCCTTGGCCTAAACTGCACTTACTCAAGAGCCGCCATTACAAACATAATATTATTCGACCGAGTAACATTGCGGAAAGTTTGGTAAGAGTAGTATGTTCAAAACAATAATTAAGGTTCCTCGGATCTTCAGATTGCTAACCTTGGCCATAGCATTTACAGTCGAACGTAGAATCTTTATATCGCCGGCAAAGGTTGACAAAATAGTGACAAACATTATCTACAATGAAATCAAATTCCGATTCATTCAGTTGTAATCAGAACATTCATCGAATTCTTGCAAGTGATATAAGAAGCTTATAAAAGATTACCTAGCAAAGGGCTTAAATGTGAGAGTAACTACATGTCTCCCTGGAATTGTCTTTGATTTCTCAACATTAATACGATGATCATCGCGTGATCCTACATTCAAATATCAAAATAACACCCATCAAATCACTACTACTAAGATATACATTCAAGAAATATGGCAGGCAGCTAAACAATTCATTTCTGTGAGGAAAAACAACAAACAGTGAGAGTACACCAGATATTGAGAAATGAATGAAGACCTTTTTCCCTTGGAGGTAATCTAGATCTTATGGATGGTTCATCATCTTCAGAACGATGATATGCTGGTGGTTTCTCTTTCGATGAAGAAGACAGGAACCGAGAAGAGCAAGACGACGAGAGAGGTCTCATTGGTGAAGTAGTGAGAGATCGAAAGAGAAGAAGCGAAGATTTCCTCGCCATTCCTATTGCTTTAGTCTTTCTTTGTTAACTAACCAACAAGTTGAATCAAATCAATACCACAGAACAATCTAAGAAATACTCGATCAAAACAGAAGCTCCAAATACTTGCTCAAATGAATCCTATACAAAATTTGAGCTAGGAAAAGAATCAAGCCCACTAGCTCACTATGATTATTTCATAAAATCATTGCCCTAAAACTCAAACCAGATTCAGAGTTGGGCAGAAGGACTTTAAAACCCAATCAGTGATTGCTGATAGATAATATGGGATGTACAGATAAATCGAAAAAATCCTAGATTGATTCGTGATGGTATAATGGATGATATTGATTTCAAAGAAGAAAAAAAAAAGCTTACCTCAGAACCTTCAGAAACCCAAATTTAGATTGGAATCGCCAATTTCACACGAGAGAGACCAGTAAAAACATTCATTTTCAAGTATAAAAGAAGACGCACCTAGTTCAATTAAGCCAACCCACTACTTGATAAGGGGCACCTAATAATTCGATCATTTTTCTGCCAGCTGCTGTGCACACTGTGTGTAATTTCACGGCAAACCTGTGTCAAAATGCTGCCCAAGTCTCTGTTGAGAGATTTTAACCACTTAATTGCTAGACCTAAGTATCGCACTAACATGTCGACTGACCAGTTCAAATATTGATCTACCTGTGCAGGCAGACACCGAATTAGACAGGCAAAGCAAAAACCTAAAACTTATAAGCACAGATGAGAAAAATGCTTCTCCTCTACAACGAATTTTTTTCTTCAAAATAAACTGTTTGAGAAGTGAGAACAAAGAAGACAATGAAAAACTATCAATCATTTCTGTTTAAAACAATAAAATCCTTGGTTTCCTCCTTTATAAACCATTTCTACTGAACTACAAGTTTCATAAGCAACAACTTTAATCTACTCAACTACACTTGAAGTTTCTGAAACAAAAACTTTAAAAACACAGGACACCATGTGTAATGGCAGCATAAGGCTCATCTCCGTCATCACTTAGCAGCTTAAACCTAGGGGATAGACAGACTGATTAGTTGTTCTTGGTGCTGTAAAGCCTTTCTACAATTTGGTTTAGTCTTGCAACATCAGCACCAACCATTTCGTCAGCCTTTTTCCCATTTTGAAAGAAGTGAATCGTTGGCTGCAAAATATAAACAAGAAAGAAGAAACCTTTGTCAGCACTTCATCCATCACGATAAGTGTTAAAAATTCAGGGGAACAAAGATGAGATAAACTCAACCAAGCATATGTTATAAGATTTCAATTGTTGTTTCGCCAACCTAAAATCATAGGATTTAGACCTCGATAAGTGTTATGAAACCATTCAAATGAAGCATTGTTACAGAATATCAACTGTGACGCCACCTCTTTTACTTGGAGCTATAAGGGTAGGCAGCACTGTGGTGCCATATCTAGAAGGCTATTGGTTCACATAGCCCCACCAGAACAGATCACCCAAGGCCAATGTCTTAAGTATTTTGATTGATGAGATAAACTGGCAAATTGTTTCTTATGGTTTTAAGGGTGAAACTTCACTATCAGCTGATTTAGGCCAGGACTTTGCCATTAGCTTGCATTCACCTGACTTCTGATGCTACATTACGAGACACAGAATCAACTCTTCTGAGGCCAGGACTTCGTAACTAAGTAACTTAACTAAACCTATAAAAGTAAATAGAATGTAAGACGAGGCAGAACATTTCATATTCAAATTAGAAATAGGTGCAAGCACGAATACTAGCTATTTATACAGGATGCAATGTGGATTACTTAACATGCAATTCAGACACCTTCAAGGCTTCAACAAGCAGGTGGAGAAAGCAAAGAGTGTTACACCGCTTGGCATTCCCCAGAAAGAGTGTGTACTGGAAAAGGTACTATCACGTCATGAGTGATTCTCCACCTCTCTCTCACACACTCTCTAATTTCGTTTTTAGTGAGAGGTAAAAAAGAAGTTTGAGGCTATTGTTTTTACTAACCTCAGCAACACCAATCTCACTCTCATTTTTTTTTATTTATCTTATATGTTATTTGTTTATTTTCACTTCTCACTAGCTAGATATCCCATGTCTTGTCTTCATTATTTTCCGTAACTAAAGAGCAATATCTAAGACCTAGACATTTACTTTCGTTTACGCTAAAAGGGATAGTTCCATACTACAGATTTACAGTTATATTTGTTTTATCATCAAGACTTCAGTTAAATCCATTTAGCACTTCAACAGATCAAGTTTATTACGTGTAAGTAGAACACTGAAGATGAAGATGTTGTTTTATAACTAGCATAAGCTCCAGTTATTACTAGCGACTTATCATTCCCATCTAGCAGCCTAAAGTCTATTTAAATAACCTACTCTTTGTAATACACAAGCTTAAACATGGAATGACATGATTTTAACATTAAAAGCAAAAATACTTATTGACAATGAACATGAAAACATTCACAAAACAGTTCAGGGTTGAGTAACTTTACCACAGACATAATATTCAGTTCCTCTAGTTTCTTTCGGATCTCCTCCTACAAGAAAAAAAACTCTTAATTAGCTCTCCATGAATCAAACAGAAATTTAAGCAAATCTTAAACCAAAAAGTAACAAAACTATACATCTGCTCAAAAACCTTGTTACCTGATCAATGTCGACTTTGAAGGTCGTCACGTGTGGATATTTTTTGCTCAAACTTTCAATGATGGGAGAAATTAGTCTGCCTAATACCATTAGCAAACAAACAAGATTCAGTTTCAAACTACAATCAAAGTTAACCATAAAGATTTAGCTAGCTACTGCTCAATTTGAGTCAATGATTCTACTAATTCATTGGCTCAGAGCCTCAGACCACCTAGGACGTGTTTTTAAACCGCTCATTGTTCCTGTGCCATTCCTACTTCCCACCTTAACACAGAATTTTCATTGTAATTGGATTTGGGTAATGGAGTCAATGGTATTCTATTTTCAAATACTAATAAACTACTTCACTACATGTTTTCTTCTTACAATAATTACTTATAAAATTCAAAATATCACACCATCAACTCGACTTAGATTAAGTCTGTTGATATCTACTTGGGGAATTATAGTGGTTCAATGAAATGGGAAGAAGAGCAGACCAAAGACTGGACTAACTCTAACGACAACGTGCTATATTTATAGTTCAAGCAAAAGTCAGGCGACATAGTACTAGCTGTATAAAAAACTTTTATATGTGCAGAAATCTTCAAATAGACAATGGGTTGAATTTGAATTGAATTATAAACCAACACCAAGATTTATAAGATTAAAACTTACATGGAGGACACCAGACAGCAGTGAAGTAGAATATTGTCGGCAATTTATCATCTACAGCCATAAGAAATTCAACAAATTCAATATTTAGAATCAACAAAGACGAACTTTGAAGTAAATTAGGCACCCCTTGAAAGTAAGGGTGGTCTTAAGACTCACCTTGGGCTTGCTTGAGAGAATTGTTAAACCCTTGTTCTGAGTTGATAACAACAAAATTAGATGCACCTGAAACCCTCGAAGAAGTTACAATTTTTTCAATAAATTCAATAAAATCAGACAAAACAAAAACAACCCAGATTAGTACTTACTGGATGATGAAGAAGAACAGAAAGATCGAGCTGATGAAGAGAAATAGAGGGATGAAAAGAGAGGGACACAAGTTGAAGCAAAAGAAGACAAGGGTTTCATCTGATTATTGTCAAGTATATTACCAAAACTAGAAGAAGATGAAGAGATTTGAGTACTTGTTGTTAGGGTTTTGATCGAAGCAGAAGAAAAGGGTTTGTTCTTACGAGAAAGAAGAAGACTTCGAAGTAATGCTGATGATGAATTTCTCGCCATTTCCCTCTCTGCTCTCACTAATTTTTCTTTTGGGGGGTTTCTATGAGGTTTTTATAAGCAAACCAGGGCCGTGCCTAGGCAAACCCGTTCCGGTCCAATATCGGCAACAGATTGCATATGGCTGTGCCGGTTTTCTCTTGGATGCTATGAAAAGAAGGATGGCTTGGTGATTCTGCCGCATAATGTGTTGCCGTGGTCAAACTTATATGCAGCTCAGGGCAGGGGAAAAGGAAAAACATTACACAGATAAGAAAGAAAACTGATGGAGGGAAGAAAGAGTCTGCGAGATTGATCAAGATCACAAAATTGATTTTACTTTACAGATTACAATCCTCCTCCTAACTTGAACCATCATAATTTGGAGTTTCTGGCCACAGAAGAAAAAAAAATGACACTACAGTTCTCTCAATGGACATACGATTTCTTCAACTTTTTAAATGTGTGTACAGGCCATTGTTCTTTAATCCTCAAGGTCTCTAAATATATCTCAGGCACAAAATTTCCTACTTTGATTCTTCTGCAGAAGTAGTTTTGGTTCTTCTTCTCTTCTTATTAGTCTTTTCTTTCAGTAATCCTTTCTCTGAAAGTGTTTTTAGCTTCTGGGCTTTTCGTTCTTCTGCTTTTTGTTCGTAACCGTCATCCATCATCTTCATAGTCGCAATACGTTTAGCTTTGTAAACCTACATTGATGGATCCAAAATCATGATATGTCAAGTTTATTAAAAAAGATGAATGTCAAATAATGTAGTGAAAAGGAACATTTGTGGGTAAGCCTAATGATGCTTATGACATTGAACATGGCTCAATCAGAGACGAATGCAACAAGTGAAATTTAGAATACGTAACAAAACGAGTGGCAGACCACCAAGCGGCAATCACATATTCTGTACGATAGAGGTGTTACCTTCATCATTTCAGCAAGAACATCATTTTCTTTGCATTCAAACTTATCCAACTTCTTCCCAACAACGGACTCTATTTCGTGTATTAGATCTACATCGTTCTGCAAAAAATCATCAAAAACCACTCAGTGTGAGGACTTACATAGAAATTATATGGACATTACAACGAGAAGCAACCAATCTTCCTTCACAAGCCTGGAGAGCAAAGTCCGAGTTGAACAACATTTTCTATAACTAACCTGTGTAACAAAGCTCACAGCCAGCCCCCCTCTGCCAGCTCTTGCTGTACGCCCAACACGATGAACATAGTCTCGGGCATATCTGGAATAAGTTGGATCAAGTTCTGTTATGTCCTGCCATTTCCATAAGAAAACTATAGAAATTATAAATTGTGAACAAGTTTGCTAGTAACACTCACCTCGGAATATCATAATTTATGACAAGATCAACTGTTGGAATGTCTAAACCCCGACTAGCCACATCTGTTGCCAGCAGAATGGGAGTCTGACCAGATTTGAATCGATGTAGTGCAGACAGTCTTAGAGCCTGGGACTTGTGCGAATGCAATCCTACTGCTGGTTGTTCAAGTTCTTCCAGTATCAAACTAAGAAGGTGACAACTCCTGATGTAACACCAATGCACATAGAGATATCACATATTATAAGAATAATTTCATTGCAACATTAATATCTGATAAAATAAGATGTGAGGCAAGTAAGAATTTATTAAACCTCTCACTCTCACTCTGTGCATGTGTTACTCAAGTAAGAGAAATTTTCTTTAAATGTAAATTAACATTAACAGCAAAATCTTTAGTCAATATTATTTGAAATGATTCTAATTGACAGGATCGTAACACTAACAGCAAGAAATGACCAATTTGCAAGAACTCCAAATTCTAGACTTGTCAGCAAAAAGAATTCTGGTTCAATTCTGAAGGCGATAGACAACTTAAGAATGCTCACCAAACGACCAAATGTTACATTGTCGCTAGGCGATTTGGAACCTTTGACATTGAAAATGGTGATTAAAGGGATCGGAATGCACTTTGAACACTTATACAAAGGAGGTCTATCAAAAGGACTTGTGTCACTTACTTTGTCATGCAATCATTTCTCACTTTTCAGGTAGCATTCCAGTGGCAGTGGGAAATATGACTGGTTTAGTTTCAATAAACTATCAAAAAATATCCCACAATCTTTGACTTCAATGGACTCTCTTAAGTATTTGAATCCAGCATAAAAAACTACAGTGGCAGGATCCCTAGAGAACCTCATCTTGAAAATCGTCATAACGATATGTGGTGCAGAGCCCATACAAGCAAGAATTCTGAGTGATAAGAGTTGGAGTAGTGACACTAAAGCACCAACGTTGGAAAAGACAGCAAGGATAATGCAAAAGCTTTTCTGTGTGGCTATGGGATTAGGAATCGGACACAAAGGCTTACTCTTTGTTTAGATTTTAAAGAAGACATGGTGGTTTTGGTTTTCATCTTGGGGACAGAGTATAGGGAAAGTGGATAACTCAAAAACTTGACAAGGAAAAAACACAAGTCAGAAACCTATATCATGAAAAGCACAGAGATCAGATTAACAATCTTGGGACACTGAAAGTCTAACTGTTGATATTGATGTTCCAGATCAAACTTAATGAGTAAAATGCTCGACACACTGTTACGCACTGCAATTTCCCTAGAACAGAAACATATGAGGTTGAATCATAATTTTTTTAGTAAAGTAGTGATTGAACTTCTGACCCTAATTATTTTATTAGTAAAGATAAAAATAGAATCCTTCAAAGGAGGATTTGCCTTGTGTGTGCATAAACATGCATAAAAAACTTTCTAGAAATCCCGTTTGTGAAAGCTAGACTACTAGGCCAATCATAACAATTAACAACATGAAAACAGCAAGTCTGGTAAACAGAGTTTTAAACAGTTAGGAGAAACTTCAAATGCAAAACACGTGAGAATTTTACCTGCATGTAGAAACAAAAATTATGGCAGAGCGAACGCCCATGTCCTCCATTTTTGACAAAATGTGTAGCAGATAAACATCTTTCACGTTTTTGGGAATAAAAACATACTGTTGTTTAAGAGATTCAACAGTCTTAAATCCCTCATACTGTTCATAAAAGTATGCCTTGTTTGCAGAAACCTCAAGCAGTGTTCGTAAGTTTTCTGTCATTGTCGCAGAAAACAACAGAGTTTGTCTATCTTTGGGCAAGTACTGAAATATTGCACTCAGTTCCTCCTCAAAACCAACATCCAAAACTCTATCAGCCTCATCCAAAACTAGAAACTGCAGAAAAAATTGAACAGATGAAATAAACACATATGTTGCCGACCAAATTCATACTGTGCAAACAAAATCAAAGCAGTGAATATACTGCGATAAATCAGGTATGAAAACTATAAAAGAGTTCATCAATTTCTTGTTTGTGTCTTAGAGGCCTGGATATGTCTCTAAATTTGTAATGAGGCCTGGATATGTCTCTAACAAATAGTGTTGATTTTCCAAGAGGTCATATTGCTATTAAGGAGTACGTTGCTGAAGCAGTTCTGTCCTTTTGTATGAAACTTATCTTCACCATTGGGTCATTGTTAGATAATATGCTCCCAAGCCCAAGGATGTTGACCGATACTCTGGGCTTGGATCTGAAACACGAACGAGCCACCTCGCAGGTACCAGATCTTTATGGGGCAGAGGTTGACAATACTTCCGAAATCCTAGATGGGTATGAGGAGAGATGGTTCATTAATGTGCAGGTAATTTATATGCGTGGTGTGGAAAATCATCTATTGCATGGAGTGCAAGTGTGTTCTGTTTAATGTTATGAAGGATGAGTATGGTCAATCACTGCCACCAGGTTATACTAAAGGCATGCAGTGCTTCTACGATGATACCTGGTAAGCACAAGAAGGCTTCACAAGCAACTATAGAGGCTACTATCTGATATATACTGCAAAGTGGGTGGACTAAGAAGAAGTATTTTGCCTGTTAAGATTTTCATTTTGATGTTACTTGCACTAAGAAACAAGAGAACGATTTGGGAGCAGTTTGTATGGTACATCGGTAACTCAAACAGTTCAAAGACTATTTTAACATACTGTGCTTAGAGCAATGTAAAGGAATATGTTACCTTGGTCTTCGAGAAGACAGATGGAATATCTGGATTCTGTTCAAGGAGGACTTTAATTCTCCCTGGTGTTGCGATCACAACATGTGGGCGTTGCATCAAAGCTTGTGCTTGAGTGATCATATCCATGCCTCCAACAATAACAGCACACCGTAGGTGCAAGGATGCTCCAAGTGCCCTGAACTGCTCTGCCAATTGGTACGCTAGCTCCCTAGTAGGTGTTATCACCAGAGTAAACACACCATAGGGGTTCTCTGAGAGGCGATTCAAAATAGGTAATGCGAAAGCCGCTGTCTTCCCACTACCTGTCTGAGCTAAACCCAAAACATCCTGACCAGCAAGAATTCGAGGAATACAGTGATGTTGAACTTGTGTGGGTTTCTTCATTCCAAGCTCCTTGCATGTCTGAGTAGCCCAGTCAGCTAAACCAAGATCAGAGAAACTAAGATTATACGATTCAGGGTCACATGATTTTTCCACTTCTAGGGATTCATTAGGTTGAGGGTTTTCTATAACTGGGGGTGGTTTTTTTGAAACTTTTGGAGCATACTTCTTCTTCGAGAACAACGGAGGTTGATCAACTATAGGATCTTCCTCCATAGTTGTTTTTTGGCTGCAAATGTTAAAGAAGAATCAATTATAAGGCTTTGTTCCTAAATCAGTAAGTTGAACTAGCAGATCGTAAGTGAGCTTATAATACATATGGGGTTAACATGATAGAAAAGGAGACATAAACATTAACAAGCTACAGATTGAAAGTTTGCGTTTTTAGCATTTTGTCAAACAGTATTGGTGTATTACACTTGAACTCAAAATTCATAACCAATCAAAAGAATAACCCAAGAGCACAAATCCAAATTATTATCAGACATTAAAGATTGAACCTTCAACTATATCTGGTGCCTACCAGAACAAAAAACCCTTAATTGTGAACTCCAATAGAAAAAAATAGAATTGCTAGATTGCATACCTGTTATTAAAGTACCACGACGATGTTGATGAGAAATCTACAACAGCAGCAGTGTAAACGAGAAGACGAATTTCCAAAGTGAAAGTTGGGGGGTTTAAGAGAAATTTCTTCTCTTCTCTAGTGTCTGATAATGTTATGTTGGTTAGGGTTTATCAACTCTTTTGGTGGGACAATTGTTATGAAATAGAGAGTTTCAGCGGGGACAAAATAGTCATTTAAAAGCTGCGATTGGATTTGTGTTATGTGAGTGAGCCCAACATATACCAAGTTGGGCCCACAAAAAAACATGATGATAACATGACAGGCCGCCCGAGACCGAGAGCATCATCATCGATCGTTGTCTATTTTTTCTTAAAAGAGCCCCATTATTTTGACATAATTGCTAAATTACAAGGATCTCAGGTCCCACGTTTCAATCCATAATCGCATCTTCTTGTTGTTAAGAAAAGTAGTAGTGGTAATGATCTTCTTCCTAATGAATCAATCCAAATACTTCAACTGAATTATTGCAGACAGTCCGTACATCCAAGCTTATTAGGAATGGTAACGCCGAACCAGACTATATTAATTACCAACCTAGTACGTCTAATCTTACTTAATTATTTATTTAACTTTGTTTAGTGTTAATCTAATTAAACAAATGGTTCTAGGACAAATACTCTTGCGTAATCTTGAAAGGTCAAAACAGAATTGATTCGGGACTACAATAGCTACACGATCGAGAGAATATCAGTATACTGTGCAAATATAGAAAAGGGGATTGAAACAGTACAACCTTAATCAGAATCTGAAAAAAACTAACATAACAAGAGACTCTTTTAATGGAAACAGCAGGCAGGCACCATCTGAGAACGATAACTAGCTAGTTTTCTTTCTTTTCTTTTTTGATCGGCAAAGGCAAGACTAATTAATAGTATTGAAACGGCCTGCTTACCAGAAGCAAAAGAGTGACCATGGAGACAACAAATTCAATACCGGTACCGGTGGATGAAGAAGAGAGCAGTGAGAATCGAGGTAGTATGTGGGATTTAGAACAGAAACTTGATCAACCCATGGAAGAAGAAGAAGCTGGAAGGCTCAAGAATATGTACAGAGAAAAAGTATATATGATTGATTCACCACATCTCTTAATTTCTTCTTCTTTTATTTAGAAATTAGATCTCTACACTTTAAATTAAATGGATCGATCGAATTAGTTGTAAGACTGAAACTTGGGGGATCTTAATTAGAGTTTTGATGGTGCTGTTTATTTTATTTCTGTGCAGAAATCTTCGTCACTATTAGTATTGAGACTAGCATTTCAGAGTCTTGGAGTGGTCTACGGAGACTTGGGCACATCTCCTTTGTATGTCTTCTACAACACATTTCCTGAAGGTATCAAGGATCCAGAGGATGTTGTTGGAGCATTGTCATTGATTATATATTCTCTTACTCTCATTCCACTCATCAAGTATGTCTTTGTTGTGTTAAGGGCGAACGACAATGGTCAAGGTAAATACAATCATACATCAAGTGGTATTATTATTCACTTGATATATATGAACTAGTCTGAGGGTTATCTATCTATCTATCTATCTATCTGTGTTGCAGGTGGAACATTTGCTATTTATTCGCTACTATGTCGACATGCCAAAGTGGATACCATCCCGAACCAACACCCAACGGATGAGCAGTTAAGTACCTACAGTCGTCATATATTCCATGAGAAATCATTTGCTGCTAAGACCAAGAGATGGTTGGAAGCGACAGCATTAAGGAAAAATTTACTTTTAATGCTTGTTCTTGTTGGAACGTGCATGGTTATTGGAGACGGGATCTTGACTCCAGCAATATCAGGTCTCATTCCCATTCTTGTTTTATCACCAAATCAAAATACAAAGAGATTCATTATACTAACACTACTAATTTTTCAGTTCTTTCGGCTGTTGGAGGGGTCAAGGAAGATCTCCCCAGCATGAGCAGCGGTATCTTGCTATCCCGTTGATGCTAAGACTACACATGATTTGTATTATAAGCAATTTCTGTTCCATTTGATCTATTATTGTTTTCCTCATTTTGAAAATTGTCTTTATTTTCTTCAATGCAGATGTAGTGCTAGTCGTTTCGACTGTCATATTAGTTGGTTTCTTCAGCATGCAGCATTATGGAACAGATAGAGTTGGATGGCTCTTTGCTCCAATTGTCCTGCTTTGGTTTCTTTTGATCGGAGGCATTGGCGCTTTCAATATCTGGAAATATGATAGCTCAGTTCTCAGAGCTTTTTCTCCAGTTTATATTTATAGATATTTCAAACGAGGAGGTTGGAGTTCCCTTGGAGGAATCATGCTCAGCATCACCGGTAAGCTACGCTTAACCATTCTTCAGAAATAGAGGTATTTGTTAAACGCCGTATAGGTAAAAACTTGCAGCTAGGATTCTGATGAATTAACGTAATCCTTAATTGCAGGCACAGAAGCTCTATTTGCTGACCTGACATATTTTCCTGTATCGTCGGTTCAACTAGCTTTCACGATGCTCGTGTTCCCTAGCCTTTTATTGGCTTACACAGGACAGGCTGCTTACATCACCAAAAACCCGGATCATGTGGTTGATGCATTCTACCGTTCCATACCAGGTCTTTTCTGTGCTTGAAGTTTCGTCAGAAATTACCTGCAGCAAGTTACGTTTTTTTTTCTTCTGATTAACCTGTAATTTTCAGAAAGCATATACTGGCCAGTGTTCATTATCGCAACAGGAGCAGCTATTGTTGCAAGCCAGGCCACTATATCCGCAACTTTTTCAATAATCAAGCAGGCTCTCGCACTTGGTTGTTTCCCAAGGGTGAAAGTTGTTCATACATCAAAGAAATTCCCTGGGCAGACATACATTCCGGATATCAATTGGATTCTTATGCTTATGTGCATTGCTGTTACCGTCGGATTTAGAAACCAAAGCCAGATCGGAAATGCTTACGGTCAGTTTATATCATTGCATTTTTCCCTTCTTTTATGTGGGAATCAGAGGTTTTGGTGTTGAACAGTTGATTGATATATTGTTTTGACCACCAACAGGAACCGCAGTTGTGACAGTTATGCTTGTAACGACATTTCTTATGATACTGATAATGTTATTGGTATGGCGGAGTCACTGGATTCTGGTTGTGATCTTTACCATCTTATCATTAATCGTCGAATGCACTTATTTCTCAGCTGTACTCTTAAAGGTAAACCAAGGCGGTTGGGTTCCTCTTGCGATAGCTGGAGGATTTCTTATCATCATGTATGTGTGGCATTATGGAACCGTAAAGCGTTACGAAGTTGAGTTGCACAGTAAAGTATCAATGGCTTGGATACTCGGTTTGGGACCGAGCTTAGGATTAGTACGAGTACCAGGTATCGGACTAGTGTACAATGAATTAGCAAGTGGAGTTCCTCATATCTTCTCTCACTTGATCACAAATCTTCCTGCAATTCATTCGGTTGTAATTTTTGTCCGCGTGAAGTACCTCCCCGTCTACACTGTACCTCCAGAAGAGCGGTTTCTTGTAAGGCGAATTGGACCCAAAGAATTCCACATGTTCAGGTGCGTGGCCAGGTACGGTTACAAGGATCTACACAAGAAAGACGATGATTTTGAGAAAAAGCTCTTTGAAAGCGTTTTTCTGTTTGTTAGACTTGAATCTATGACGGAAGGATGTATAGACTCGGACGAGTACAGCTTATATGGACAGCAGACACTGAAGTTTGGAGATTCTCAGTTAACCAAGAATAGAAACATGATATCCCTGAATGTGGACAGTGCCGTAACTTCGTCAGGAAGTGACGGCATTGTGCCTGCAACATCTCCAGAACTGATAGCCGCAAGCAATTTATTCAGTTCAGCTGGGCAGCAGACAAGTCATGAGATCACGGAGTTGGATGAGCTGGAGTACCTAAAAAGCTGCAGGGATGCGGGTGTAGTACATATACTTGGGAATACGATAGTAAGAGCAAGAAGAGATGCGAAATTCCTCAAAAAGATATCGATCGATTACATTTATGCTTTCTTGAAGAGGGTTTGCAGAGAGAATAGTGTAATATTCCATGTACCTCATGAAAGTATGTTGAACGTTGGCCAGATATTCTATGTATGATAAATGTATGTAGATTCATGAATACAAATACTTGTACTATTAGAACTTCATCTTTAAAGAAATCCTCCAAGCTATAGTTTTAACGTGTTTAAGATTCCATTCTTCGAATTTCTGTTACCGTGTTATGATTTCTCATTCCCAAGTTTTTTCTCAAACAAGGAAATGAGGAAAGGGGTGATTGAGAAGGAGAACTGGAGAAGAGATTAAGCCCACAAAAGACTAAGCCTAGTGATAACTGTGCCACATAGGCCCATTTTATTATAAACTAGAGGTAACCGCTTCGGCAATTTTAGGGACCGAACAATTATTTCTGCTTCTTCAGAGACGATTCTAGTTGGGCTGACCGACCGGAGGACCCGAAGGGAGTGAGTCTCTTTTACGGCCACCTTTTTGTAAAATGAAACCTCACAAAAATCTATTGAGCCATCCTTCTCTCACCGAGTCAAGCTCTGCAACTCGGAGATTAACTCAGTAAACGATTTTAGCCATTAATGCGATCCAATCCTTCTGCATGTCTATATTCTAAATATTATAGTGACCATTACAGTAGTTATTGCTCACCCTTCAATGTCTAAAGAAACATTATTACCCAAAATGAATTTAATTCAATTTTCAATCTTAGATTCCCTCTTCTTTTGTTTCTCTCCGTTTAAAAGCTTTCACTGTGTCTTTTTCTGTCTCTGTTTTTTGTTTTATGGCTTGCAAGTTCTGATTCCGCTCGAGTTTTTCTTATCTTGTTTAAGACCTTGGTGCTGTTGTTGCAGATGTTTGTCCCAGTTAAAAAGAGTTTTCTCGATTCCATGGCAACCTTGACGAATCCGTCTTCTCGATTAAACGATGATGTGAAGAGAGTTGCAGACCCTTTCTCTTGTTGTTTGAAATTTGTCAAAACCGCTATGACAAATCGAACACGTCTCAAATCGTTTTGAACAAGTAGAAAGATAAGAATCCTGAAATCCTCTATAAATCCAGTTACTATGTCATTCAACTGCATCAACATCTCTGAGTTCTTACAAAATCAACCAAATTCATCATCAGCTATGGCTTCTGAAGATATTAACAACCTCACCAACCAATTTGACACTGCTTCAATTGACTCTTCGGAGGATATCAGGCATGTTATCACACTAGTGGAAAATGGGTGTTTACCGACCCATATCAGAAACCCCCAGTAACGGTAGTTGAGCCGTTGACCCTTAAAAGCGGTCTCTGACATAATAAAAAACCGAAAAAATTATGGGAGCTTAATTAGCTGTCTCTGAATAACAAAATTTATTTACCATTTTACCCCTCCTACAGCTCCGATTCAGAGACCCCTGGCCGTGAGCTGCAGTTCTGATAGTTTAGGTGAGCCGGATATTTGCCGCCATTTCCCACGGTCAAGATCTTTCTAACCTATGAACGGCTGGATGACAACTTCGTTTTCATCGATCCTATATAATTCCCTCCTCTCTCTCTCCACTTCTCCTTCCCCTTGCATTTCTCTCTCTCTTCGCTTCTCCTTCCCTAACCTATCCGCAACAGAAAAACTCACCTCTGAAATCTCTCACCATGAATCAGAAATCCACCATTAAATTTATCTAATTACCGAATGGAAACTCGATTAACCTTCTACGTATGTGAATTAGTGCTTTTATGGTTTGATTTTCTAAACAAAATCAGGTACAGTAATTAGGGTTTGAATTTGAGTTTTGAATTTTTTTTATTTTCTTTTAACTTGTTTTGCAATTTGTTTGATTATCTTCATTGGGTTCTAATTATTTATCGTTTTTTTGTTGATTTCAGTTTGATCTCTTAGTTAGGGTTTGAATTTGTTCATCAGGTACATGTATGTTTCAATTTGAGTTTTAATTTGTTTAATTTCTTTTAATTGGAGCAGCTTTTTGGTTGATTATCTTCAGTGGGTTCTAATTATTTATTGTTTTTTTTGTTGATTTCAGTTTCATCTCTGAGTTAGGGTTTGAGTTTGTTCATCAGGTACAGGTAGGCTTCAATTTGATTTTGAGTTTTTTTTAATTTCTTTTAACTGGAGTAGAATTTTGGTTGATTATCTTCAGTGGGTTATAAATATTTATCATTTTTTTGTTGATTTCAGTTTGATCTTCAATAGCTTAAGTTGCAGGAAGATCTTCACATGTATAATTTTTTTTAATCCCCTTCGCTTCTATCCTCTTTTTGTACAGCGACACAAAAAAAAAAATCCTTCCTCTCTTTAACATAATAGTTGAATAATTTGAAAATCTAATTTTCTTGTTGAACTTGAGCTTTGGATAGGTGAAATGGTGAAAACCATTCGTTTTTAAACCGTACCAATCAAAAGAAACGGGTGAAACTATTTATGGAGCAGTTTCTTTTTTCATTTTTTCTTTTATTATATCATATTAAGCTCCAAAACTGAAATTTACTCTCCAAAACTGAAATTTGAATATTGACAACAGGGTTCAAACTAATTAAAGGTGTTGAGTTTGAGCTATTCGAGGAAATTCTTAACAACGTTTTTCGTTTTCAGTCTTGGTTCATTGTCGTAAGCCAAATCATTTATTGTTTTGTTTTGTTTTGTTTGTCTCTCATTGAATGAATATATTCTGTTTGTTAAATGTTCCCTAAAATCCATCGTTCTTCTCCTACAGTATTAGCAAAATGTTGCATAATTTACGCGTTTCTTTGTTAACAGGCTTCTGAAATAAGTATGCAGTTAACTTGTTCGATAAAATTCTACTATGACTTGCAGGGACAATCCTGAATTATTTTTTCCCCAAAGTGAAGGCAAAAAATGTTGCCCCATTCTAATATTTGTTTTTGATAGAAATATGAAATTCATATCAAATTTCACCGTATCTAGGCAGACATATTAAGAACAACACACTAGTTCCTTGGTTTTCCAAGTTTTGGGACGGAAATATCTATGTAACAGTTGATTCAAGGAGCACAGGGGTGCCTAGTTTGAAACTATTAACTCATTGGATAGACGAAACACATCACATTTCACAAAAGTATCTATAATATTGTAGGGATAAATATTATGATAGAATGCTTGATGCCTTATAAATATAATGATAGTATTTGCATAACTTGCAAGTGATAATCATTTTGGGCATGTGTACACGTGAGAAGGGTATAAAACTGCGCTTTTTAAGAAAGTGGACAGAGGATACTCCTGTGGTTGTCACTGCCCAGATAGTCCATTTGGACCAAAAGTGATAATGTCACTTTCGAAAGATATAATACAGTTAAGGTGCTAAATGAACAGTCAAGGAAGAATGAGATACAAATGTTCTGGGTAATTTATCATTTATGCTCTTGGATTAGGATTTTTTGGTGTACTGGGAAGTTTTTTCTTGATCCAAGGTATTGGGAATCAACCTGAAGGGCATGAAATGCTTAAAGTTTTTCTAATATACACTTGGCTTCTCATGCCATGAATTTTTTACTGAAATTTCCAATTATCTATCATTAGCATAAATTGTTGATTACAATTTGTGTAATTGTGCCAGTGAGAATTGTTGTTTGGATGTTCTTTGACTACTTGAAATTCTGTAGGTATAACCTGATTGTATCGGTTTACAAAGACATGCACTAGAACTAACCCTCAAATGGTGTCACTCACTCATTTTTTTTTTAATTCGAATGCATCATAATCATGTGTAGGTTCATTCCATTTGTGTAAAGACATATTGAATTTCTTATGTTTTCTTATACATGACCTAGAACGTAGATTCTCTTATGGGACATTGGATTTGAAATGGTTCAAAAATGATATAATGGATATCTAAGAAGCATTTTTGACAGATTGTTATATCTAACTACTACTGAAGTGTTGTTTATGTTCTTTTGAGGAAATTTGTTTTCAAGTTGATGAATGGTTACTAAGCTGATGTTGATCAATTTGTTTTTTATTATGCACAGAGATGTGCAGTTTGGGAGAAAGGCAGGTCTCGTATCGGAGGGGAGCATTGTATTATTAGCAACAATTGTATGGCGAAGACTACCATGTTGAGTTCCCATTTTGAAGCCCTGTCCAAATGACATGTATCTTATTCCTTCCATGCTGTCACAACTCTCAATTGTGAAAACTATGTAAGGTTCACAACTGTGTAATTTCTGAATAAGGTTGTACTATGTTTCTTGTTTAACCTAAGTTATGTTAATGTTTGTATTATGCCGATCCATGCTTTTAGATGTACCAAATAAATGATTGATCTATGCAATGCTGTTTTTATTAGGTTGTACCATGTTTGATGGTTATGGGTTCATGGATAGTTGTCTAGGTGTAAAGTTTTGTTATCCTGCAGGAGCAAGAACATGTAGTTTTTGGTGTGTAACAGTGTTGGTCCATTTTAGGCTAATCAGTGGTCTTATCTATCACCGTGTAGGTGTAGTTCCTAGAAATTGTAGATTTCATTCTGTGAGTGGAATAGTAAAGGATTCTTTTTTTTTCATGGAAAAGTAGCGTATCTTAACTTTCAATATCGAATTTCCCTTACTGAAAAGAAGTATACACAATATTTTCATTGTGTATCTTAACTTTCAATAACTCCTTTGTCAACTCTTAATTGTTCCATCCAAACCTTGAAAGTATCGGTACTTATAGGTATGGACGCTCATAAATTTGTGTTGTGTTTGTAACAACTGTTGAGTGGATTATTTTTGGTTGCTTTTGGACAAATGGCCGAATCCGTAGTACAATATCTCCCCTTCTAGTGCATGTAAATTTCTCCTTGACCTTTATCTCTTGTGCCAAATTAGGATTTATTTTCCCTGGAACCATTTGAACATTTTAGTTTGTCTTGCCAATCAATCCAACAATAGCAATAACTGACCCATCTCGACATATTAAGTCAGAGTTAAGAAGAAAAAAATAAGGAAGTTTGTTGGTGATATTATAATGGACGTCTTTAATCCAGTGTAGTACGTAACCACCATGTTTCGGTAAGACCAGTACACTTCGGTTCATATAACCATTAATGCTTTACTTATTAACTAAATTAGCAGAAAACTTCAGTTCCATACTTGTAAGGTTTTTGATTCTATAACATTACCAGTTGTATAACTTTTATGAAGCTATTTTAAATATCATCTAATGTCATATATTGTTCTCTATCTTCCAATTCTTTCTGATGAACGAAGAATTACATCAATGTATCAGGAAAGCATTGTAGAAGCATTTTGCCAGAGAATATTCAGTTGGAGCAACAACATCAAAATATTTTATGTTTAAATGAAATTTTATTCTACAGTATTTCCTTAATTGTAGCTGATTCTCCTTTTATTTTGTAACAGCAACGTTCGACATGGAAGAGGGGGAAATATAAGGGATCACCACCAGGATCATATTGTAATTGGGTGACTTTTTGCAGGAAGGAATTGCAAGGTTGTGAAGGGATACAAATCCGGGCCTAGCACTAGCTGTACTAATAGTAAGTCTGGTTTTCTTTCTCCATGGCCAAGTTCTGATATTGTGTCTTGTAAATTTCATATTGGATTATTAATTGCATTTTCAAACTGTGTTTTCATATGCTTATCCATGTACGATGTCATTCACAACTGCCATCAAGAATGCTTCTTACTTGACAACTTACATACCCTTAGTTTCAGGCTCGTAAGTTTTTAGACCTTTTCTTTAGCTTATTTCCTCTTTGAATGTCGTATTTGTATCTATTAAGCTCGTGATTTACTCTAAAGTCTATTCCCATGTTGATAACCATCAAGAGTTTAAACATGTGAAATAGTCTTCTCAATTGTTCATTGACTATGTTATAGGCAGATTAGATTACTAAAACAGTTATGTGAGTGATAACTTATATTATGACAAAGAATATGAAGAGTATGATAATACCTTTTTATATTTTTATTGAAGAGGTCTTATTTGTAGATCCATAAAGCTCTTTATGCATCACTAATGAAGTTTCTGTGCTTAGGGCCTGCAGTGGTGTACTAAGATTTGTCATGGAAAGTGGCGACAAGGGTTTTTATGTTGTTTCCTTAACTGCAGAGTAAATTTTTCATCTTTGCATCTTGTATTATTCATGAATGTTATACATCCTTAACAAATTCTGAATTGTTGTGATTTGATATGTAGGTTCTCTTGATATCCTGGTTACTTTTGAGCTTACACTTTAGTGAGAGGCATGGTAGTCTCAAAGCATTTTTTTATATGTTTATTTTGGTTTGGCATCAGCTCTGTAGTTGTAACATTTCGATTCTTTCCTGTCACATGTTGTGGTAGTGAACTATGGTAGTCATTGTGTTGTTGTTGATTTTCTTTGCAGGAACGAAGTTCTTTGTCGTATGTGAACCAGTGAAACATCACATGGATGCTCTACTTGATATCATTTATGAAGTATCAGCCAAGTTTATCGTCATTAGAGGAGCTTATCGTCTATTAGTTTAGCATCTTGTTGTAAGAACTTACTATCTAGCTTGCACATGTATTGTCTTAAACCATAATTTCATCTTTTTGTGTAATTTTAAACCCAATGGATAAAATGAAAGTATGAATGTGGAATTCTCAAGTTTGAATTTGAATTTCAGTTTGGGTTTCATTTGAGCTCCATTTGACTTTGACTTGACTTTGTTTGAGTTCTATTTGACTTTGACTTTACCTTGATCTTGACTTTGACTTGAGTTCCATTTGACTTGACTTGACCTTGATGTAGTCAGATTATCTCAGATTTATCCATTCAGGCATTTCAGCAAATCTGAATTTATATTTTTTTTTTATGTTTAAATATGAGACCCATGGCTAAGGGTCTGTACCTCGTTACTCCTAAAATCAGTCGTTATTTTGAGACCCACAGCTAAGGGTTGTACCAAACAGGGACGCTTTATCAGAGACCCCAACAAAGACGGTTGAAAATGGTCGTATAACTCGAATATATGACTTGTCCTGACGGTCGCGGAACTTCTGTTTTCCACTGCAAGATGCATCTCAAGGAGTAGGAGACTGAGACAAATTCATAAGCAACAACCAAGGATCAAATGCAGGACAAGGAAACTCAATGTTAAACTCTCTAAATTATATTTATTTTAAAACTCATTTACTTTTCACTCATCTCAGTAATTATTGTCTTGATTTCAATCCCAAAATGAAAATCCTAGCTTGGAACCTTCAAGGCCTAGAAAACAAACTAACTAGAGATCACCTAAAAAAATGCATATTCAATTATAGTCCTGACATCATTTTCCAGTCTGAAACTAAGTCCTCTTTAAAAAAAAAAAAAAAACTTCTTATCTTTTAAAACAAATGAAATATCCTAATACTTGGTGCAATGAGGATACAATTAGAGTAGGTGGTCTAGCTTTATTATGGAAAGATGGCTTGGATCTAGAGTTCATTCATAGCTCTAAATACATGGTGAATGTTATCATAAAAAATAATGAAGCTAACAAGGAGTGGTTTCTAACTTGTTTGTATAGTTCTTCTTATGCAAATGATAGACAGGTTCAATGGAGTTTTATTCAAGAAATGTGAAGAAATATGGATACTCCTAAGGTCATAATGGGTGATTTTAACTCTACTCTGTACAACTATGAAATACAAAGTTACTCAATCAACCTAACTCAATCCCATCCGATAATTGTAAACATTGTAACCTCGTTAGGCCTAATTGATATCCCATTTACAGGATGCCCTTTGACTTGGTCAAACCACAAAGATCAATTAAATCAAGTTAGAATAAGACTGGATAGAGCCTTATGTTTCCCTTCTTGGATGAATCAAAATCTCCAGTTACGGTTGGTAATTGAACTCTTACAAACCGTAACAATATCAAAATCTCCAGTTACAGTTCATATTTGAATTAAAACCAACCGTAACTCACATGAACCCAAATTTGATATTTTAATTTTCCTCTAAAACCTTAATTTTTGATAGGGGTTATCTTGTATCTTTGTAAACTCCTTGATGAAAGCATTTAGTTTCGTCTATATGATTGCATCTAAACAAAGTTGATATGTTTCTCTTTTGGTCATGAAGTATCTCTATGAAAAATTCATTAGGATCCCACTAGTTTTCGTATCTTTGCCAATTTTTATTGACAAAAAGGGGGAGAATTAATGTGTAGTTCACATTACAAATACATATGGTTTACGGATCATTATATAAGGGGGGGTGGTTTTCATGTGAGATAAAGTATTGACTAGGGGGGGTGATACATATCACCATAATGTTATTTTCAAAGTTGTGATACATTAAAATTTGATGATGTGTAATAATACTATGACACTGTATAACAATACAAAAACATTTTTTTTTATATTGTTATAGATATGGATCTTCAACAACTATGATCTTCAGTTGAACACCTTTAGAATCATGGAGTACTTGGAAGTGACGAAGATTTTGAGTAATGTTGAAGAACCAAGGAGATCAAGCATTTGGATGAGAAGCTACAAAGTTTATTTATTTTGTAATCCATATGTATTGATAGTTTTATCACTAAAATTGACAAAGTGGGAGATTGTTAGAGCAATGCTCGTTCGAACTCGCAAGTGTTTCTATCTCAAGCTTGTTTGTCAAGTTTAGTTGTCAAAACTATAAGTATTGATTTCTATTCTATATACGGTTAAGTCTCGGATTAGGATAGATTATGTAGTTGAGCTTTAGACTTCATGGCGTTCATCGATTGAATACGAAGAACTACTAAGGCGAGCTTGTGGAACTTCATCAACAAAAGGTATGTGGATACTTGAACTCATCTATCATTCAGAAAGTCTATTTCTACTATATCTCCTTCTTGAGACAAAAGTCGTATAACGATATAGTTTTAAATTTATACACTTTTGATATTTCGAGCTGAGTTTAACTCGCTTACATATTTCTCAAAATATGTGTTGGTAAGATTTTGCTTTAACCAAGTTCATCTTATGTTCTTGATGCAAGTCAAAAGATGATCATGTGGAAAGCGCCTTGTAACATCTTACATGATTTGTGTGAGACAGTCATTTGATGTAGACTCAGAATGTTTCGTATTGATCATTCGATTACTTGAAAATTTATTTGAAGTTAATAGTTTGTGTGAGACGGTTGTTTGTAAGGTAAAATTGTTGCTACCCCAAACACATAAATTTGTATGATGTTGTTGTTGTGAATCGATCGCTGCTTCAATCTTCAATTGAATAATGGATGGAGGGGGGGTACCTGCAAAAAACCCTCCGATGTTAAAGTCAGTTTTTTAGGATTTTTTATAGGAGTTTTTGTGGAATGAATTGCTTACCTTTTTGGTTGTAATTATGTCCATTTATATGTTACAGATTTGTTGTTTTGGTTGCAGGCATGAATTGCAGTAATTGTCCCTGCATGCCTATCCGTAGTAACTGCCCCTAGCATGAATTCCCTGCATGACGCCCTGACATGAATTCCCTGCATGACGCCCTGGCTTGAATTGAATTACATTCCATAAGCACACAGTGGGGCGTGGAAATCCGCTAGGTAAACAGAATGCATGCGGAATGATCAAGGTCTACGGAGCTAAACTGTGCCGAGCCACACAAAAAACTTTCATATGAATTAATCGCGCAGTTTTTATTAATCGTCGATTAGTAACGATTAATCGCCCTGATTGAATGGCCGGTGGCTTTAGCCCGTCTGCTCCCCCGTCAGGTGCCGTCGCCTATGAAGATGACCTGACGTCATCGTGACGCCATATGATGACGTCATCGCTGATGTAGTTAATGGCAACCCGTAATGACATTATAACTCTAATGGTATACGCTAACGGCGTTAGGATTTAACGAAAAATTCTGACTGTGTTTTAACTTAATGGAATATTCTGCGAATATTCTAACTTCGTCACCGTTTGCTGACGTTCTGATGACGTCATATTCTGACTGTATGCTGACGTGGCCCTAGTTGCTGATGTGTCTCGGTAACTGACGTGGCATAGGGTGATGACGTGGCACGGGGTGTTGATGTGTCATTTACCGGTTGGCTGTTGGCTGGTGACGTGGCACGCTTATGTGGAACTTGTGAGCCCATCTTGGAGTTCTTTGCTCATGGGATTGTGAGTTGAGTGTTTGTTAGTAAGGCCTATCTTAGCTTGTTGCGTATGGGCTTGCACATGAAGCCTTTGTAAGGCCTAGTTAGCTACATATGGCTAACCATGGAACACATCTTAAGCCCAATGAACCCTTCTTAGCTAGTAGGACGAGCTTTGTAGGCCTAACTTTGCCCATTTCTTTGTGTAGAATATTAAGGGTACAAACATCGCCCCTCTTAATCCATAAGCTTTTATGGGTTAAGAAGTTCGGGTTCCCCTTTGAATTTGCATTTTTATGGAGTGTTACATAATTCGCCCCCGGGCGAGCTGTCCGGAGTATTAAGCAACTCGCCCCTAGGGATGTGTTGATTGCGCTGGAGTGTTATATATCTTGCCCCCAAATGGTTGAGGTGATATACAACTCGCCCCCAGCATGTGTTTGTGTCATGCTGCTCAATGCTCGCGCAGGGGTGCACCTCCCTGCTGCATTTTGCTCGCGCATGGAATGAAAAAGTTGAGTTTTTCTACTATCTAGAATTCGCGCAGGGGGGAAATCCTGCTATTCGAGATGCGCGCAGAGTTTGAGATGTGTACATTTTCACATGCCTGGACAAATGAAAATGTTCGCCACATTTGTTGTTTGCCCCATACGATGGGGATAAAATTGAGATAGGAAAAAATGCTCGGGCTATGCATTCACCCTATCTGCGAGGTGTCAGAGACACTGCTGACAGTAGACTCGAACTGTACTGTTTCGTCATTTAGTGCTGACTGCGGATTTGGTCATCTGCAACAGCTTATACTTAACACGAACAATTTTGATAGAGTACGGAATACCAAAATAATGTTGAATTAAATTTCTGAATTGAAATAACAAGATAAGTACCTACTGCTTCGACAACAGCTGCCTCGTTAAAACCTTTGCGTGGAAAACCCAGTGGGATAAAACCATCATAAAGGAAAAAAAATGTAGTACAACAGGATTTGAAGCTACTCCTAATGATAAAATTTCTTCAAGTGGAATGAATTCCATGGCTTCCATGGTTCACCATCTTCAGTACCGTCGAGGTTCCTTAGGTAGTAAGATCCACGAGATGCTGGCCTATCCACTATGTATGGACCTTCCCAGTTTGTTCCAAGCTTCCCACAGTTTGGTTCCATTGTGGCTGCTCGGGTTTTCTTCAAGACATATTCACCAGGCTTGAATGACCGTTCTCTGACTTTGCGATCATATCTCATCTTGATTGCCTGCTGATATCAGATGAAATTCTGCAAGGCGGTTTCTCTCTGTTCTTCCAACAATTCTTAATCTAGAGCTAGTATGCTGTCGTTTTCCCCATATTTGACAGCAGGAGTTTTGGTAGTCTTCAGCTGAACCTCGGTGGGTATGACTGCCTCTGTTCCATACGCCAATGTAAATGGTGAAAATCCAGTGGATCTTTTCGGGGTTGTTCGATAGGACCATAAGACTCCAGGGAATTCTTTGGTCCATTTTCCCTTCGCCTTCTCCAACCGTTTCTTGAGATTGTCCATAATTACGCGGTTGGTCGCTTCTGCCTGTCCATTGCTCTGAGCGTAGTAAGGAGACGAGAAATTGTGGCGAATATTCAGTCCCTTGCAGAAATCTTTGATCACCCCGGAGTCGAACTGTTTACTATTGTCTGATACTATCGCGTCTGGGATTCCAAATCTGCAGACGATATTATCCCATATGAATCTTTTCACATCGTATCTGGTAACATGTACCAATGCCACTGCTTCGACCCATTTGGTAAAATAGTCAGTAGCAGCTAACAAGAATCTGACGCCTTCAGGAGCTTTGGGAAGCGGTCCAACGATGTCTAATCCCCACATAGAGAAAGGCCAAGGACTAAAAACTGGGTGAAACTCGTTGGCTGGCCTTTTCGGAATCGGTCTGACTCAGTGACATTAAATCCTTCGATCTACCTATTTTTCACTGATTTCAATCTTTAATTCAGGTGTTTTTCAATTCATCACAAATGATTGGTGTTAGAAAAACCTTTCTTCGGCATCATTAATTAGGTTATGTCGGAATCAATAGGTCAAAAATCTAGTGAGTTTTCTGGAGCTTCGTCGAATCCAGAAGAAATCTTAAAACTTGGTGAGGGTAATCAAACGAATTCATAATTTGTTACTTATATTTCAGATGAGGATATTGATGAAATCTTGGATGAATTGAAATATAGCTTAGTTGGGAGATTAGATCTGGTTCAAATAAAATTTGGTGTTGCAGAAGCATCTCTAAGGAGACAATGGAAACTTTCAGGTAAAGTTCAATTAATACCCATTGGTAAAGGTTACTTTATAATCAAGCTTGAAAATGAAAATGATAAAAACTTAATATGGAATGGTATATGGGAAGTGGAATCACAGGAGCTTAAAATTAGACTATGGGAAAAAAAATTCAACCCACAATCTCATAAAACCTCTCTAGCATATGTTTGGGTTCAACTCCCTGGATTGAGCATTGAGTATTGGAAGGAGAAAATTCTTATGAACATTGGAAAAGCTTTGGGGAGACATATAAGAGTAGATGAGGCAACCCTAAAGAAGGAAGAAGGTTACTATGCTAGAATTCAAGTTGAAATGGATTTAGCAAAAGAAATTACTAGCAAAATTTGTGTTAAATCTAAGTATGGTGTATTTGAGCAAGAGGTTAATATCCCTAGTATGCCAAAGTTCTGTTACACTTGCAAGATTGTTGGTCATCATACTGCAGAGTGTAGAAACTTCAAAAGGAAAGATGAGGCTCCATCTAATAAAGGCATCAAGGAAACTGAGAAAGTGTGGAGAGTTGTGAATAAGAAGAAAACCACACATACTGTGGGTTTTGATAGAACTCCAGAACAACCATCACCACCAATAATATCACCAACTTTGAATACTACAACTCCTTCTAATAACTACAGAATTTTGGAACCATATTCAAGCTCCTCTTCAGGGATGCCAAGGGTAACACCTCATTCTACAGAGCCCAATAAGTCTGGAAAATTTCAGTTACTACATAATTTGAATGAAGAATTTTATAACTCTAATATTGAGTTCCCAGCTCTATTAATTGAAAATATGTTAAATGTTGCTGCTGGTGCACCAGAAGTAACAAAGAGAAGTAAAATCATTCCACCAATTGGAAGGTTAGTTATTGAGAAACCTAAAGTGAAGTAGAAACCAGTGGTAATTACAAGGCAAGCTGCAAATATGGACTTGAGAAGTACTTCTTCCCAATCCCATACTTCAAAATGAGAATTATTTTTTGGAATCTCAGAGGCCTGAGAAGAACAAGGGCCAGAGATAGTCTTAGAATTTTAGTTAAATTTTTTAATCCTTCAATTGTTGTCATTGCAGAACCTAAAGTGCAATATACTTCTGATTTTTCAAAAAATTAAAGTTACATGGCCTTAATTTTGAAGCTATCCACAACTCAAAGAATGGGGAGAGAGGAAATATATGGATCATGTGGAGTGCTTATATTCAGAAACCAAAAGTGGTAATGTCTTCTGAACAAGCTATTATTGTGGAAGTTGGAGATACTTTAATAACAGGAATTCATGCTGCTACTTTAACTATAAAAAGGAGAAAATTATGGAATGATCTATTATCAATAAGTGTGATGGATAAACCTTGGCTGGCCATTGGGACTTTAATACTATTATGAGAGAAGAAGAGAAGAAAGGTGGATCTAAACCTATGCTTATTTCTATGATAGAATTTAACAATTGCCTTCACCAAAGTGGGTTGATACAAGCTCCAAAAAATGGTGTTAAATTTTATTGGTGAAACAATAGAGCTGGGAAAAGAAGAATTGTTTGTAATCTTGACAGAGCTGTCTATAATGAAAAATGGTTGGAAAAATTTCCAAGTTGGGGTTATAAGGTTGGAAATAAAGGTATTTCTGATCATATTGCTCTTATAAGTGGTTATGCAGAGATTCCTAAACCAGAAAACATACCTTTTAGAGCACTAAAAGCTTGGAAGTTACACTCTGAATTTCTGAGTATTATTTCTAAATCTTGGGACAAGGTTGTCGAGGGTAACCCTGCATTTGTATTTATGAGCAAACTAAAAAGACTGAAAAGGGATTTGAAGGAATGGAACTGGTCAGTTTTTGGGGATGTCAGTAAAAATCTTAAGCAAGTAGAAGAAGAGGTTATGAAAGCTACATTAGCATCAGATAGTAATCCTTCAGATATTACTTTATTAAATAATCTGGTGACTTTAAGAGGTAAACAAGAAGTATTAATCCAGCAACAAAGGGAGATAATTCAACAAAAGTCAAGGGTCAATTGGTTGAAAGATGGAGCATCTAATTCAAGGTATTTTCATATTCAAATGAAGTTAAGACAAGCTCATAGTATGGTTACTGAACTTGAAAGTGATGAATGTATAATTATCACAGACCAAAAAGAAATTGCAACTGAGTTGGTTAACCATTATGAGTCAAAATTCAGATATCAAGAAGTTAATATAGATGATTCATTATTTTCATGTGCTCCAAAGGTAATAACAAGTGAAGAGAATAATATGATAAATGGAATTCCATCTGTTGAAGAAATTAAAAAGGCAGTATTTAAGTTAAATCATGAAAGTGCACCAGGTCCTGAGGGGTTTGTAGGGTGGTTTTATAGGTATGTTTGGGAGGTTATTGGTCCATAATTCATAAATGAAGTCCAGTTTTGTTGGAGAACAGGGTTCATACCTGAAGGACTAAATGCAAATTTCTTGAAACTATTGCCAAAGGTGAATAATGAAAAAAAAAACAAAACAATTTAGACCTATAGGGCTTATGAATTTCAGTTTCAAGGTCTTTACTAAAATTTTATCCTCAAGATTGGAGAAAGTTATAGACAAAATGGTGTCTCCTCAACAAGGTGCATTATAAAAGGGAGAAAAATTCAAGAGAAGGTTGCTATGGCCTCTAAAATGATAAATGAAATAGAAACAAAAAGAAGGGGGGGAGGGGGCAACTTTGGTCTCAAACTTGATATTACACAGGCATATGACTCACTCAGCTGGGATTTCTTATTCCAAGATTTACATAGGTTTGGTTTATCTGACAAATGTTTGCATTGGCTACAAGTTCTTCTTCAGTCTGCAAGAATCTCAGTGTTAGTAAATGGGGGACCTGAAGGCTATTTCCAAGTTGGTAGAGGCTTGAGACAGGGTGATCCTCTGTCACCCATGCTTTTTATACTAGCTGAAGATGTTTTGAGCAGGAATATTACAAAAATGATACAAGAAGGTAGTTTAAAAGCAATGGTGGAAAGAGGTGGAGTAAAGCCATCACATATTCTGTTTGCTAATGATATCTTTCTATTTTGCAATGGTGATAAAAGAAATGTGAGAAAACTAATGTGCTTATTGGCAAAATATCAAGTTGCATCAGGTCAACAAATAAATCTGGGAAAAAGTAAATATTTCATAGGTGGAACCAGTCAGAGTAGAAGAATACAAATATCATGAGAGTGTAATGTGAAGCTGGTAGATTTCCCTGATAAATATTTGGGGATAATGTTGACTCAAGGAATTGTTAGAACAAATCATGTTTTGCAGGTGGTGGATATGATGCACTAAAGTTTAGCTGGATGGAAAGGTAAAGTATTATCTTTTCAAGAAAGACTTATCCTAGTTAAACATGTTCTTGGTAGTTTCCCAACTTACTCAATGTTTGTATACAAATGGCCAAAGAAAGTAATAATGGAGTGTGAAAGAATCATGAGAAATTTGTTGTGGTCAGGAGACCCTTCTACAAGAAAGATGATTTCCCTGAAATGGAATAAAACATGTTCTCCAATAAAGGAAAGTGGCCTTGGTCTGAGAAGAATTGATATCATCAATAAAGCTATGCTAATGAAGCTGTTTTTGAGAATACAGAATGGAACAGATGAGTTTTCAAGATTTTTTCAAGGAAAGTACAAGAATAAAAAGAGGGAGTGGATACAATATTATAAAAAATCTTCAATCTGGCCTAGAATAAAATGGATTATTGAGGGAGTAGAAGAACACTCAAGATGGATAGTTGGTGATGGTAGTAAAATCTCTGTGTGGAAAGATAGATGGGTCAAGAATTTACCATTACAGGAAATGTATCCTGAAAATGCTTTTATGTTGCAGTTTCCCAATATGATGGTGGATGACCTTATTCTTGATGGTGAATGGATAGTCCCTACAGAAATTATGACAATGATATCCATCAGGGAATTACCAACTATCAGTGGGGGAGTAGATAAAAAAGTGTGGACTTGAACTATTACAGGACAATTCACTGTGAGTTCAGCAGTGGAAGCTTTAAGAGATAAATTCCAAGAAATACCTTGGACCAGAAAGGTATGGCACAAGTCTATTCACCCTAGAATTGCTAGTAATATATGGAAACTAGGTAGAAATGTCTGTGCAACTGATGAGAATATGAAAAGGAGAAAGTTCATCTTGGCTTCTAGATGCATTTTGTGCAAAAGAAGTGAAGAGAATAGAGAACACCTGCTCTGGTTCTGTGATTACAGTGAAACTCTTTGGAATTGGTTGGGGGGTATCTTTGATTTTAAAAATCCAAGAACTTTTGAGGATATTTTTCAAATAGCTAAGAACAAAAGCCCAGCTATTCAAGAATTATGGATATTAAGTGCTTTGTGCACAATGAAGGAAATCTAGTTTTTGAGGAATGAATGTACATATGGGAATGGAAAATGTAATATCAATATTTATAAACTGAGAATCATGTAGATCATATATGATAGTGAAGCTAGAATGAAGACTCAAATGTGGAATAGTCAGTATGACTTACAAGTGCTCAAGTTTTTTGGATTGAAAACAAGAAAGGTGAAGACTACCAGAATCAAAGAAGTGTATTTCCATCTTCCAAGTCAAGGGAAGGTGTTGCTTTGCTATGATGGAGCATCTAGAGGTAATCCAGGCTTGGCAGGATATGGAGTATTTGGGAGGAATCACAAAGGGGATTATTTGATAGCAATATCAGGGGGGATTGGTGTATCTACAAATTATTATGCAGAAGTATTTTCCATTCTTGTAGCAGGAGAGTGGGCAGTGAGTAAAGGCTTAAGAGAAGTTATTTTTAGAATAGATTCACAACCAGTTCAAAAAGCATTTCAATACAACAAGGTTCCATGGTTTGCTATTTCTAGGTGGGAAAAGATATATACTGCAGTTATATCTTGGAGTTTTACACATAGTTATAGAGAAGCTAATCCATCTGTTGACAAAATGGCTAAAAGGGGTGCTTTGTTGAATTGTGGTGAACAGAGAATTTATGAAGAAAACCCAGACTTTCTGGGCTGTCTAGAAAGCTCAAATCAAGCATTTTTTAGATTCTGTTAAGTTCTCAATGGGCTTTTGTTTTTGTTATTTACTTTTAACCTTTTTGGGCTTGTAATTTTGTAAACTTATTTTGGTTCTAATAAAATTTTATTGTTTAGCAAAAAAATGGCCTTTTCGGAATCGGGGCGTGTTCTTGGCAGGGCACACATTTCTGC
Source organism: Papaver bracteatum (assembly GCA_023529315.1). Classification (NCBI taxonomy): domain Eukaryota; kingdom Viridiplantae; phylum Streptophyta; class Magnoliopsida; order Ranunculales; family Papaveraceae; genus Papaver; species Papaver bracteatum. The sequence continues at coordinate 92,594 of JAJJWX010000400.1, read as the reverse complement.
GCATACTCTTTAGCGTCCTTCTGCATGTACGGCCAGAAATACCCCTGGGTAAGTATCCTATGCGCGAGACTGCGCCCTCCAGAATGGCTGCCACAAATTCCTTCATGAGCCTCAGCCAGTATCAGTTGTCCTTCCTCGGTTGATACACATCGCAAAAATGGCTCCAAAGCTACAGGTTTGCGGTATAACAGCCCTTCGATCATTGAGTATCTCCATGAATTCTTTTTCACCTTTGCAGCAAGTTTCTCATCTTATGGGAGTTCACCGGTTGTCAAGTACTGGATGTAAGGTTGATGTCAGTCTGCAATGTTTTCAACATGACTGCCTGAATTATCTGTCACTGGACTATCAACATCCATATCATTGTCGATGTTCTCAACATCCCCCCTATGCTGATGTAGCTTCCCTCTCGCCCCCACTAGCGTGTTCAAGAGCCAGAACAAAGTGGCTGTTGGAGATGCTAGGTAACTCTTGGAAATCTACCACAACGAAACGGGAGGTATCGGTTTCGACTGCGGAAGAAAGATATGCTAAAGCATTTGCATGCCTGTTCTCTAATCGTGGTCGCTGCCCAATAGAGAATCGTTCGAGATCATTTTCCATCTCTCTCATATGATCCAAATACAGGGCCATTCTCTCTTCCTTTGCTCTGTAGGTCCCCAGAAATTGGTTAACTACCAGCATGGAATCAGTCACCAGCTTCACATTCTTTGCATTTAACTGCTTGACAGATTTTAAACCGATAATCGCAGCTTCATATTCAGCTTCATTGTTTGATGCTTGGAAACCTAGCCTTATCTCTTTCTCGATCCTCGAACCCTCTGGAGTAAGGATGACGCATCCAACTCCAGCATCACTAATGTTTGAAGACCCATCAGTAAATACGGTCCATAATGGTTTTGGTGTATCGATCTCCGCAGACTCGCCCCCGGTCTGCTCATTTACTGGCTCAGTGGGTTTGAACAACTCTTCTTCTTCTCTAGCAACTGTTTCTATATCGTCCACAGGAAAATCTGCTAGCAGTGCAGCCAGTGCGTGTCCTTTTTCTGTTCAGTTGCATCCTCTCCCCTATATGATTCTGGAGGGAGAGGATTTTTTAATTGCTATTTTTTCTCGACTCGCATGATCTGGTTGCCACTGACTTCTGAATTCTTGTACTCATCCATTGCATTCTCATGACATTTATGGGCGGCCGTCTGGTCTCCTCTAACCTTCACAACTCCTTCTGGGGTAATAAACTTCAGGCATTGATGATTAGATGATGTGACTGCACTGATCTCATGCAGCTAATCACGTCCTACGATCGCATTGTAGGGTGGTCAGTAATCCAGCAACAATAAAATGCCCAAGACGGACTTGTCATCCACTGTTATCAGTATCTTCACTTTTCCAATCTCCTTTGTAACTTTGCCGCTAAAACCAATAATTATATTTTCATCCTCCTCGATCAAGTTGTGTGGGATATTCATAGAGGAGTAAGCTCCTGAAAACAGCACACTCACTGAGCTTCCTGTATCTACTAAAATTCGGTGCACATGAAACATGCCAATCCAAGCAGTTATAACGACGACATCATTGTGTGGAGCATATACACCTATCATGTCTGCTTCAGAGAACTCGATATTTTTGCACCCAAGCTCCCTAGTTTTTGCTCCATTACCGCTGACAAAATCAATGTGATTTGTCAGGTACCATTCTTTCAACTGTCTGAGCTTTCTCCTGGTCTCGTCTTCCGATGCCCACCTGGTCATTGAATGGATCCTGGCATGACTGACGTTAATCACAGGAGCGTTAATCACATGTGCAGTTCCAAACTGACCAGGACCTTTCCCAAAGTCCATTTTCACGAACTCTTGCAGCTTTCCAGCATCGATCATTCGCTGGACCTCGATCTGTAAAGAGAGGCAATTCTCGGTATTGTGACCATGATACTTATGGAACTTTCAGTATTTGCTCCTATCACATTTATCATGTGTCTCATCTGGAAAAGGACGAGGGGGGCTCAAATCCTTGCTGATTTTCTCATACAATTCTGCAAGCTGTATGTTCAACGGTGTCAACTTCATATCCTGGAATTTCTGATATCCAGTTTCCATTCTTTCACTTTGGTTCTTATCTCGGACTTCTCCTCGGTCATTGTGCTGGCCGCTCGAATGGTTCTTCGATTTGTCTTTCTTTCCATCACTTGGATGTTTGGATGATCTGTTAACATCTCTCGTTTATCGATCTTTGGAATCATCTTCCACTAGAGCATATTTTTCAACTCGATCATACAGTCCTTCCAGAGTCTTGGGTGGTCTCTTTACTAAGGATCCATACACACCTTTTTGATCGTGCTGGTATGCTTGCTTGTAAGCCTCGATGAAGACTTGGTCGTTGGCACCATCCACGTCGGCCAATTCTTGCTTGAAGCGCCTAGTAAACTGTCTGATGCTTTCATCCTTTCGAATTGCAATAAGGAACAACGCATGGAATCCCTTCCGATCACGTCTGTTATATTTGTAGTGAGAGCAGAATTATCCAACCAGCTCATTGTAAGTACCAATCGAATGTGCTGGGAGTCGATTGAACCATTTTATTGCTCCTCCAACTAATGACTATGGAAACATTTTGCACATCAATTCATCACTGTGCTGCTACAGAGTCATGGCAGTTTCATAGTGCAAAACATGCTGATCTGGGTCATGTATTTTCTCATCGAATTCTGGCAACTTTGGAACTTGAAAATTCATCGGCGATCGAAATTCTATGATATTCAGCTTGAAAGGGGCTCCAGCAGATCGGTGCAACATGTCCAAGTTTTCTTCTCTGGATTGCTTTTTCGTCATTACTTTCTCGATCATCTTGTAGAGGCGAGCTTATGTTAATGCGTCCACATCACCATCTGAGGAACTGTCCTCCTGCTCATAATCTTGGTCCTCTGAAATATGAGTTTTAGGTCTCATTCTTTTCCTCTGCGGTCCAGCAGGTTATTTTGCAGCTCTTCCTTGCTCCGAACGAGCATAGTAATCCTGCGAAAATTCTCGATCATCGTGCCAATCTCGATCTTCATCCTCAATATTTCTGAGGCATTTTGAACTGATGTTGGATTTGGCCTCACTCTGATGAGTTGCAGCTGGCCGGGTCCTTCCTCAGTGTGGTAGTACATGCCTTCGTTTAGGTAATTCTCCAGTGGGTAACAGATTTCTCTATGGTTGATCACGATCGATCACCTCTCTGTTTGGTTTTGCATCTTGAGGGTCAATTCGACTTCCAAGGCGTTTCCATACAGACCGACTCCTCTTTTTGTTCAGATCACCAATCTTAGGTCGAGACTGGTTCTGACACTCCAATCTTAGGAGAGCATTCTCTTTCTCCAACTCGTTCAGCCGATTGCACAAGAATTCCTCCTCTGTACTAGGATTCGCGGTGCGTCCATCTCGCAAATCTTGTCAATCGGCAATCCTTCTGGATGGACTTCCAAACACATGCCCTATGTTTCCTCGAACTAATGGATATTCCCCATCCATTCCTTCATTCTCGATCACTGGTTGTTTTTATCTTCTCCGGTTTAGATCCGGATTTCTATCACGGGAACGATCTCGATCTCGTCCTCGATCCAGGGATGTGTCACGAGCATCATCTCGATCTTGATCACGATTTAGGGCACTTTCATGAGTACGATTTTGACCCTGCCTATTTCCTGTGGGTACTGCTGGGGTTGACTGAACCTCAATTTCGAAGGATGATTTGACCTAATTCTTTCTTGTTACTTATAATTCATGAATTTTAGTTCAATGGATATTGTGTAATCATCATGCCTTAGATGTTCCAACAATTTACTTTGTGCATGTCTTGAATTCCTTCACACTTGATATGAAATCTGTTTAAAATGAAAAATCAGGGTTTCATTATTTGTTTTGGTTTCCTTCCCATCTTGTGTTAACTCTTTAATTCATGTAATTATATCCTTTGGGTTTATGTTACTTTTGTTCAATTTTGGTTTTGATGAAATGATTGACTCATTCCCTTTCCACAATTGGAAACTCTAGATAAGAAAAATGGTGATTTTTTTAAATTTATGATGATGTTAATTCTTGATTGCATAGAAGCCTCACACCTTGTATATCATACTGTTTTCATAACTTATACCAACTCGTTTTGTTTCATCCTTATTATGATTATTACTTTTGTTTATCAATTTTATCTTAAAGAGGGGTTTCACAACAATACCAAATTTGTTAATTCCAACACCACATGAATTTTATTTTCTATTAGACTTAAACTTTTTTTGAACGTCAAGATTTTTCTACACAAATATGTATCCTTTTTATCCTTATTATCATTTTTATGTTAAAGGACACTCTCTCATCTTTCCAACGAGACCAAAATTTCCCAATTTCGTTGCCGAACGAATTTTGTATCAATCTTTGATTTAAGACTCCCAAAACTGAATTTTCTGAAAACGTGATTTCTTCCCTGTTTGGTTTAGACCTTTGGGCACACCTATCAAACCCATATTTGTTTCTTATCATTTTTATGTTAACTAGGGATTCCTTGGCTTTTTAAAGAGATCAAACTTACTGAATTTCATCACATATTGATTTTTATATGAATTTTGATTCAAGACTTTCGAAAAACTGAATTTTTCTGAAACATGTTCCTGCCCTGTTTGTCGAGACGATTCTGACATACTTAATAAATTCATTCCTTTGTGATATTATTTTTATGTTAAATAGGAGTTTCTTAGCTTTGCAACAAGACCAAATTTGTTCAATTCTATCACACAATGATTTTTGTATGATTTTTGAGTAAAGACTGTGAAATCTGAAATTTTCTGACGACGTATTCAAGTCCTAGTTTCTTTGTGAACTTTTAACTCTACAATCTACCTGATTATTTTTACTTATAAATTTTATGTTAAAGATGATTTTCTCTTGTATCCAGCAAGATAAGATTTGCCAAATTCCGTTACTTAATGCATTTTCTACAAATTTTAGATTAAAGACACTCAAAACTAGAATTTTCCCTTGATATCCATCTCAAGTTTTATATTTTACCTTGCTGTTGATGCTCAGGGGTTTGATAAGTTATATTTCGTTTTGGATATCTTATATTTTTAATGTTCTCTTGTAATTTTACTATCAAGTGATGAAGGAATAAGTTTGCGGGTTTATAAACAAGAATGATATCACATTTTGATACTTTACTTTTGTTGTTGAAATGCTTTATCGATTCTTGAGAATGTTGTCAATCTTAATGCCAATGCTTAATGCTTGTATTGAAGTAAGTTTTCAGTTATGGATGTTCACGAGGTTCTACAGAATTTGGTTTTTGATATTTCCTTTTTACTATCAAGTGATGGGAATAAGTTTGCGATTTGGAAACTAGTGGACTCTACTTTAGGAACGCTTTATCGGGCCTAAGTGGCACCCCACCAATGATTAATGCTTGGAAGATCGTTGGATGTTCAACGAACGATGGTAAACTAGTGGACTCTACTTTAGGAACGCTGGGGTGGCACCCCACCACCTCGGCCATGAGAATAGTAGAGTAATTTTATCTGAGAATAGTAGAGTAATTTTATCTGCATTTAAATGAATGGCATCTTACAAATGTTTATGAACAAATGCTTTACATTTACTTATGAATTCCAGATTCTAGTTTTATGCTCTACTGATGCTTTAAGCTTTTGACATTTTATCTGTATATCTTTTGATGCTCGATTACCGTTATACCCTCTACTGGGCATCTGCTCACTTGTTTTGTTTTGTTTCCACCCCCCCCCCCCACACACAGAGATAGGAAATGACTTGGTGTGGTAATCTGCGGATATAAAGCTTGGGACGCAAAGCTGGTATATATTTTGTTGTCCTTATATATATGTATGTCATGGCACTGTATTATTGGGATTGTGTTGGGATGTGGGTAAATATTTTGATTAATTCTCCCATGTTTAATTACTTAAATACTTTTGTAAGTTGCAGTTAGTTTTGTACAAAAATTTATATCATATGAACAAAAATCATTGAAGTAATTTCAGTCCATCCAGATCTTGGTAGTCTAATATCTCTATTTCTTTTCATTTCTTTTTTTTATGATTGAAAACCCACTTAAACAAGTTCTGTTAGATTTTTATAGACAAGAATGTACATTTTTTTTTCCTCTGTATAAATTCAGGCTCTACAATTGTTTTCTTTTTGTATTGAATCCTTTCCGTTTGATGTACCGTTTTATACGTATTATCATTTTAGACTTTCGAGTGACGGGACGGGTGTTTCTCCTTGCTGGACGGGTTGAAATCCAACCCATTGTAAGGGAAAATTCACCAGTCCGTCACATTTAGCCTCGCTCCTTTGCTATCGAGGATTGTTAACAGAATCTACCCTTCGTGCAGTTTGTTTGATTACTGCCATAACTCGATCTAGTAAAACACGATTATCTTTTCTCGAAACCCTTGGTCGGTTCCACTGTTTGTAAGGTAAAATTACTTCTACCCCAAACACAGAACTTTGTATGATGTTGTTGTTGTGAATCGATCTCTGCTTCAATCTTCAATTGAATAATCGATGGAGGGGGGGTACCTGCATAAAACCCTTTGATGCTAGAGTCAGTTTTTTAGGATTTTTTACATGAGTTTTTGTGGAATGAATTGATTACCTTTTTGGTTGTAATTCTGTCCATTTATATATTATAGATTTGTTGTTTTGGTAGCAGGCATGAATTGCAGTAATTCTCCATGCATGCCTATCCGTAGTAACTGCCCCTGGCATGAATTCCCTGCATGACGCCCTGACATGAATTCCTTGCATGACACCCTGGCTTGAATTGAATTACTTTCCATAAGCACACAGTGGGGCGTGGAAATCTTCTAGGCAAACAGAATGGGGGCGGAATGATCAAGGGCTACGGAGCTAAACTGTGCCGAGCCACACAAAAAACTTTCATATGAATTAATCGCGTAGTTTTTATTAATCGCCGATTAGTAACGATTAATCGCCCCGATTGAATGGCCGCCGGGTCCGACCACCGGCTTAGGCCGCAACCGCTGCTTCCCCGTCAGGTGTCGTCGCCTATGAAGATGACCTGACGTCATCGTGACGCCATCCGATGACGTCATCGCTAATGTAGTTAATGGTAACCGTAACGACGTTATAACTCTAACGGTATATGCTAACGGCGTTAGGATTTAACGGAAAAGTCTGACGATGTTTTAACTTAACGGAATATTCTGCGAATATTCTAACTTCGTCACCGTTTGCTGATGTTCTGATGATGTCATATTTTGACTATATGCTGATGTGGCACGTCTTGCTGCCGTGGCCATAGTTACTGACGTGTCTCGGTTGCTGATATGACACAAGGTGATGACGTGGCACGGGTTGTTGATGTGTCATTTACCGGTTGGATGTTGGCTGGTGACGTGGCACTCTAATGTGGAACTTGTGAGCCCATCTTGGAGTTCTTTGCTCATAGGCTTGTGAGTTGAGTGTTTGTTAGTGAGGCCTAGCTTAGCTTGTTGCATATGGGCTTGCACATGAAGCCTTTTTAGGGCCTATTTAGCTAAATATGGCTAACCATGGAACACATCTTAAGCCCAATGAACCCTTCTTAGCTAGTAGGCCACTAGTCCAAAACGCGGAATTTAGGACAGGCCAAAACCGTCGAAAATAGAGTTATATGACAAATATGATATGTCCTAATGTCTGTCATACATTTGGTGTACTATTTACTATAGGACAGTTCCTAATTGTCTAAAATTAACAACGAATATTGTTTGTTCAAAATTAACGACTAATGATGGATGTAGAAATTCTATAATTAGAGATTCAGCCTAATGATTCAGGTGAGTCAGGTTCAGCTGAATCTGATTGATTAGAAAAATATATTGTTTTCCTTTCTCCCTTTTTTTCCCTGCTTTGTTCGTTATTGTTTTTAGATAATACTACAGACAAGCCAACACATAAATTTTGAAAGAAAATGTGACCCATTCTATTAAAATTAACTTTTAATTCATTTAATTAACAACTCAACAATCCAAACATCTCTAAATTCAACATCAAAAGCTACTTCATGTTCAAAATAACAAAGTACAAAAAACAGTAAAAACTAAAAACAGTGTGATTTAACATCCAAGTGCACGACTTACATATTGCTTTGTCCATTCAATCGTCTCACTGGGATTAATATCTCCAAGTTTTCCATCTCCAACACATATAGATCCATATTGCTATCTGTAATTTCATCTATAAGGACTTCATAATTTTCATAATTTGGTGGTGTACTACAATTAACATGTCCAAGTGCAACTGCCTTCTTCTTTACATCTTCCAGTAAAGGATGACGACCTTTCAAAGATCCAAGCTCCACTTCTGCAAGTCACTGCAGAGAAAAGCATACATAGGTCAGAAAACTTGGTGAGAATCTAATTAACATTAAATCGTAAGGTACCCACTGGTAGAGAACGTAGTGGGCATATAAAACATGCTTAAAACGACAAGGTAAAGGCAGTTAAGCGTGTTACCAAAACATACATCCAAGAGAGACCAAAACAAGCTGAGTAATCTGAGCCAGATGAACAAAGTTGACATTAAAGAAAATAACTAAGATTACATATAACATATTCATCCACTACATTAAGGGCATTACCTTTTTAAAGCATCACGAAGAAATGAATTCGATACTTTTAATATCTAGATTAGTAAAAGCTTATCACCTCGAGGACAACCCTGGACCATGATAGCGCAGCTCTCTCGTTAATAATACTAGAGATTACATATAACATATTCATCCACTACATTAAGGGCATTACCTTTTTAAAGCATCACGAAGAAATGAATTCGATACTTTTAATATCTAGATTAGTAAAAGCTTATCACCTCGAGGACAACCCTGGACCATGATAGCGCAGCTCTCTCGTTAATAATACTAGCAGGCAAACGAAAACAGAGAAGCAGGTTTGTAAATGGATTTTCCAATATTGCACTTTTGGGAATAAAGAATGGTGGCCCTGTCCTATCGTCAGCCTAATAACCAATATGACCAGGGTAAGGACATAGTAATATCAAGTATAAATAACTGGACTTCCGAAAATGCACAAGCATATATGAGATTAAAGATGTAAAGCATTTTATTTTGGGAGAGTTACTCCAGAATCAGAGGGGTTCGTTTTCAGCGAAAAAAAAGCTTATGTATGGTCGTAGCCCATAAAACCCATATAAGGTAGCAATGCATACAAAATCAAAAGAGTAATAGTAAAGCTACCGAATGATACGCTTCATGTAGACTAGTACACGTACAAGATAAATAAGCAACTAAAAATGTCATATAAGACAAAACATTCCCAAGTTGGTGGAATCCTTGAGCATATTCTTCGCGTTATAGTAATAAATGCAAGACCTAAAACATAATCTGCATGTCATATACCCAAGGATGGAAGTATGATAATAATTCCGAATATATAACCATATTCCGACCAAGTATTGTTCTAGGAAACTGCTCTAGAAATTTTGACTATGAATGAACACAACTACAGTGATTCTGATTACGGTCATATACGACATCCAACTCAGGTACTATACATAAGAAGGCTCTTGGGAATTCATGGAAGACAAATTTTTGAGATAATCATGATATTGCAATTCAAGTAAAACAGAAAAGTAATCATGCAACCAAAACTCCAAGATAAATTCAAATGTGCTTGAAATTTTTACCATATATCTTGGTACTTCTGACCCTTGCCATGATGCAATCCGTAATGCAAGGAGTGCCTTGTTACCAAAAGGAATTGAAAAAAAAACAAAACAACAAATGAGTCGATACAAAATAAACAAGCATATCAAACCAACCAGACACAATAAATATCACAGAGTACCAAAACTGAGAATGATTTTGTAGTAACATAACCGGAATATGCTTAACGAAAACATTCTACTTTTACGATACAGTTAATATTGGTGTGAATTCTTATCAACTATGCACAGTTTTGTTAACTAAAATTTGGCTCTTTGATAACCTTGATTAGCTTTGACATATGATCCATTGGCCATTGCATAAGTAAATGTGGTACACAAGAGTGACTATGATAATTGTGGGTCCGGAGCCAAAAGTACATACTGTGGTGGAAGTAGCACTGTCCCTTAAGTAGTTGGAACCGTGTATTTCGTAAGTCCAGAAGGCAATCATTGTGCTGGTGAAATGAAATTAGCGGTCAAAGACGGTGACACAGATACTCCAACAACTCCTACTAGTCCTACCACTCCTGTCATACACCATCAACTCCTGCAACATTTCCCACTCCTACAACACCTCCTATTGATACCACTCCCACTACTCCTACAACACCTACTACTCCTACCACTCCTGCAAGACCCACAACCGAAGCTCTCACCTCAAAACCTAGCACGCCAAGCGGAACTGGTGCAGCAACCAGCAGTTATAATATGAATTTCATTGGGATTGCAGGTTCACTTTTGTTGGCTCCTTTGTTTGCAGTTCGGGCTAGCTAAGAAAGAGGCAGTGATGTGCATATGAATTACTGTCATATTTGTTTAGTGGATCCTTATTATGTAGGTAATTTATGCTATTTTTGATTGAATGTAGTAGCTAAGTATTCTGTGGAGAGTTCTATTATTGAAGGATCTTTTGGGTTCTTCCATCTATGTTTTATAAACAACCGCCTAGTGGAACTAACTAAAATTTAAACTGAAGGAAATCAAGAGGATAACATGCATCAGAAACGTGCAAAAATATAAAAATGGGAAGGAAAAAAATGTAAGCAACCAAGAAACTTCTCTGTTTTATAACAAACCAAAAGAAAAAAAAATTGGTTGGAAACTGTAATGCGAATGTCAAGCAAGTTGCTGGACTTAGATATAAACTAAATAAGCATACCAAACCAATCATACACAATGAAGATCACAGGGTAACATTTAAATATACATAACAAAAAGAAGAACCGATATTATCGCAAATCATTTTCACCTTCCCCTTAGTTGCCGGTAACCACACACATCTATACCCAAACTATTAAAATTATTGTTGTATCATTAAGCCTAATGAATAATCCCATACAGTTTGCATGTAAGGGCATATTAAAATAAAAATATCAACATATCTAATATAATAGAAACAAAAAATTGAAGAGATCAATAAAACCTTTGATGAATTATTGTCTAGTTCAACAGTTCTTCTAGAATTCTCCTCTGCTCCTCTTCAATCTCTAATCAAATACAATCCTACTCTGCTCCTCTTCAATATCTAATCAAACAAACAAATAAGAAATTAGATCTGGAAAATAAAACAATTATATTAAAATCACACGAATTTCAATCTCTAATCAAATACAATCCTACTCCGCTCCTCTTCAATCTCTAATCAAACAAACAAATAAGTAATTAAATCTGGAAAAGAAAACAATTATCTCAAAATCACACGAATTTCAATCTCTAATCAAATACAATCCTACTCTCTGCTCCTCTTTAATCTCTAATCAAACAAACAAATAAGTAATTAAATCTGGAAAAGAAAAAAATTATATCAAAATCACACAAATCTATACTGATTTGATGTCTCTATCTATCGTCCAGCTAGGTTTATTCATCTTATGAAGATTTCTAGTCCAGAAATATGCAACCATAAAGATGATGATTGATGAAATCTTCTCTATGTTCGTTTTTGGCATCAACCCACCACCACTTTCACCCTTTCGAGCTACATCTTTGTTTAGGAATTGTAATTGTAATCGGTTCAAGTTTCAGTAAAAATTGGGGTTTTAAAGAAAATTAAAGATATTTGCGTGATGAAGTTGATTATGTACGCTGATCAAGGTTAATGGTGGTGTTAAAGAAAAAAAAAACTCCGAAGAATCTAGTGGGGGGAGTTAGGAAGTTTCAGTTTTGATAAACACGAAGTTCCCACCGGTGTTATTCGGTTTTAAGAAGTTCCTAAATCTAATTAGAGGCCCTACGATTAGAGTGATCCAAGGGTTGATATTTTGATCCAATAGGGGTGGAAATATGAGGGAATGGGCGCAAACAGATAGGAAAATAAATTACAGGTTGTTATCGTTAATAATCACGCTTAAATTATTTGACAAATCCCATCTGTAGAATATTTAACTACATGCCTAATTCGTCCTTTTCTCAGATCCTGGACTAGTGAGGACGAGCTTTGTAGGCCTAACTTTGCCCATTTTTTTGTGTAGAATATTAAGGGTACAAACAACAGTTATTCCCGTCTTCCGAGAATGTTTCAATGATTGAAAATGGAGTTTAGAATGATTAACCATGATTGGATATGGCATAATGTGCGTACTTGCATATATGTCCATATCAGAAAACCATGGTATGCATACTCGTATGCGTAATTCTTGGTTATGTGAAAGTCCGGGAACCATGGTATGCATAGCCGTATGCGTACTGATTGGTTTTGTGAAAGTCCGGGAACTTAAGTATGCATACCGGGATGCGTACTGTCGTAAGTTTCAAGTTTCGGAATTTCAACTGAGGTTGGTGGTACACGTACCGGTATGCATACTGGCGAACCCAAACTTAGTCCGGCTACTTATGTATGCGTACCTGAGTGGGTTAAGTTCTCAAATCGGTTTATTCATGAACTAATACATTTATATATTAAGGAATGCAACATGTTGCAAACTGTGGCTATAATGTTCATGAATTGATTCAAGTGAATCAAAATCGATTTTGCTTCAATTGTGTCTTGTATTCTTCTACGAGAATATAAACAATTGAACAACTCCAAAACTAATTTTATTTGAGTCATTTGAACTAGTTGTGATTGAAATGAACAAGGTTGATGAGAAAGTATTCATATGGCTAACTTCGGTTAACTATTGTTGAACCAACCGTGTGCACATGTTTAGGTACGGTTACCCTTATCTAAATGAAAGCACATTGCATTTGTGTATAACAAGCTAAGTTCGATCTAACAATGAATATTGAATGCTTTGTTCCCAAGGTAACTTAGATTGCAAATTATGATTTGAAAACTATATAAAGGAGAACTCTAGCAACTGGGAAACCTAATACCCATACCTCTTGTGTGATACTAGTTGCGACTAGAGTCGATTCTCCTTTAACCCTAGGTTTTTTCCAAAACCCTGTAGGTTAACGACTTGAAGACTTCATTGGGATTGTGAAGCCCAATCCAACTATTTCTATGTAGTTGTGTGTTCTGATCTTGCTTTATTCTATCATGATTGAGTACTATCTTCTCTAAGATTTGCTCGAGATTTATTATCTGATAGGCAAGATGAAAAGTAGTCACAAACATCTTCGTCTCATCGTTTGTGATTCCACAGTATCTTATTTCGCTACCATACGATTAAGATTATTGTGAGGTGATTGATATTACTAGGCCGTTCTTCAGGAATATAAGTCCGGCGTATGAATTGGTTCTTGTTCACTTTGATTTATCAAAAATACGAAACAAAACTCATATGTATTTTTGTGGGAGACAGATTTATCTATTCAATATACTTTTCTGTATGAGACAAATTTGTTTATTAAAATCTTCGACTTTGGGTCGTTGCAACTCTTAGTTGTGGGTGAGATCAGCTAAGGGAATCAAGTGCGCAGAGTCCTGCTGGGATTCAGAGGCGTAAGGAGCACAATTGTACCTTGATCAGTGTGAGATTGATTAGGGCTCAACTACATTCTAGTCTGAAGTTAACTTGGAGTAGGCTAGTATCTGTAGCGTCTTAATTAATACATTGTGGTGTTCAAATATGGACTAGGTCCTGGGTTTTTCTGCATTTGTGGTTTCCTCGTTAACAAAACTTCTGGTGTATGTGTTGTTTCCTTTTCCGCATTATATTGTTTATCTTTATAATCGAAATATCATATGGTGTGTGTTGATCAATCATAGTAGAGAAATCCGACCTAGTTTGTTGGATACGACTTGATTGATTCTTGGACATTGGTCTTTGGTACCGTTCAAGCTATCTCTTTGTGATTAGGTTCACGGATTCAATTATGTAGACGCTCTAATCGCAAGAGATAAAGATATAACTCTAAGGTACCATTCCTTGATTTAGTTTAACTCTCAAAGTTGTATTGAGTTTGTTCATACAAATTGCCTAAGGAAAAAGTGGTGGCGTATTTTGGTACCCCATGTTTTCAATATTGGCTTGGCAATTGCCTAAAGAAAAACGAAATTCTCCATAGTACATGCCAAGCCATTTTAATTCTATAATTTCTACGTGTTTAAGATTTCATCCTTTGAATTTCTGTGATCGCCGACAAGTCGTGTTATGATTTCTGATTCCCAAAGTTTTTTCTCAAACAAGGAAATGAGAAATGATTGAGAACCAGAAGAGAGTAAGCCCATGGAAGACTAAGCCCAGTGATAATTTAGCGTTTTATAAACCAGAAGCCGCGGCTTCGGCAGTTTTAGGGACCGAACAAATAATTCTTCTTCTTCGGAGACGATTCTAGCATAAGGCAATGTCTTTTGGCACCAAGAGATATATATATATATGCTGGTGTCGGAAATTCGACAGAAAATCAAAGACCATTGTAGAGCTGGAAAACGGGCAAATGGGGCTGTCTTGTTACGGGTTATACGGGTTGCGGGTTAAAACATGCCAAAGCTTGCGGGCCGTTATTCTTCACGGGCTGTCATTTTTCCAACCCGCGCCCGTAACGGGTTAAGCTTGCGGGTTACGGGTTAGGCTGGTTTGTGGCGATTGAGTTGACTCATGAAACCGATTCGACATATTTTTGATATTTTGATTCAAATTCAATTCAATCAACACATTTAATTTAACAGTCACACTCTCACAAACAGAAAGACTCGATCTCACACTCACACCAAGGAAACCTTAATATCAAAATTACAAAACTTAAAAATAATTTGACACTAAGTATGCATTGAAACTTGAAAGGAACACAGAGTATACTACTAGTCATTGAGTTCCTCCAACTATTCAATATGCATCTGTCATTTGAAGCAAAAAAAAATCAAACAAAAGAAAAGATCAAGTCAAAAACATGGAATGTGCATACTGCATACCATGCTTTATATTGAATAAGTACGCATACTAACTAGAAGCGTATGAACTTACTTCCCCATCATCCTCCACTGCCCCATCATCACCATTGAGTGCACCACTACCAGGTTCAATGCCTAATTCATCTTCATGAATAATCCCATTGTCCTGATCCAACTCTTCTTTTCCTACATGTATAAAAAGAATCAATGTTACATATGATATTTAGACATTCAACTAAATAAAATATTCTTCTTCAAATGTCCCCAATCACGAGTTGAGTGAACCACTTAAGCACTTACCAATTCCATGTTCCCAGTCACGAGTTGTTATCAACGCCTCAGCATTTTCAGGTAATAAGGAACTGCGAAATCGATCAATTACCCTTCCACCAATGCTAAATGCAGATTCCGAAGCGACGGTTGAAATAGGAATTGACAAAATATCCCCCGCCATTCTTGAAAGTACTGGAAATAGTTGTTCCTGGCGTTTCCAATACTTTAGTATATCGAATGGTTGTTTTAAAGAACATCCATATATCTCGCTAAGATATTGATCTAACTCAGACAAATCAGATTGCATATCACCACCATTTTCCCCGTGATCTGAGATATTCTTGCATGAAACAAGCATATTTATGTAGCAACATCTGAATTTAGATTCAAAATTTGAATTGTGAGCAAGATTCATTAGTCACTGACGTACTGCCTAACCATTTAAGACTTACAACTATAGAAATACAGACATAATAATCCATAAAAAGTACCATAAACAAGCTTTAAAATTACCTCCATAAGCTCACTTCCTTGAAGGTCAGAATTCCCACCAATTTGAATACCCAAATTCTGAGATCCACTGTCGGAAACTCTTGAATTTGACAAGTTGTGATACTCATTATAAAGTTCTATCATATCACTACGAACAAGATCAACCTTATCCTCTAAGTGTCTCACATCAGGATATAACTTGGAGTAAGTAAATTTTAGAAACTTCATTTTCAATCTAGGATCTAACACAACTGCCATAGCCAATATAGGACTCAAGTTATCCCAATAAATGTCAAATTTTTCTTGCATAGTTTTTACCATGTTCCTAATGTATTGAATTCTATTTTTGCTTTCTTTCTTTAGTAACACCCGAACTTGACAAACTCCTTCAAAATATAGATTGGAAGTAGGGTACTACTACCAGAAAATTTAGTTGTGAGATCATAAAAAGTCTTAAGAAACTTTGTGACTACTTCAATTTGGTCCCATTCTTCATCAGTTGGACAATCTTCAAAGTCTGGATCCACTTCCTTCAAATGAGCGAAAACACTTTTATACACAAGACAACTATCTAGCATAAGATAAGTTGAATTCCATCTATAAAGAACAAACACTTGGTGAGTATATTATAAACAACAATAAAATTCTCTAAAGGTATAACAAAAGAAAAGTGAAACCCACCTGGTTTTCACGTCTTGACGAATACCCCTTCTTTCTCCTGACATTCCCATATTACCAACAATGTCCAAGAACTTTTGTTTTCTCACTTGGGATTTTTTAAGGGACTTTACTTGACTTTCTTATCTTGAGCACAAATTGATCAATCATCTCAAGTCCATCTTTTACAATAAGAGCTAAGATGTGAGCACAACAACGCACATGAAAGTATTTTCCCTTGTTAAACATGATCTTCTTTGCAACAAGTCTACTCTTCATAATTCTAGCACAAGCTCCATTATTTGCAGCATTATCCAATGTGATGTTGGATACCTTTTCTTCAATTCCCCAATCTTCAATCATTGCAAATAGCTTAGCAGCAAGGTTTTCACATGCATGAAGTAGTGTAAAGGGGAAAAGTTAAAGCATATTTATGCAGAAAGGTTATCACATGCACTAAAAATAAAATATCTCAAGACTTAAGTAAGTGCTTCACCTGTATGTGGTGGTGGAAGGGGACAAAAATTCAGGAGAAACTTCTTTAACTCCCAATTTTGATCAAGAAAGTGCACAGTCAAGCTTATATATCCAGTGGTCGTAACTGAAGTCCACATGTCTTATGTTAGACATATCCTACCTATAAGGGTAAGTCATAGTGTCATACATATCAGCAAGATTTGAAATTGTATAAAACAAAACATATGGATGATGGGTCCGTAAGATTTGAAATTGTGAATCATACCTGGAGCAAGTCTCAATTTGTTTCGAATTACTTCTTTTTGTGCTTTATGTTTTTTGACAACATCGGCTTTCCCAGTATTCCTTGATATTGGTTTAGCATCCTCATTTAAATAACTACATATGTTCCTAAATTCTTTCCACTCCACCACAACAAATGGAACATTTCTGGAAATGATTAATGTTGAAAAAAGATCTCGTAATTTCATCTGATCAACTTTGCGTAGGCGGGTAGACATCTGGTCATTCTTTGTAGATAATATCATCTTCCCTACATCATGAAACTCACGTTTATGGCACTTATGCCTCTTCATAGTTGAGGTTCCACCTTTCTGTCTCTCATATCTATATCCCTGGCCACAAGCTTTGCACACTCCCTTCTTTGAACCATCTGCATCAACTACGATCTCAAAATATTCCCAAACAGCAGATCTAAGTTTCTGTTTCTTTCCACCTAAAACTGATGCAGATGCACAACCAACAGTTGGAGAATCATTCATAGAGTCTATCATCTCAACATCATCATCCTCACTCATAACATCATTATAATGATCTTGTTCATGTACATGTACACTTGACATCCTGTATGGAGAATTTGAACCAAAAAATCAGTACATATTTAACAATATTTAGCATAACTTGCAGGAAATAAAAGAAACAGAGTAACAGACAACATACATTAACAAAATGACAAATTGGTAATTCAAATCAGTGAACCAACACCATTGTATCACTATCACAATTTCAAAATTTAAACATCAACACTGAAGATGCATAAGTACTATAAGTATGACAAAGATATCACTCACATCTAACTTTGTACGAAATCTACAGATTGAGAAAAACATCAAATCAACCTTTTAATACACCTTGTAACAAGAGGGGGTTTTGTGTTTAATTACTCTCTAATTCTATCATCAAATCAGAATAATTTTTATAGAAAAATAATCCTTCACAGTTCACATCAACTTTATCATGTATGAAAATTTCATAATCAAATGGAAAATTAGTATTGAGCAAACCAATATCAAGTTATCAACAATCAACATTGAGCAAAAACTAAATCAAAAAAAAAAAAATTAACATAAAATGAGATGTAAAAGTAAAACCCTAGAAATAGAAAATCAAAAATGAAAAAAAGAGGAGAATCTGATTAAGATAAAACTACCTGCCTTTGATCTTTAGATCTACGAGTTTTCAAGCTTTCTATTGCTTTGTCCGTCACCGTTAGGGATTCAGGGAAGGAGGGATTCGTCGAGGGAAGAAGAACTGAAGAAGGAGAAAGAAAAAAAAAGAAAGGAAAGACTTTTGCTAGGGTTTTTTTTTATATGACACGCGTACAGTGAAAGGAGCAGGACACGCGGCGTAATCTATGGGGGTGGGGATAGAGTCATGGGTTAACGGGTACACTGCGGGTTTCACGGGCCGGTGCGGGCTAACCCGTTTTTCAACAAGCCAACATTTCTCCAACCCTAACCCGGCTTGTTTAGAAACCAGCCAAGCCGGGCGCGGATTTTTACGGGCCGGGTCGGACCAGCTCGCAGGTTTTGGGCTTGATTGCTAGCTCTAGACCATTGTTTAGCTTTTTCATTTCCGACATTAATATGTTCCAAACAAAAAAACAAAAAAAAAATCTTGAAAGAAGCTTTAATCATAATCACAACAGATACTGTGGTACACACAAATTTATTAGCCTACAGCCATTAATGGCTTTTATTATCATCCCTATACTATATATATTGTCAAATGCATCTCGGTTGTTAGAAAGGTGTGGACTGAAAAATACCGCAAATCACAAATGTGTGGAAAACATATGAGTTAGTATTATAAGTGTACACCAACTGATTTTTGAAACATGAATATAACAAGTGCATGACTCTTTTTAACAGTTGATTAATTATACGAATTTTAATATTATTGCCTTTGTTAAACTCTCTTGGGGACCATCTGGATAACACTCGGTCACGGGTCACAATGTGCACGATGGCTAGAAAATCATACTAGATTTGCATCATCACTTCATTTCATGCAACACAAAAGAAAATAAACGTAGTTACATACCTTTGAATCCTTTTAACTACTGGTTCATGGCATCAGAGTCCTATCAGTGGTCCTCCAACATTGATTGATCGAGTTGAGTGAGCTATCATGTGCAGCGGGAAAAGCTAGCTAGCTAGCTAGTTTGGTCCCGTTTGCCGTACTATTTATTACTATATGCTTCCAACTCTTCTAATTTCCACCGGAAGTTAAACTTACTGATTTACAAATAATTTTGTCATCTAAAATCCATCCGTAGCATGTCCCAAATCTACCACTATGACCTAAAAAAATATGGTTTAGGTCTCAGAGTTTGTTCAATGATCTTGAACTTCCTATAATCTAGAAATATTCATGTAACCCGAATTCTTGCACCAGCATTCTATTACGTGACTTGAAAGATCATCATATAACCTAAACATGACGCCACAGTGCAAACATTTACCTATGACACCAAGTTCGTCCCGTGACCTAAAATCAATCGTTGCGACTAAAAATCTCCTGTTGACTTAGAACTTGCTACGTAATCCATACTTGGCCCATGCAATCCACCAAAATGGCCCCATGACCTAATTATGGCTCGAAATTTGTCATTGTAATTCGTCCATGACTATGATCAAAAAATTCCATGGCGATCCTAGTTTAAGCTTGGTTGTCTATAATCCCTGTGAAGTTTATAATAATCCCTTGATGACTCATAAAATATAATTTGTGATCTAAAATTTATAATCCCAATATCAATACTAAAATCTCAGTTAAACCCATTTAGCGTTTAAAATCTTAAACTCATAATCCAACAAAGTGGCGTTTAGATACTGGAAGCAAAAGTATTTATGTTTCTAGAAGTTGTTCCGAACTCTTATATCCAAAACCGATTTCTTGCACTTTGATTTATAGAATTTTTTTTTTTTTGAAGAGAACAGATTTTATTTATATTAATCCTCATTATAGAATTCAAAATGCTACATCTGGATACGTATCAAAACATGTTACAAAAGTTTTTTTTTCCGTTATCTTGTTAGAATGAGCATAATAAAATAAATTTATATATATATATACACCATTAATTACGAGCAAAGGGCGGGGATATTTCCCATTTGTTGTAAAGGTCCGGGCAGAGACAAAGTTTATGAAAAGGGTTCAAATATATGCGATTCCAACTCGTCCCACCCGGTGAGTCAATGTTTACATGTTCTTTCCTAACCCACCCTTCCTGGTTGGGTTAGTTGATTAACCCAAGTTAGGTTAGGTTAGGTTAGGTTATACACTCGGGTCTACTTCTTCTTCTCCGTTTTCTTTACTTCTTTTTCTTTTGCTCTGGTGATTTTCCATTTCCTTCAAAGTTTAAAGGAAACGCCATTAAAAATCGCGATGAACTCGGGAGAGACATGGTGATATCAAGTTGTTGATGTCGTTTATGTTGTCGGCTTCATAAATGGATTAGAAGAATTCTTCTTCATGTACTCTGATTTTGAAGACGATTGAAGTAATCATTTTCCTTCTCAACGGATCATGGAGATTAATATCAATTGATTACCACACTATGTATGTTCAGATTTTTTTGTTATTATTTCATGCTTGAATTGAAATTGTGGTAGCGCAGTCAAACTAGGGTTCATACGAACTTAGGGTTGTACTGAATTCACTCATCAGTTTATACTCAAAATGTGGTGATATCAAAACAGTGAAATCGTTGTTCCAAGGAATGGGGAAGAAGAGAGATTTGGTTTCTTGGAGTGCTGTGATTTCTTGTTTTTCTCATAATGGTTTTGAGTATGAAGCTGTGGATACATTTTTTGAAATGCTTGAAAATGGGGAGTATTATCCGAATGAGTTTTGCTTCTCCGGGGTAATTCGTGCTTGTTCGAAACCTGGGTTTGGTTGGATTGGGGAGGTGATTCATGGGTTTGTGTTGAAAACTGGGTATTTGGATGCTGATTTATGTGTGGGGTGTGCTTTGATTGATATGTATGTGAAGAGCAAAGCGGATTTGTTTTCTGCGAGGAGAGTGTTTGATGAAATGCCGGTGAGAAATGTTGTTGCTTGGTACATCTGATGTCAACCAGTCACATGGTAGCTACATAAAAATAACATTTTCTTAAAGCATGGGACTCTCCAAATGCGGACTAGGTATAAAACTCTAACATGGAGTGAATCAAATGTGGACTGCAGTCTATTTTTTGTTATTTTTGATTATCTTTGGGTCTGTAAAAACCAGTATCTGGGGCTTAGTAGTTTTTCTAGCTCCAAGTTAGTGATAAGATAGAACTGAATTATGGATATGGGATATGTATTTGGATTATTGTTTTTTGATTCGTTTGATGCAGCAAATCTGGTAAACAATTTGCGAACAACTGCAACAAAGAAGGTGCAGATGATTAATGAAGTTACAAGCTGGTGCATAAACTGGGTTTGCCTTGCTCCGAACAGAAATTTGGCCATTCATGAGGACTGCCAGAACAGAATCTCCACAAAGAGAGGAGATGAGATAACAAGCTTGAAGGACTATGTTACCAGAATGAAGGATGGATAGAAGGGTATCTACTAAATTCACTGGTGAAAGTAAGAAAGCATTTGAGAACCCTCCATTCACTGGCTGAATTTTTTTATTGGGTACCTCTGTAATAGAGGTCGTATAAATTTAGTTGGAAAGACGGGTTGTAAAATTTTATTGGGTAATAGGAACGACTGACTGAAAAATTTTATTGGGTACCTCTGTAACCTAACCTAACTAGGATTAATTAACTAACCTGACCAGGGAAGGTAAGTTTGGAAAAAAAACGGGAAGGGTTGACTCGCCGGGTCGGGCGAGTCAAAAACACACATTTTTGTTCTCTTTTTACAGAGTTCGACGTGGGTTGGACCTTTCCTTAAAGGTGGTAATTTGTCTGCCATTTGCTCATTAATTACCTCATAAGTCATAAGTCAAATGCAATACTCCCTCCGTCCCTATTATATAGGCGGAATATTGGATTTTCCTAGTCCCACTAAATAGTCGGAATTCTAATTCCAAGACACTTTTTGATCCATATAACCTTATTTATGTTGTATTGGAAATTGTATTGAGAATAAGACAAGGGGTAAAAACAGGAAAAAAACATCAAAAATTATGAAAACCAAACAATTTCTTATTATACGAGATTTTACCTTCTCCGCCTATATAATAGGGACGGAGGGAGTAATAATCAATTCTTAATCTAGACCGTATTCGGCTAACCATTAATTACAAAAGGAATAAATAAATAAATAAATAAAGAAGAATTAATTGGGGGATATGGGAATTAATTGGGGGATATAGCTACGGGACAAAATAGGTGTCCCAATAGCAATTCTGGGTGACCCCCTATGTAATTTTTTTTTTAATTCCTAATCTAGCCCCCACTAATTAGGATTAGTGGTTAAGTATAATTAGTAAAATGTTAAGTATTTGGGGGATAAATTAGTGTGTATTTTTATTTGTGTTTGGGTGAGAGTAGAAGGAGGGAAAAAATATTTGAGAGGAATTTCTTTTTTTGAAAATGGGAAGATGATTGTGATGAGAGAATTACGATAATAAGAGGTTGAAAAATTGATTTTTTTCTTTGAATCCACCATTGTTGCAGCTTGAAAAAGCTTGAATGCGGGCATGGTATTCAACCAAAACTCATGGTGGCAATTGTTGGAAATGTTCATAAATTGTTTGCCACTATCCGGGGGTTCGGGGTGCGTGCTCTCGTTACGATTTTTTTTTCTGGTTTTGATCTTCCGAATGTTGATTTTTTCTCGGTTTTGAACAGTACCGGCATGGTAATAGCTTTTTCACGTGCGGTTTTGTTCCCAGATAGTATTTTGCTTAAATACCTATGCCGGAACAGAATGAAAAGTATCTAGAATGTTGATTTTTTTTTCACTTGACTACCGGCATTGATAGGAAATTATCGGGCATCCGTCTGGTGTTCAAGCATATGGTCTTCATCAATTCCTAGATGGTATTCCTCACTTCCATTTTGAATTTTTCTGGCTTTAAAAAGCTTGGTGCCAGATGGTCGAGTTGATATGAAGACCATGCCTGGTATTGTTTTTCTGCATAGGAAATAAATATGAAAACTATGGGGAAAAAATACCTGGATGGTCTTCATATCAACGACCATGCCGGTACCAAGCTTTTTAAAGACAGGAAAAATTCAAAATGGAAGTGACGAAGACCATGCCGAATTGATAAAGACCATATCTTTGGAACACGTCGACATGGTCTTCATCAATTCCAAGATGGTCATCATCACTTTTCAAAGATGATCTTCATCACTTCCGAATAAAAAAAAATTCGTTTCCAAAGTGAGGTGAAGAGAATTTAATATAGAGTGGGGAGAGTTTAGAATTTGAAAGGGAATGGAGAATATTTGGGTTTCAAAACACTACCCCTAAATAAGATTAATAAGAAGTGGAGATGGAAATGAGGGATATGATTTAGATTTTTGATTTTAATTTTTTAATTTTTATTTTGAGGGAGAAAGTGGAGATGGAAATGGGGGATATGATTTTGTTTTTTGATTTTAAGTTTTTTTTTTATTTTGAGGGAAGGGTATTTTAGTATATTCATAACCAAAAGTCACCCCTTAGCACACACCATGGGTTGGGGGAAGTAATTCATATTCCCCAATTAATTCTCATATCCCAATTAATAGTTCTAAATAAACCATAGACTCCGCCTATATAATGCTACGGAGCAAAAATGAAAATTACGCCAGTCTCATAGGTACGGAAGGAGTACATGCATGTGGTAACAGTGCAGGGTGGGAGGAGGACGCTGCCGCTTCCCCAGATCAAGTCTAAGTCCGGACACGTGGGTGTCGAAAGACCAACCGTGAAAAATAACTTCGCCATCAGCAGTGCATCGATCGAATCAATCAAAATTCAAATGCAGGAGGAAGAAAATCAAAACAGCATCGATGGAATCGAAAATAATAATAAAACTCACTGAAATCAGCTAAATGGTCAGTTAGTACGGTTTGTGATCAGTTGGTGTGGGACCCTCCACGACTTTAATAATTGTAGGATCCGTTGTTGTCTTCTTGATTAGGTCCCACGTTCATCCTTATCATCAGATCAGATCAAATAAAATCACCATCAGAGAATCCGATCAGATCAGATCATTTCAACTCAAATTAATAATCCTTCTAGAATAATCAAATTATGTAGCCTGCCTGCCAGAGTATTTGGCCATGATCTGGGTTGCACGGACACGGATTCGGGACGCGGATTCGAGGCCAATATTACAGTGTCCCAGTGCATATTTTAGCGTCAGCGTTTCAGCGCGTCGGACGCGGACACGGCTCAAGAAATGGAGCATCCATGCAACCTAGGCCATGATCTTATAACGAACGAATAATGATACAGAAATGAAATTAATGGCTAATAAAAAATCATTAGAGATCTTATTAGGCATACCCAGGATTAAACAAAGTACACTTAATGGAAATGATTAGGCTGTTTCCAATTCTGCTTCTCTTGCCTCCATACAAACGATCGTTTCTTTCCTTCCAAACCGTCCACCAAATTGCGAAAGGAATAAGACCCCAAAGCTTATTTTTCATGTTATTTTCCTTTTTGCAAGGCCATTCCCAAAGTGTCAGTTTAACATTTTCAGCAAAAGCCCACCAACCCAAAACCGTCCAAGAAGTAACTCCATAGCTTTGAAGTTTCTTTACGATTGTAAAACAGATGGTCATTAGTCTCTAACGCTTCATTACAAAGGATGCAATTACGTATTTGACCTACCCGTTCTTGCCAAATAATCATTAGTTGGAGCTCCATTAAAGCATAGAGTCCAAACCAAAAAAGAAACCTTTAGTGGAACTTTTTTGTTCCAAAGTACATTTATGAGGAAAAGATAAGAAACCATCCACATCAAGTGAGTCATAACAGTTTGCAACACTGCGAAATCATCACGGATCCCAAATCCTTGTGTCATCTTCATCATTTGAATTGAGTACTCCAGAAGGGTCTCCCAATAATTGTAAAAGTGAGATAACCTCACCTAGCTCATTTCTCTCAGATTTCTTGTGAAGTCCAAATTCCAAGCCCACTAGTTGAAATCTGATCTTTAACGTTGCTTTTTTCTTTCTTGAAATCTTATATAGAGTTTTGAAGGAATCTTTTAAAGGAGATTACCAATCCACTTATCCTCCCACATCAAGATTTTATTACCACTTTTAACTTTCAGGTGGTGTTTTGCATTATGTGATCTTTTGACTTGAAAACCAGCCCACAAGCTATGACCAATGAGATATTGAACTTGAGTTTGGTAAGAAAGAATTGACATTACCTCCAAATTTCCGGTGAATTATTTTTCTCCACAGTGCTTTTTTTTCTGCACCATAACGCCAAATCCATTTACAATGAAGAGCCTTATTAACCAACTTTAATTTCTTTATGCCAATACCTCCCCTGTGTTTTGGAATATTTGCTCTTTTCCATGAAACCCAGCTTCTCTTTTTATTATTTGAAGTAGATCCCCAGAGAAAATCCCTCATAATCTTCTCAATTGTCTTCATAACTGCGCTCTGCATCTGAAACATTGTTAAATAGTATATTGGTAGGCTTGACAGAACACTATTTATCAATATCAATCTTTGTCCTTTTGAGAGATATTTTTTCTTCCATGTAGCTAATATTTTTTGGATTTTACTCAGATTATCACATCCCATATAGGTTTGCATTTTGATTTGCTTCCTAAGGGAATGCCTAGATAATTAATAGGAAAATGAACCAGATCACAACCAAATATATCAACACAAAGATGAGCATTATTATTAAAGCCAATTCCAGCAATTGCACTTTTCTTGAAATTTACTCTAAGACCGATACAAAGCTCAAAAGCAAAGAGAATATTTTTCAGATTAGTAACCTGTTCAGTTGAATCATCTAAGAAGACAATGAGATCATCTGCAAATTGTAAATGATGAATCATAGTTCCCTCTGGAGAGACCTTGAAACCAGAAATAAGACCAACTTGAGCTTTCTTGAGCATTAAGGAAAGAATTTCTTCCACCATAATGAAAAAAACGGTGAAATTGGATCCCCTTTGCCTAATACCCTTCTGAGCTTTGAACATAGAAGAAGCTTCACCATTTATTAAAATAGAAAATCTCACATAAGATATACACCATATGATCCAACTTCTCCAAACATTACCAAAACCAAATCTCTCCATAACAATATCAAAGCAACCCAATTAATGTTATCGAAAGCCTTTTCAAAGTCTACTTTACAAACCACTCCAGACTTATCATCTCTTTTTATTGAATCAATTAGTTCCGAAGCAATTAAGATACCATCATTTATTTATCTATGTTGAACAAAAGCGCCTTGATAATCTGAAATAATGGATGGAATCACAAGCTTAAGCCTATCAACCAACAATTTGGATATAATTTTGTAAACTCCTCCATTAGGCTAATCGGCCTAAAATTGTGTAAAGAAAACTCCAATTAGGATGAGCTTCAAATTAGTGCAATTGAGTCTCCAGTTGAGAGAAGAAGTAGACTCGAATTCTTTAATAACAAACATTAAGTCATTCTTAATAATATCCCAAGTACACTTGAAAAACTCCATTGTAAATCCATCCTGTCCCTAGCTTTATTAGTACCAAAATTCCAAATAACATTCTTCACTTCCTCCTCAGAAAAAGGTTTCTCCACTGAGATTTTATCTTGAAGAGAAATTGCAGGCATTTCTAAACCATCTAATCTTGGTCTCGAGGGAAAAGATTCAGAAAAGAGTAATTGGTAGAAATTAGTTGACGCATCAGTAATCTTTTTTTTATCATAAGTCAAGTCTCCCTCAACTTTTAGACAATTTATAGCACTGACCTTATAATTGTAATTTGCCATTTGGTGAAGATATCTTGAATTCTTCTCCCCATCTCTAAACCACTTCTCTTTATCCCTCTGACCCCGTTTCCTTGCAAGATCCAGAGACAAAGATGCATGTTTTAATTTTGCAGCTTCCCTTGCCGCCACATGATCTGTAGAGAGCTGGACATTTTCTTCATTACAGTCAAAAGAATCAATTAACATTTCCATATCATCAATTTTAGTCTGCAAATCGCCCAAAGACCTTTTCCAAGTTTTAATGAAGAATTTAAGTGATTGTAGCTTTTTAGCAATAACATAACTCGGCCTACCAGAAAATGAAATAGCGAATTTAAGAAAATAACATAGCAATTTTAGTCTGCTATATCTTCTCTATAATCTAATCTTGCTTAATTAATTAATCGACGTTATGATTATAACATTATTTTAGGTTCATCGGAGTACAACCTCTTTTGGAGTTACTCTCCCGATGTAGTCTTTGCCGCATCGCCGGCTATATTCCTTGAATCATATTTCCGGGAATGGCATTCTCTTCCCGTCAACCAAGCACGCCGTTAGTGTTTCCCAAGAAACAATAGCCATACACTCTGTGCCTCCTTCGGTTGGATACATGATTTCATCCCTTGTGGGTGCGCTGACAGGTAAATTTGGTGAAGCTTAATGGAATGTTTGGCAGCCAGAAACACCATCTACTAGTAGGTAAATTTTTTTTTTTAAAAGCAATTAATTAATTTATTTATATATTATCTGGCTTGATTGGGGTATACCTAGATTAATTGGGGTATACTCAATAAGACAAAATAGGGTCATTTTGAAGTAAAACCAAGCCACCCCTTAACCTTGAATTTTCTAAATGGCTAAAATACCATTGTTTAATTAACACTTAAAATCCTGATTAGGTTAATTAATTGAGTTTAAATTAAAAATTTGAAATTATGAATTTGAGTAATGAAATTTGTGATTGAACTTTGGGTAGCTTTTTGATGAAAAAAAAATTGTTTTGAAAAAAACTTTTGGAACGGATATGAAAGCACACTATCTTAACACTTCTAAAGAGGGGATTGCAAAGATCTTGTATGAAATCATATTCAAAATTAGATCAAAAATCAACAATTTCAGCTCAAAGTATGAAAAGTCGGCAAGGTCGAATTAATGAAGACCATCTTAGGCTAAAGTTTGGCGGCATGATCTTCATTCGTCGACCTTTGCCGACTTTATTTTTTTGACACACATGAGACGACATAAAAAAATTATTAGCCGGCAAGGTCTTCAAAAAAATACCCCGTCGGCTGTTAAAAATACCCCGCCGGCTATTGAAAATACCCTTCCGACTGTTCAGAAAAATGAATCAGCCGGCAAGGTTTTAAAAAAATACCATGCCGGCGGTGTGTTGGCCGGCATGGTCTTCATAAAATACCCTGCCGGCGGTTTAAAAAATTACAGACGTCATGACTATTATGAAAAGTCGGCAAGATATGCATGTTTGACCTTGCCTAGAATTGGTATTGGCGTGGTAAGGTCTTCAAAAAATACCTGCCGGCTGTTGAAAAATTTTTTGATCGCCATGGCTATTATGAAAAGTCGGCAAGATATGCATGTCACGACCTTGCCGGCCGAAGACACAGAAATCATAAATTTTGATTTCTAACTTAATATAAGGTATCTGTGATGGGTATTATTTTGTACCCAATCTCAAACTGAGCATGTACAAAATTGGGTACAAAATAATACCCAATTTCAAAACCCGTATGATTCATTTTTTTTCGATTTTTTTTTATCTCATCATGTATGATTAGAGTGAATAGAGTTTTTGGGAAAACAATTTAAGTTTTTTTGGGAAGGATTCAGCCGGCAAGGTTTGGGGGGGGGGGGGGCAATTTAGTCTTTCAATATCAAGACATCCCTTAGCACACTAGGTTGGATGACTTTAAATTTGGTATACCCCAATATCAAGCCAGGATATATTAGTACATGAGTTAAAAAAATAAAAGCATACCTAATGGGCGGTTACATGTACATAAGTATAGAGGTGTAAATTGGATTGTGCCAGCACGAGCACAGCCCAGCACAGCACATCCGACTAAAATTTGAGCACGGCCTAGCCCAGCACGGTACAACACGTTAGTTAAATGGGATGTGTTGGGTTTGACTAATTGACACTGTAACACAGCAAAGCACGCGTCACAGATAAGCACGTGGCCCAGCACGGCACAACACGTTAAGAAAGCACGTCATAACATGTATAAATACACCATATAACAAGGCATAATACATCATATATTTTGTATATTTCACAAAAGAGTCACTATTCTAGCTAGTTTTTAACATTTTATGTTGGCTTATTTATAACAACACATATAATACCTTAATATTTGGAAAATATATATAAATATCGTCGTTATAATGTCGTCACCTATATTTAACTAGAACATTAATTTACATGACAATAATCCAATTTTATATTTGATGGGCTATTTCTTTTTATTGAATAAACTTGTTAATTTACTTGAAATAATTTCAAATGATATGTTGTCTAATTAAATTATTGTGATAATGTCCGACTTAATGTATACATTAAGTGATTTCAGATTGTTTATATCACGTGTGCCAGCACGGCACAACACGTCACGTTTATTCGTATGTTGTGCTCGTAGGCTGTGTTGTGCCTAGCTTTTGACTAGTAAAGCACAGCACGACACAGAACGTTTAAATCGTTGACACAACACAGCACCGCACATAACACGTGACTTCATGTGCCGGGCCGTCACGTTTTACACCTCTACATAAGTATTCAAAGTGGACGTGTTTTCATGTACCTACCTACCTACTAGTTTAGAGACGTGTGGCTAGCTAGAGAAAGAGGAATATTGAGTTCATTTTGTCAACCAATCAATGTCTAATCTATTCTAGCAGCTACGGGTTAAACTAAAAGAGTCGTATTATTAGTACAGTAATAGTAGTCAAATTAGAAGATGAGTTAATGACAAAATTAACACAGGGAAGATGTGGCCAGAGGGAGCATGTGTCCATATCAAAAAGAAGGGCTAGGAATTTGCCATATCATTCAAGAATCTGGCCCAGTTGGCTGCACCAGAAGAATTTAATCAAGAATATACTATAAGCATATTCCATCTGCTCGGTTCATGTCCACCATACGTTTTAAATGTGCATTTTTCTTTTAAGAATTCAATTGGTTTTCGGTTACTACTTGGTATATAAAGGTTAAACCATAATTGCTAAATTCCAGATTCTTAGTTAGTCGAGAGTTATCCATTTTGGGAGTGTCCCTGTCATTTTGATGCAAACGTGTTTTCCTCTTACTAAATTCAACATTAGGTGATACTTTTCTCTCCAAGATGATGCAAATTTATCTAATCTAATCTAATGTTCTATATATAAACTACTACTAGTTGTATGTCTTAACTCCAATTCTTATCAGAGACGCACTAGTTTACGTAATATACAACTCTTTAGTACAGTGGTAAAGTCGATATCAGTGAACTTAGTTTGAAACTCGCTAGCATTAAATTTCTTTACCAATCCATAAAAAAAAGTAATATACAACTCTTTTAGTCCGGTCCCTATGAATCATGGGAAAATAATTCAATTGTCATACCCGGTGGCATGCAAAGCAAATTTGAAGATAAAGAAGAGTAGTAGTCACTAAAACAAAGGAAACTCAGTTCATGAGCGCATTGATCCGAGGTTATGTGAAATGAAAAAGGAGAATAAGATGAAGAAGATTGTCTGAGATTTCTATTATCAAAGTCGTTATTTTAATTTATTATTGTCTGATTTTATATCTTATAAGAATTTGCTTTATTCGAAGTTTATACCAAAAAAGCACAATTGTTAATGAATTTGAAAATTTGACTTGTATTGTTGAAAATGAAGCTTGTTAAATGAATTCAGGAAGTATTGTTGAAAATGAAGCTCATACTCTTGATTCCGACTTACATTTTAATTTTAACTGTAAGAAAAATGTTAAAACTTACACTTAGACTTAAGTTGATAATTACAAAATTTAAAATATAAAAATTGGATTATATTTGGGCAACGCTCTTAGGATCTCGTAACAACTTCCATATTGGAAGTCTTTTCCGTTGATGTGGAGCCACTCCGCCCGGCAAGATCAAATCAAATTATTTATAATTGTTCTAGAATTAGATGATTGAATAGTTTTATGAAAAATGGATTAAATTTTCAAAAACTTATTTTTCACAAAGTATAACACTAAATATTAAAGCGACTTTATTTCCACCAATAAACACATATTCTTTAATTATTTTTGTGTTTATTATAGGTAATTTTCTTCTTTTTGATACATAATACAAGCATCATATCCCGAAGCGTCATTATCTACCATAAAAGTTACCTAATAGCATCCCCACAAATATGAGTTTTATTTTATGCACACCATTTCAAAGAGTGTTAGTTTAACGTTTTCATTTGACTGCTTGAATAATTAACAACCGATCACATATGTCAAAAATTTCATCACTGCAATTTAGCTCGCAAAAGACATTGCAAAAGCTAAATTATATTAGCATATACGCTATATAAGAATGCAAATTTGGGAATCACAAATAACGTTATATTGAACCGGGATAGCTTCTTTTAAAAACTAGTATCTTCCAGACTCATTTTCAAAAATAATGTCCTTGTTAAACCAGGTGTAATTCAACCTAGCCTCATCTATATCTAAGAGGAAGCTCAACATGAAAAGTAATCTCAAAGTGAATTTGGTATATGGATGAATTTCCGAATGAGCCTAGGATGGCATGAAAAGGAGTCTAGTCATCGACACACACACTCACTCTCAAAGATATCATTTCTGGGAAGATTTTTTCTTGTATATATGTTTTCTATATTCAAGAAATTTGTATCTTTATGAAAGTATAACCAGTTACTTTCATATTTTTTTCTTTTTTCTTTTCAGATATAATCTACGTACCCCTTAGTTTTTTTTAATTATTTTTTAATATAATTATTAAGGTAGCCAACTAAAAGAATAAAAGTCTCAAATATAACGTAGTAGGCTTGGTTTGAGATATACTCTAATAAACAAACTCATTTTCAAGATTAGTCCCTATATTTGTGAAATATGATTCGATTTTATTACCCCAATATATCCTGCTAAAGGAAGTCCTCCAATATCTCACTCGTTCTTTGCAGATGACTGCATTTTATTCTCCTATGCCAAAATGAGTTCCATAAACAATCTTAAGGATATCATCAACAAGTTCTGCAAAGCCTTTGGTCAATTGGTGAATCTCAGGAAATCAAGCATACACTTTAATAAAAGGATTGAGGATGAAATAAAGCAACAAATATGCAATACTATGAATATGAATGTTATGCCCTTGGAACAAAAATATTTGGGAATAAATCTATTCGTAGAAAGAAAGAAATCCAACTCTTTGAAAAGCATAAAGGAGAAAATGCAGAGAAGAATGACTCATTGGCAAGCTTGCATCACAAATCAAGCTAGAAAAGCTTGCATCACAAATCAAGCTAGAAGAAGCACACAAATCCAAGCTGTTACAAACTCTATGACTCAATTTCAGATGAGATGCTTCATGTTACCTAAGAAAAACATAAATGATCTTGAAGCTATGCAGAGAAGATATTGGTGGAATAGAAAACAAGGAAAAGGAGGTTTCTTAAAGTCTTGGGAGAGTGTGAATATACCTAAAAGATGGGGAGGGCTGGGTTTTAAAAATCTGCAAATTTTCAATGAAACAATGGTTACTAAACTGGCTTAGAGGATAGTACAAGAAAATTACAAGAAATGGGTGGAAGTTCTTAAAGCTAAACATTTTAAAAATGAAGATATTCTTAAAGAAGATGTTTCAAGGAAAGGGAATGATATTTGGAGAAGTATAAGCACTTGAATCAAATGGGTGAAACAATTTCATATTTGGCATATTGGGAATGAGAAGACAGTTTATGCTTTCAGAGATAATTGGATTGAAGGATACACTGATGCACAAGTGCAAAAAAATTTCTCTAACTATGAAGAATATCCTTACTACATTAAAGTCAATGAGTTAATTGATATTCATACTCAAAGATGGAATTTGGATCTTCTTCAAAATTACTTTACTCAAGATCAGATAGAGAAAATCAGTCACATAAGACCTTCAATGCAGCAAGAAGATGAAATGGTTTGGTCTCTAACTAGAAATGGCCAATTTACAGTTAACTCCACATACAAGGCAATTCTATGTCAGCAAAATCAAATCCTGGTTAACAAAGAGGAGGAACCAAAGTTTTGACTGAGTTTATGGCATCTGCAGATTCCTCATAAATTTCAACTTTTCTTATGGAAAGTGGCTCATGATATAGCTCCTGTGAATGAAAGACTTGCCATATACAATCAAAATCACCAAGTCAACTGCCAAAGATGTAATCCTGAAGAAGAAAATATCACCCACCTGCTTCTCAAATGCAATTATGGCAGAGATGTTTGGAATGCTGTTGATCCTCAGATTGGCCAACAGATTGACAACATCAATGACATGCAACAATGGCTAAGAAGCTGGAGCAACTCTAACAATAATATTTTCTTCAGAAGGAAAACAACAGTTAATCTAATTACTGTTAAACAACATATTAAACAACATCAATAATATGTGGTTCATCTGGAAATCCATATGTGAGCTCATTTTTAATAACAACGGATGTTCCAGCTCAAGCCTAAAACATAGGATCCTAACTTACTGCACTGAGAAGAAAATCCACATAAATCAGTCAGAAAGTATAGTCCAAGTTGATAGAAGCATGATAGGCAGAAATGAAGCTAGTAGATACAATAATAGATGGTGTCCTCCTACTAGAGGAAAATTAAAAATCAACATTGATGCTTTTATTTTACCTAATCATAATATTGCTGGTATTGCTCTAATCATAAGAGATTTTACACGGAGGATGGTAGAAGCCTGGACACTGGTAGAAAGAGCCAGAGGTGTCTCCCAAGCTGAAGCAGTGGCAATGCTTAAAGATTTTCAGTGGATTGTTCAGTTGCAGATTCAGCAGGTCATAGTGGAAGGAGATAATAAAGAAGTCATGGAAAGCGTCAGGGATCCTCAGATTACTACAAGATGGGAGGATGCCAATATTATCAGAGATTGTCAACATCTAGTTAAGTGTCTAGGGAATGTTCAAGTTTGTTTTAGAAATAGGAAGTGTAACCAAGTAGCTGATCTACTTGCTAAGTTTGCTAGAAATAATAATTGTACTAGGAAATGGAGTTCGGAACTCCCTCAGTGTGTCGAGTCTAGATTAAAAAGTGAAAGAATAGTGTTGTAATGCCTTCGGTTGGCTTTTGAGCTTAATGAAAATCTTTCCTGTTTTTATTTCAAAAAAAATGATTCAATTTTATTATCTCAATTTATTTTATTTTTTCCTCAGTATGAGTGGTCATTTGAGAAACCCAATTCTAAAACTAAAACTAAATATAACATATATTTAACTTTTATGATACACATTATGGATGGTCTTATTATTATGATGTAATTTCTAAGAAATTAAATCATCAAATTGAAGGATGGTCGGATCTATATCGGGTATTAGTATCATATCGGTCCTTACTAATATAGAGGTATTGTAGTCCTCCATCGTATACTAGATGTTCAATTAAACTTTTGACCAGTGCAATAAATGAGTTAAGTAAATGCGAATGAACTACTGTATGTAAAAACAATATTTTAATTCAAATAAATAAATTATTGAGCATATTTTATTATCTCCATTGGATATAAAAATAACGCGAAGAAATATTAAAGTACAAGTCAACTTCTAATATTACAAATGGTTAACTTTGCTCTTTTAGTCGATATCATAGTGTTTAGGGGACAAGTGTAGTGCACGTGCTTTGCACGTCAGCAAACCTTAGTTTTTCATATGCATTTTCCATTTCTGCAAAACTATGATGCTCTGAAATAAAAATCATTACAACATACTAATCTCGGCTATATATTTCTGCATACTCGGGCGTGTATGTTGTGGCTTGAACATGTCGATCAAGGTCTAATTTCTGCATACACTTTTGTTGATGCATACCTTAATATTTTCTCAAACATTACGAACTTTCTCTTATTTCTGTATTTAATAACTCGGGCTTCCCCATTTCTTGGACTATTTTCTTAAGTAAGCACTTGGACTGGTTTACTTGAGAAGATATTAATAGTTCCAGCTACGGGTCTAATGTAGATATAGACCATTGAAACCTTATTTTATAAAACCAATCAGATGACACCAATAGTTATATAAACAATGGACACGGAAATCTACAAAGCATAATCTGAAGGATATACTAAAGTTAAGTGTTGAGGCTTATCTGCACTCAAACCTCTCTTTACAATCTTTAAAATAAATAAATTCACAGAACATGTATATTGTACAATTGTTTCCATGACTTGCATTGTTTGCCTAATGAACAATTATATCTGAACAAAGAAATGATCACCGCCAGATCAAGACATTTCCAGAGAAGCGTTCATCATCTGAGAAACGCGGGCTCCCTTAGCTCTATTAAGCGTACATGCTCATTTTGATAGATGCGGCAGGCTCACTACTTGCATCTAAAAGTCCTAAGGTGTTAGACATAATCCTGAATGCTCCAAGAGAATCAAACCTATGAAATTTCACAAATAAATATGACAACCTCAAATCAATTACCAACCATCCTAAGCAATTACAAAGAAAGATAAAGATAGACTTACATATTTGTTTTGGTTTGTTATCAGAATAGATTAAATTTCCAACCTCACTCCAGCACCCTTATCACCACCACTTCTTCACCTTTATATATTATCCTTCCTTTCCCGCCGCTCAACCTCCATTCATTTTCTTCTAATATATCAACATTAGTCATCAGGCTACACCTTTACAACCTCGTCGCCAAGTGATTCAAATATGGAAGAAGATATTACAGATTTAAGAAATACATCTGAATCAATAAGAGATTTATCTCATACTCAAAAATATTCCACAACCAAAAAGAAAGCTATTTGCCTATGTCTACCAAAAAAAAAAGTGTTGAGGTGAGTCTCACTTTGCCACGGTATGCAATTCAATACCTTAAAAGGGTTCAGGATTCCGAACCAAGTCACCAATTTAATAAAGGAACACGTTCAACACTATAAATTAATGACAATATAATAAAAAAATTTAACCTAATTGAGAAAAATCTCTAATATGGAATAGCTGAAGTAACAGTCAAATAATTAGGATTTTAATTTCTGTTGCCCTAACCTAATTCATGGGAAACCCAATTTCGAATAAAAGTCAAACGATTAAGAGTTTGGAATTATATACCTAACGATGAAGATGAAAATCGATAGAATCTTAAAATTACAGCTTACAGCAGAAAACAATTTTGATATGAGCACATGTACATACCTAAACGAAGAAAATAGAAACAATCATCCCCTTCATCAACCGTTCGAAACTCATATGAAGATTCTTGTGGAATTTTAACTGTTAGAGAAGAGAGTGAGAGGGCGTTGAGGGAGGAGAAGAAGAATGATCGAAGACGGAGATAGTAATTTCGTAATTTTTATAGCATAGTTGGTACGAACGGGCGTGATTGGAGATGAATCTAATCCAACAGAGGTAACTAAAACAACGGGCTGGATAAATAATACGTGCGACATACCAATAATACGTGTGCAGACGAAAAATTCGGTGGCAACGAAAAATAAGTTAGAGGTTTTCAATTTCTGTTGTTGGCATTAAAGAGGGGGGAGATATTTATATTTTGTATTTGGAAGTATCATGCGATATCGACGGATACGGGTCGATATAACACAAACGTTGTATATATCGACGGATACGTATCGAAAAACCAGGGATAGGGCTGTCAATGGATACCCAGTTGTCGTTTCTGAATATCCGTATTCCGTTAGGTTAACTTCCGACATCTCCCCCCCTTTTAATGCGAACAAGGGAAACTCAAAAACGCTAGCCATTTTGGTGTACCGCCATATTTTTCGTGTACCGCCGAACATTTCGTACACCAAACGTATATTTCAACCTGACCGTGTTTTTGATCAGCCGATGGATTATCTTCATTTCTAACCACATGTGTTCATTTTATTTTTTTCTTTCTCTAATTTTCTCTTCCGTCGTTATCTTCTCCGCTCTCTGAAGTGAGAAACAGCCTATGTTTTAAGCGATTTTGCAGACAATCAATGATGCCATGATGGAGATAAAGGATTGAGTTGGTTTCGTTTCACTTCCTCGATCAGGCATGCAAGATTTCTCATTTATTTCTATTCTAAACAACGGAAATTTATAAAATTCATCCCTGCAACTGAATCAATCAAATTTTTTTTATAAAATCCATCCCTGCCACTAAATCAAAAGAAACCATATACGAACATCAGCTCTCCGTTTCTTTCAGTTCGATCGTTCTTCTTCTCGCTCATCTCTCTCGATCTTCTCAACAACTAAAACTGAACCTTACCCCTGATAACAAATCCAATTTCTAGGGTTACAAAATCAATACTCACAGTTAGAATATGAAGATGCAATCGTTCGTATACTATTGGTAAGATTTTGTTAGTTTTGATTTAGTAGCTTAATTCTTGATTCTGGGTTTATTGAATTTTCCCCCAAATTGACAATTTGGGTTGATATAATCACACTGTTATTACTCACACTTGGTTTAAAACCCCATTTTCCATTGTATTAATTTCTTCCTACTAATTGGTTTGGTTATAATTAATTAACAATTGCATTTTGCGTCATTTTGTTAATTAATTGTGATTTTAGGTTTTCTTACTTTGAACGAGCTTAAGCTCTTTAAGTTTTTTTACTCTGAACAAGCTAAACCTTGGTGTTAGAAATCCCCATTGTTCTTTATTAAGTTTTCTTAGAGATTTTCACTTTGGCTTTCTCTCTATTCTGCATTTTAGGTTTTGCTCAAATAATTTAATATTTTTCATCCAAAGCCAAGTCTAATGGACCCCATATTCCCGGAGTTATAATATCATGGGTGACATTGAATAGAGAATGGTTTCACAGATTCGTGATTAATTGGAATTTTTTCATCCTTACATATATATTTGTAGCTACATTTAACTACTTTCACTGTTACAGGTGGTCGGATACGTTCGTTCGCCCAAGCAAGAGAATTTTGATGCATATGAGTTAGTGGATATTGATATACATCAAAATGCCCAATACACATGGACATAATGACGATCATTGTTAGGTAAAATGATGTTTGCGTCATACCTATCATCAATTTTATATTAGACATTGTTGTAGGGGAAAAATTGTTTAACCGCATCGTTGTAGTATAGCTTTCCAGTAAAAATTGTTATCTCTACTAAATTCATTCGTCTCATCACAAATGACAACATCATTCTCTGTTGTGTTTTGTGCTGTACTCTCTATAAATATATCATTCTCTGTTGTGTTGTACTCTCTATGAATATATCTTGCAAATGTTTTTCTCGAGATCTTAAACCAGGAAACTTGATACCTAATTCAAACTGTGACATGAAGATTTGTGATTTTGTGACATGAAGATTTGTGATTTTGGGCTTGCAAGAATTACTTCGGAGACGGATTTCATTATGGAGTATGTTATAATACCACATAAGCTTTTTTTTTTTTAACCGAAAAAAACTTAAATGTTTCTGCAGGAGTGTACAGCCGATAAAGAGCTACAAAAACCTGTGGAAAATTGATCCGAGAATATTCAGAAGAATAAATCCTTCGGTGATATGATTGCATTAGCAGTATCAGCTGAAAATGGAAATGAAAACTTGTTGAAGCAGATGAAGGAGGAGATAGTTCTGTGAATATGGAGGATAAATGTGGAAAAACTATGGTTCGCCGACGTGCAACGCACGTGCACTCTACTTGTAACTTTAAGGGATATCGGAATCGGAAAATTTATCGGAACTTTTAGTGTTATTGTATCGGAACCATATGTGCCACTTTCCGTTAGGTTAATATCCGATACCGATAGTGTATAACTATATATATCAGTAAATTATCGGAAATTATTGAAAATTTCCGATACATAATACCCTTTAGGTTTAATATTTAGCCATTTAATTTCATCTCTCGTAAGTAGATATCGGAAATTATCGGAAGTTATCGAAAATTATTGGAAGATTTTTGGATCATTAGTAGATATCAGAAATTACGGAAAAATATCAGATATCCGATAATTTTATCGTAACGGAATCAGAATTGATTTTTAATATTCCATCGGAAGTTATCAGATATCCGGTAATTCTTAACGAAACAGATAGCGACTGAGTGCCGTTGACATCCCTAATCAGGGATATAGATAAACCGAGGATCTTGTATCAGTGTCAACGTTAATACAGACAAGTAGAATGCACGTCGGTGAACACTGGGCATTCTACAATTTACTTCACACGGAGACACTATACTAACCAATAACTTTGTGCCATCCAGTCTCCAAGTTCAACTGCAGCAGTAGCACCTTATATTTCCTACTTCCCAAGTCTACCGCCACTTTCTGATTCAAACTCGACAATGTTGAGTACCTAAGATGAAACTCGGTAAGATGGAATTAACGTCTCAACCTTGGTTGTAAGTGGCATTACCTCCATAACTGTAAGAATCTTGTTGAACCTGCATAAAAAGAGAATTGACACATTTCAGATCACGAAGGAAATGCACATGTTTGTACTCAAGTAAGCAAAAGACATAGATATTAGAAAATGAAATATTAGACTAAGTACACAAAATGCAAAGATCAAGAAGCTCATTGTAAGGTACTCTACTGACTGACTTGACCGAAGCTAAATGTTAGTCACACACATGGGAAGGTGACAATGATACCGAAAATTATCATGTGAACACTCCTTTAGACATCAAATTAAAATTGATACAGATTTGACCAAAATTGTTTGTACTGTTTTTATAAACAATTCATAATGGCATTTCCTCCTGGGCGACATGCTAGCTAATAATATTATTCAGGAAAGGTTTTTGTATTATTGTCTGTCTTAGTTGCACACAATGTTTATGCTCCAAAGTCTAAAAGCACATCAAATTCTTGTCAAATCAAAATTTTGAAGATAGAAACATTTTGGAAAGATAGAGGCATATGGATCAAGATCGACATTGTTGCACTAAGCCATTCTTAATAAGAATTAAATTCTTACGAATTGTGAAAATCTTACCTCACTGCAATTAGGTTCTCCTTCTTCTATTGACGTTTCCATGATCAGATTGAGGATTATCCAGTTGACCAACATCAATTAAAAAATCATGCATTAAGAATTACTAAGAGCTGTTGCAGAAGCACATTCAAAACTAATTACAGTTAAAAGTACTTCGAAATGAAAATTCTGCAAATCCCTAGTTTTCTAAGTAAAACAGGGAATCAACAATTTAAAATAAAAAAATAAAAAAACTGAAAGCAATTATCAGTGAAAATGATTTTGAACCTCATTACTAAGATAGATTCGCAATATCGAACACTAACCTAATGATTTCAGTGACGAATTAATTAACTGAAAATCGATTTGGATGGAGATAAAAAATCTAATTCAATTGAAGGGGAATAAAATGAAACCAATGATTTCAGGAATAACATGAAATAAATCGAAATTATTTTTGAACGTAATTAACAAAGAATACGGTGTTATACAAAAGATTTATGTTGGGAGATGACTTGAGAAGATCCATGAGAAAATAAAATAGAGAGATGAAGAGGAATCATCGAGGAGAAATAAAGAAGTGATGGATACGTATAAATGTCAATTTCGTTGGATCCAACGGCAGAAGTTTGAGATGGACGAAATCCAACGGCATAGCTTAAAACACGTGGGACGAATAATACGGGCGACGTACCAAAGATATGTGCGCAGACTAAAGATTCGGGAGCAACGAAAAAAAGGTTAGCGATTTTAAGTTTGGGTTATTGCCTTATTGGCATTAAAAGGGGGGAGATATGATACGGCCGATACCGCCCTTATTGGTGGATACGGCAAACCACGGGCCTGACGGCCCTAAGCACGGTTGAATGTTCACAAGTCAGACTCATTTCACCCTCAAGCACCAGTAAATGCAGGAGAGAATATACTGTAAAAATAGGAAAAAGGAATAAAAAACAAAACTTAATGAAAATAACAAGAGAGGAAGAAGAGAGACTGACCAACTTTTAATGGCATGGCATCAATAACAAAACAACAACAACTAGTTCTTGTCTCTTCTTCTTATTCCTTCCTACACACACGTTTTAACAAGACCCCCATCTCTTTTTTTCACACTTCAATTATAACAATCAATCTCTTGTTATTATTAAATCTTTTAGATTCCACAAAAAGTCTCTCTTTTTCTAGTCTCAGATTTTGATCTTTCTTTTTGTTAGACTTTGAATAGAGATTCATTTATAGATTTGGTCAATCCTGTAAAAGTAGCTCAATTTTGATTCTGGGTATTCATTTCCGAGGTCTGTTAATGGAGGATTCTGTGTGTAATAGTGATATGTAGTTATCAAGATTTCTAACTTTATTAGTGTTTGTTGTATATGTAAATCGATAGTTTTTTCATTTTAAGCCGGACCCACTTTGTAATTTAAAGCTAAGATTTCTGGGGAAAAAAATAGAAAAATGAAAACCCAGATTTTATCCTCAGCTGTTGTTTTCTAGCAGGAGAAGAGTAGTATTTTTGTGGTATTGCTGTAACAATAATAAGTTGAATCTTTGTTCATTTCATTCATTTTTCAGTGGAGAATCAATAATTGAAGAAGATGGGTTTGTTTGCTTCAGTTTCAATTTCAATTCCAATTCATTTATCAAATCAGTGATTCAATTCTGGGTTTTGAGGGGAATTTTGAGTGAGTTTTGGAGTGATGGACACATCAAATTCAGTACCACCAATAGATGAAGAGAGTACTGAGAATAGAGGTAGTATGTGGGATTTGGACCAGAAACTTGATCAACCCATGGAAGAAGAAGCTGGAAGGCTCAAGAATATGTACAGAGAAAAGGTATCACTCATTTCACCAACCCCTTTTTCTTCTTTTCTATTAACCACTGTAGAACCCATTTCTGTCTGATACAAATTTTAATCCAATTAGTAGTTTAATTTTGGTTGATCCATCCGTAGTTCATGTTATTGGGTCTTTGTCAGTAAATTGGGTTGCAAATTAGTTGTAGACTGGGAATTGGGGGTCGTCTTAGTGTTGATGTGCTTTTGTTTAACTTTTTTGCAGAAATTTTCTTCGCTGTTAGTGTTCAGACTAGCATTCCAGAGTCTTGGAGTGGTCTATGGAGACTTGGGAACATCTCCTTTGTATGTCTTTTATAATACATTTCCTGAAGGAATCAAGGATCCAGAGGATGTTGTTGGAGCATTATCGTTGATCATATATTCCCTTACTCTTATTCCACTCATCAAGTACGTCTTTGTTGTGTTAAGGGCGAACGACAATGGTCAAGGTGAATATTCATATATCCCTGTGGCTGTTTTTTTTTTGTTTTGTTCATTTGAAAGAGTCCGAGCTGAGAGGGTCAAAGATTATGTATGTGAATATAATTGTCTAACGATGTTGCAGGTGGAACTTTTGCTCTTTATTCACTACTATGTAGACATGCAAAAGTGAATACTATTCCGAACCAACACCGGACAGATGAGCAGTTAACAACGTACAGTCGTCATATATTCCATGAGAAATCTTTTGCAGCTAAGACCAAGAGATGGTTGGAAGCGACAGCATTAAGGAGAAACTTATTGTTGATTCTTGTGCTTGTCGGGACGTGCATGGTTATTGGAGATGGGATCTTAACTCCAGCCATATCAGGTCTGATTCCGTTCTTGCTTTCATTGCCAGTTATGAGTCATAGTAGTAGTAGCACACTAAGGTAGCATTTTTATTCTTTCAGTTAGTTGCGTTTTCTAAGTTCTTTGCTTCCCTTGTGTCAGCAAGTAACTATGTTTGATTGAAATCTCTTCTGCCCGATTACATAATCAGTCGCATGGACCTTTTATTAGAACTTGTTAATGGAGTTCTCTTTGACAACTCTAAAACAGAAAAATACAAAAAGATTCATT
Organism: Papaver bracteatum; assembly: GCA_023529315.1. Lineage (NCBI taxonomy): Eukaryota > Viridiplantae > Streptophyta > Magnoliopsida > Ranunculales > Papaveraceae > Papaver > Papaver bracteatum. The sequence goes on along the minus strand of JAJJWX010000400.1, from coordinate 49,497 downwards.
ATACTAACTACTGTTCTTTCAGTTCTTTCGGCTGTTGGAGGGATCAAGGTAGATCACCCAAAGATGAGCGGAGGTACCTTTCTATCCTGATTGTACTAAGACTATACAACATGTTTTTATGATGAGCAATTTCTGTTCCCTTTGATCACTGTTTTCTTCATTGGAAAGACGGGTGATAGTTTTGGTTTTCTTCTATGCAGATGTAGTGATAGTTGTTTCTGCTGTCCTATTAGTTGGCTTGTTCAGCATGCAGCATTACGGAACCGATAGAGTTGGGTGGCTCTTTGCTCCAATTGTCCTACTTTGGTTTCTTTTAATTGGAGGCATTGGCGCTTTCAATATATGGAAATATGATAGCTCAGTTCTAAAAGCTTTCTCTCCAGTCTATATTTATAGATACTTCAGACGAGGAGGTTGGAGAACCCTTGGAGGAATCATGCTTAGTATCACTGGTAAGTAACCTTAACTATTCTTCACATATTTGTATATGTTTTATTTTACAGGCAAAAACTCGATCAATTCTAATGAATATACGTAATCTTTGCAGGGACAGAAGCTCTATTTGCTGACTTAGCCCATTTTCCTGTATCGGCAGTTCAACTAGCTTTCACGATGCTCGTGTTCCCTTGCCTTTTATTGGCTTATACAGGACAGGCTGCGTACATCATCAAAAATCAGGACCATGTGCAAGATGCATTCTACCGTTCCATACCACGTCTGTCCCAAACTCCCGTGTTTGAAATTTTGTAATCAATTACGTGCAGCAAGTTAAGTTCTCATCTGATTAACCTTTGATTGTTAATTTTTCAGAAAGCATATACTGGCCAGTGTTCATTATCGCAACAGGAGCAGCTGTTGTTGCAAGCCAGGCCACTATATCTGCTACTTTTTCAATAATCAAGCAGGCTCTTGCACTTGGTTGTTTCCCAAGGGTGAAAGTTGTTCATACATCAAAGAAATTCCTTGGGCAGATATACATACCCGACATTAATTGGATTCTTATGCTTATGTGCATTGGTGTTACCGTAGGATTTAGAAACCAAAGCCAGATCGGAAATGCTTATGGTGAGTTTATATTCTCCATGCATTTTTCCATTTTGTCTCCTCCTAACCGAGAAGCGTCCTTAGTTCATGTTGGATTCAGAAATTAACATTTGATTACTATTCTGTTTTGGCTACCAACAGGAACAGCAGTTGTGACAGTTATGCTTGTAACAACATTTCTTATGATACTTGTAATGTTACTGGTATGGCGGAGTCATTGGATTCTGGTTGTGATCTTCACTGTCTTATCATTAATCGTCGAATGCACTTATTTCTCATCGGTACTTTTAAAGGTAGATCAAGGCGGCTGGGTTCCTCTTGTGATAGCTGTAGTATTTTTTATCATAATGTACGTGTGGCATTATGGAACGGTGAAGCGTTATGAAGTTGAGTTGCACAGTAAAGTATCAATGGCTTGGATACTCGGTTTGGGACCGAGCCTAGGTTTAGTACGGGTCCCAGGTATTGGACTAGTGTATACTGAATTAGCAAGTGGAGTTCCTCACATCTTCTCTCACTTCATCACAAATCTCCCTGCAATTCACTCGGTTGTAATTTTCGTCTGCGTGAAGTATCTCCCCGTCTACACTGTACCTCAAGAAGAACGGTTCCTCGTAAAGCGAATTGGGCCCAAGGAATTCCACATGTTCCGCTGCGTGGCCAGGTATGGTTACAAGGATCTCCACAAGAAAGATGACGATTTTGAGAAAAAGCTCTTTGAAAACCTCTTCTTGTTTGTTAGACTGGAATCGATGATGGAAGGGTGTTCAGATTCAGATGAGTACAGTTTATATGGTCAGCAAACAGTGAGGTCCGGAGATTCCCAGTTAACCGAGAACCGAAATATGATATCTCTGAATATGGACAGCACTATGACTTCATCAGGAGACGACGGCATTATACCTGCACAAGCTTCAGCACTAATAGCCGCAAGCAATTTCTTCAGTTCAGCAGGGCAGACAAGTCATCAATCGGAATTGGATGAGATGGAGTACCTAAAAAGCTGTAGAGATGCAGGTGTAGTACATATACTTGGGAATACGATAGTAAGAGCAAGAAGAGATTCGAGATTCCTTAAGAAGATATCGATCGATTACATTTATGCTTTCCTAAAGAGGGTTTGCAGAGAGAATAGTGTAATATTCCATGTACCTCATGAGAGTCTGTTGAACGTCGGCCAAATATTCTATGTATGATGATATAAATGTAGATTCATAGACGAAAAATAGTTGTATTATTAGTACTTCATTTTAAACTTTTCTCAGGTCAGTAATACTCTAGTAATCTATCATTTTTAGAAGACAAAAGAGTAGCTAGCCCAAACAGCAGGACAACTAACTCAAGGTTACAGAGAGAGATAAGTAGCTGCTGGAGGTTAGGGCCCTTCCAGTTGACGTTTTCAAGATAGTCCGACTGAATACAGAGTTTTGCTAATCTAATTGCCGATAAGTTTTGGTGATGTTCAACTTTGGTTAAGTTGCCAAGGACAAAATATATAGCTTCAACATTTCCTCCCCTAATTTGGTGTAATCTTCCTTAAACGCGCTGATATTCCTTCTGGATTGCTTCGAGAATGGAATTTTCTTGAGCTTCAAAGTGTATGTTGGCTTTGTGAAGCTCTTTCCCCCATTCCAGTGCTGGTTTAGCTCCTCTTGCATCCCTGTTGATTCCAGAGGCACTGTCCTTGTAATTCCTTGCTCCCATGCAGTTTCCTGAAGAAGACATGGCCAATAAAGCAAACTTAGTGTACAAGAATTTTCCACCATTAGCATCATACAAGAAAACTTCCATAATGTTAATGGTGATAGTAATCCCAAATTTTTCCTTGCGTGTGCTTATGAGTCTTTCATTTCTGTCATAAGAATCCATTTAATAGTAGATGTTATTTAAAATGCGCCCTAAGTTGTGCATCACTCTGTTGAAGGAACAAAGATGTTGAGTTATCATGGTTACAGTGGTATAAACATTAGGTTTGGTATTTCTGAATACAAAGCACACCTGGCCTTCCAGATAAACCAGCATATAGTGGCAAGAGTGACATTCCAACTTGCAATCATAGTGTTGGCCTGAAACCATTTGTTGAGCCAATCTTGGACAGAGGAGGAATTTCCAAACATTTGGTGATGTATCCATCCTTCAGAAGCAGCAGGACAAGACATAAAAAGAGTGATATCGTCTTTAGCACACTTGCAGAAGTTGCAAATAAGGTCAATATAGTGAAGAATGCTGGAAGTCTTGATATTTGTAGGTAAGATGCAATGAGCACATTTCCAGATAAAAAGATGGATTACTGGGGAGGTATCTAGTTTCCATATTGAAAAAGCGGGGGTCTAACAACTACACCGAATATTTCGATTAGTAATCTGTATGGACAACTCCGAGTTGTTTTCTAGAGAATCAACTAGACTCAATCAATGGAAAATACTCAAGGAGTTATTATCTCAATCTCTCAATTTGATTTACTCAAGCAAATATGATTCGCGAGTCTAATCAAAGAGAGATAACTTGGATGGTACTAAAGACCAATATCAAGTGTCAATCAATTTAAATCAACAACCTATAAGGTCGGATATTCTAATTGATTGAACAACGCACAACCTGTATTATTTCAATTATATAACAAAATATAATGCGGAAAAGAAATAACACAAACACCAGAATTTTGTTAACGAGGAAACCGCAAATGCAGAAAAGCCGCGGGACCTAGTCCAAATTAAACAAACACTGTATTAAGCCGCTACATACACTAACCTACTCCAAATTAACTTCGGTATGGAATGTAGTTGAACCCCAATCAATCTCACACTGATCCAAGGTACAGTTATGCTCCTACGCCTCTGATCCCAGCAGGATACTATGCACATGATTCCCTTAGCTGATCTTACCCACAACTAAGAGTTGCTATGACCCAAAGACGAAAACTTTAATAAACAAATCTGTCTCACATAGAAAAGTCTACAAGATAGATAAATTAGTCCCCCACGAATAAACCTATGAGTTTTGTTCTGTCTTTTGATAAATCAAGGTGAACAGGAACCAATCAATAAAACCAGACTTATATTCCCGAAGAACAGCTCAGTTTTATCAATCACCTCACAATAGTCTTAATCGACGCAACGAAAAAAAGATATTGTGGAATCACAAACGATGAGACGAAGATGTTTGTGATTACTTTTATATCTTGCCTATCGGAGATAGAAATCTCAAGCCAATTATTATAATTGTACTTGTACGATAGAAACAACAAGATCAGATCACACAACTACAAGAAAAGTAGTACTGGTCTGCCTTCACAATCCCAATGAAGTCTTTAAGTTGTTAACCTGGTTTTAGAAGAAGAAAACCAAAGGTTAAAAGAGAATCGACTCTAGCTTAGCAAACTAGTATCACACAGAATGTGTGGGGATAAGGGTTCTCAGTTGCTAGAGTTCTCCCTTATATAGTCTTTCAAATCAGGGTTTGCAATCAATGTTAGCTTAGTAACAAAGCATTCAATATTCACCGTTAGATGAAAACCAGATTAGATACAAGCTAATATCTCTCAACGTTAGATCAAAAACTTTGCTTGCCATACACACATGTACTTGACGATTTTTGGTTTGTGTAACCGTATCCAAACGTGTACAATAGTTGGTTCAATATTATCTTTCATATCAACCATATTCTTCACTAGTCCAAATGACTCAAATGAACTAGTTAGAGAGTTGTTCAATTGCTATGAGATCTCATGTACTACACAAGACACAATTGAAACAAAAACGATGTGATTCACTCGAATCGATTCATGAACTATAAAGACACGGTTTTCAATAGCATTCCTTTGATAATTTAAATAAGTTCACGAACATCATTTTTATACATAACCACTCAAGTTCGCGGACTGGGTTCGCGGGATCAAGTTAATCTGTTGGAGTTCACAAACTCCAGCAGAAATTCTCCGGTTCGAGAACTTCCGTCAGTTCGCGTACTGAGTTCGCGGACTGAAACTGAGCTACAACTCCAGCAGAAATTCTCGGGTTCGAGAACTACGCACGTTCGCGGACTGGGTTGACTTCTCAAGTTTCGGTTTCACTTGATCAACAAATTTCACAAACTTCGGTTCAAGTGCTAAGGACTTATACATATATGTGTTACCACAATAATATTTATATCCCCCAATGGTTATATTGTCTAAACTCTCATTTCAACCATTGAAACATTCTCAGGGGATGTCATATAGTTGTTATTCATAAACTATTTTTCATCAAAGAAATTTCCAAAGTGATTGAAACATAACATGACTTTCGTCACTAGGTAAAGATGAACTTGGCTAAAGCGAAAGCTTTACCAACACATATTTTGAGAAACAGATAAGCGAGATATACTCAGCTCGAAATATCACATGTGTATATTCTTAGTCTATATAGTAATACGACTTTTGTCTCAAGATAGGAGATAGAGTAGATAGACTTTTGAGTGATAGATAAGTTCAAGTCTCCACATACCTTTTAGTCGATGAAGATCCACTGGTTCCTTGAATAGTCATTCGTCTTGTATGATGATTGCCATGGATTTATTGAGCTCCACTACACTTTCTATCCTAGTCCGAGACCTTAGCTATAGTAGACTAGAAATCAAGACTTTATAGTTTTGATCACTAACATTGAAAAACATGCTTGAGATAGCAACACATGCGAGTTCTACAGAGAAATTCTCTAACATGGATGTCTCCCAAAGGGGTGTTGCAGGTGTCATTAGCATACTTGTCAGAAATTTGCTTGTCATAAAGAGATTTGACTGTGAAATCACCTTTGATTGACAAACTCCAGATGATCTTATCCTCAGTATCACTGTTGTGTTCAGTGAGTTGGATAGCATCTTGGATATCCTAAGAGAACCAAGTTTCTAAGAAATTGGAGTTTCATTCTCCAATGTCCATGAAAAGTTGATTCACAGTTATAAGATCAGGAGGACATAGAGGTGGCTTAGATATAATAGAATCCTGACCCAAAAACCATTTGTCCTCCCACATGTATATTTGAGTACTGATTTCCAACTGTAGTACTTTTGGATATTAACAATACCCTCCAAGATACATTTTCAAATCCAGGGGAGTCAGAATGTTTAGGTTTTGTATCCATTCCAGTGTCATCAAAGTGAGTTACCTTCATAGAGGAAGACCACAGGGATTGAGGCTCAAAGATAAGTCTCCAAGCTATTTTTGTAATCATTGCATTGTTAAAGAATTCCATATTCTTGAATCCCAGACCTCCTATCTCTGTAGGTTTGTTGACAGTATCCCAAGAAAAATAAAATAAGCCTTTTTATTAAAAAAAAACCATTTGGATGGAGTTCATTTCTTTGCAGGTGGCTTTTGGAAGCTTGAAGCAGTTCAATTGGTATGTGCTGGAAGTAGAAGTTACAGAGTGTATCATGGTGACTTTCCCAGCTGTTGATATAGTGAATTTCCAGCCAGCAAGCCCGCATTTTAGTTCATCAATGCAAGGTTTAAAAGCTTGTACTTTGCTCTTATTAGTGAAGAGGGGGGATCCCAGGTATTTATATTTTACATAAATCTTTTGGACCCACATGAAGGTGCTAATATTGTCAGCAATATCTGGAGCAGTATTCTTACTGAAGAAAATGCCACATTAGAAAAGTTAATCATCTGACCAGAAGTTAGGCTGAAGTCTTGGAAAACTTTGACAAGATTTTTACACTCCCCCATGTTAGCTTGACATAAAATCATGCAATCATCTGCAAACATGAGATGGATAATTGTTGGAGCATTTTCACCGAGCTTAGTGCCATGAATGAGATTTTGGTTTTCAGCATTGATAAGGCTTCTAGAGAGAGCTTCCATGCAGAAAAGGAATAGATAGGGTGATATAGGATTTCCCGTCCTGAGACCTCTAGAAGGTTGGGTTAAATGGCAAAATGCCCCAAAATCGACCCCCTAGGTTTAAAAATGCCCCGGCCGTTAGGCGAAAGATCAAAATGCCCCAAAAAGAAATCGAAATGCCCCATTCTGTTAAGTATTCCGTTAGAGAGAGTTAACTGGTCAAATGGAAAAGCATGTGGCCCGCACGTGTTGAAAAGTGACATTTATACCCTTCTGGGCATTTTCAAACCTAATTCACGTGTCACCTTTTTTTGAATTGGTTAGATTGCGACACGTGGAAACTAAAAAAATGGACGACATGAGATTTATGTGTTACATTTACCGCAATTTGTATTTTTTTTCCAAAATGACCACTGTGTCCTATTGTTAGGATCGCGACACGTGTAACATCACTTCAAATGACCGGCTAAAGATTCCGACCATTGTAATAACGGTCATTTTCTCATTTTGTTTGACCAGCTACATATTCCGACCGTTGTAATAACGGTCATTTTCTCATTTTATTTGTCTCAAACTTACCATTCTGACTATCTATACCAGTTGCTGGAAGAATTACACCACCAAACTTACCATTTAGGTGAGCTCCATCTAAACCAATAACCAATCTACATCCATTCATAAAACCTTTTATCTGTGCATTATACGCAACAATGACACTCTCAAATCTGTTATCTTTACCATCTTTGGACCAGCTGAAATGACCTATGCTCCTTGGGTTCAATGAAGTAGCAGCTGTGACCAGTTGTGGTGTTTTTTTGTAACAACTCTCAAATGTTCCATTCATCTCTGCTAGCACCAAACTCTGTGTACACACATAAATAAAAAAATTAGCACCAATCTCAAATGTACCAAAAGTTATCAAGTAAACAAACAAAAGGTAACAAAAAAAAACATCAAAATCATACCCTTGCATGACGAGCAACCCATTTTGGTATTTCAGTGTTCAACTGAGGTCTAATGATCTTCTTAGCTATATCAGCTGCCTTGTCCACTGGTGAATCAACATCCATCGTCTTCAAAAAATAATTAGCTACAAATTTTGCATTGCATTTTCTGTTGTGGTTTTCATTGGGATTTTTACAAGTGTGTTCTATGTTGCATTCTCTGACTGTCACTGTCATATCATCTTTCTCTGGTACCTTTCTTGCATTCACCATCCAAGCACATTTTTGGGAATCCCTGTAAGCACAATAAGAATAGTGTCTGATCTTATCTCCCTTCTTCACCTTAAAATCTCTATGTTTCAACACTGCATATTCCCTTAAATGATCCTTGTAAGATTGCATACTTCCAAAAGCCATACCATTACTTATTTCACCAGGTATAACCTCAGGGGCATCTTCATTTATCATTTCTAGACCCTGTGGTTCATTTAAATGCTGACCAAAAACTTATTTCCACTTAGTTTCTTCCTCTTGAGTGACTTCATGTCTGGGAACTTCTTCATCTGAAGTTGAATTAACTGGTGCACTCTGCTCTTCATAAAAACCACCTACATTGAAGTCTTCATTACAATCATCAGGGTCATTTCCAACATCTATACCTCTAGCACACATAGAAACCCAATCTTCACAATTCAACTTTTCTTGCGTTTCTTCATCTTCACTGTCATCTTCACTGTCATCCTCACTGTTATCTTCACCATCCTCTTCCTCATCATATTCCTTAAAGAGAAAGTCAGGGCTGTCATCAGGATGACACTCATCTTGATGTACATTACGCAAATTCACCTGGTCATCTTCATACCCCTGTACATGGTTATCTGCAACATATGCCTGTGTAGGAATACTTTGAGATTCATGAACATGGTTGTCTGCAACAGATGATTGTGTCAATTCCACTTGCTCTTCATGCCCAAAATCAAGTCTTGTTGGTCTCATATCACTTACCCCACTATCAGTAGCAGTCTTATTAAGTCTTGGACTCCTCCTAACCTCAACCCTTTTACTAACTGTTTTCTTCCTCATTGGACTGATAAAATTAGTCACACCACTTACCCCACTAACACTGCCAGCATCATAAACATAACCCCATTCTCTAACTGTAGGAGTAGGAATTATTGGAGTGAACCACAATCTTACCAAATTATCTTTATTTAGTTTCCCTTTGTTCCAAAATGAAATAAACAATTCCTCTGATTCACACTTATCACATGCAATCCCTTCTTGATCATTAAATAAAAACAGTTCAAGTGTAGAATTCATACCCTGTTCATTCACCAGCCTACTCTTTACCATAGCCATAAAAGCATCTCCACTGGTACCAGCTTTACAACCAAGAAAATACAAGTCTCTAAACCGGACACCTATATCAGTTAACCAGAAATTTCTATCCTCACTACCCATTCTGAAATAGTTAACAAAAATGAAACAAATCAATACAAATATTTACAAGTCCATATACAAAGTTCATATACATTATCTAATATGCAAACCAACAAAAATATGAAACAAATCAATAAGAAAAAGAACCTTGGTGCTACAAAGAACCTTAGAGCCAACAAAAACAAAAACTATGCAAGCCTACAACCTACAAATTCACAACTGAATTCCTCATGATGAGAACATTACTGTTATATTCCAGCCGACACATTATTGAAGGGAACAAACAATTCAATTAAGAAATATGCATTTTTTCTTGTCAACTTTGTAATATGAGAATAAGGCATAAGATGATAACTTCAAACAACAAAAAACAAGAAGCATTGAAGTTGGGAATGAACCCCAAGTAGTCACCCCTGTACCGGTTACACCACAATCAAACTTCAGATGTTAAGCATTTCAACTTAAGAATAAGCATATCAAAGATATGATTTACAACCACTAGGAGATGAACACCAAATAATACCATTACGAAATAATTATTTAGTGTTTACTAATCTGAAGCTAGTCTGGACCCTAGCTAAAATGGGCAGACATCGCCATTTCACTATCATGACAGCCTAATTGTCATATAAACACTTCAATAAACACATTATAGGTACCCAAAAACAATCCACATTTCCTAAAATTAAATTCACCACTTATAGCCATCAAAATCCATCATACACTATGAATTTGTAAGAACAGAAAGCACATCAACCCTTACCAAATACCCAATCTAACAACACGTAAAATGGAACATGAGCACTCATTGGTGTAAGATATTTCTTAATATATGGGATGGCATACATATGAGTTGGTAAAGAAATAAGATGTCCCAATCACCATCAAAGCATACTGGTACAGTAATCATACATAAGTCCACAATATCAAATGTGTTTTATCACTAGGGTGCTGCAATGTTTGCAGCCATGATATTACAGTAATCATACAAAAATTGAGAGACTGATACACATAATTCATAGACAAAAAGAAATTTACATATCCCCTAAATTGAATTATCCCCTAAAAATGGAAAACCCCCCAAATTATAATCCCCAAATTGTTTTGTTTTTTCAAACCCTTTTTTTTTTTGCCTGAAACAAATTACCTTCATGGTGAAACCCATCCTACACAAACCCTAATTTCATTTGTACCCTCTGAAACCGTAATCACAGATACCAGTTTCACAACGTTGGGTTTCAAAAACCCTAAATCATAAAACCCAAAACTAAATTAAGGTTAAAAGTTACCTGTTCTTCACCGGAAAAAGAACAACTGATCTCTTATCTACTCCGTCTCATCTATCTTATCGATTTGCAATGTTCTTCCTGTATCTCGATCTCTCCTTGTCTCTCGATCTCTCTCGCCTGTCTCTCTATTTCTCTCTCTATCTCTGTTGTTTTCATTTCTGTGGCTCAAACACGAGGAAGGAGAAGATAAGAATCAAAACACCCATACGAACCACACGTGTGGTACAGGTGTCAGTCCATGTCCATGTGCCGACAGGTTAGAATGCACACATGTCTTTTGTTTTCACGACCCACGTGTCAGCCCAATAATCTGTCGAAGGGCAAAACAGAAAATTCACAGGTCAGTTGACCGGTCAAAGGTAGTCGAAATGCCCCATTTTGACCAAAATATAGAAAACTAACGGAATAGGGCATTTTGATCTTTCGCCTAACGTCCGGGGCATTTTCAAACCTAGGGGGTCGATTTTGGGGCATTTTGCCATTTAACCCTAGAAGGTTTGAAGAATTTTCCAGGAGTGTCGTTAACCAGGACATCCAAAATGGTAGTAGATATGCATTGATATATAAGATTGCACCAAGTGCACTAAATCTTATTTGAGTCATAATACTCATCAGAAATTCCCAGTTTACTCTGTCCAAAGCTTTTTCCATGTCATTTTTTATACCCATAATTCCTTTAGAGCATTTCTTGACATTTCTGGTATTCATGTGATATATGAGCTCATGGGAAATATCAATATTATCAGAGATTTGTCTTCCATGAATGAAAGCAGATTGGAAGGGGGAAATGAGTTTGGGAATGAGTGTGTTAAGTCTCTGGGATAGGATTTTAGAGATGATCTTGTGAGTGGTGTTGCATAGAGAAATGGGCCTGAACTGAGATGGTGCAATAGGGTTGTCAGTTTTTGGTATGAGAGATATAAAAGTTGAGTTTATTTCTTTTAGGATGAAGTTAGACCTGTAATTTTTTATAAACCATGTCAATGATGTCTGTTTGTATCCAAAATTACTTTTGGGGACGAAACACGATTGAATTGATTATTTGGTGTGTTTTTATGGTTAGGAGACGAATTGAAGAACAAATAAAGAGACGCAGGTTTAACGTGGTTCACGGGCGAATCTCCTTGGGGAGTGATTTTATTGATATGTAGAATTTCAGTGTATCTTTTTTTTGTATTGGCTATCTCTCCATTTTTTCCTCCCCCAATCAGAATTACATTTCTCTATATTTATACAATTTTGAACTAGCTCTTACCCTCATTATGAGGTAAATATAAATTTGTATTTATTTCCTCATGGAATTAATGTTGCATGAAACCTCCAGGATTTAATTGTGCATGAAACCTCCTGAAATTAATTCTGCATGAAACCTCCCAGAATTAATACTGCATGCATTAATTCTGCATATAACTCCCTGCATGCCTATTGACTTGCCTTGCATGCCTCCTAGCATTAATCTACCCTTCATGCCTCCCTGTATTAATTTGAGGACCTCTCGTGTATTTTATACACGGTACAAACAATGTCCTTTCCAACCACTTCCCACTTGAAAGAAGTTAAGAGGAAAATCATTAGGACCAGGACTCTTATCACCATCCATACTAAAGTGAATGCTCTTTATTTCCATAGCCTTTGTGATTAGCAGTAATTTTTCATTTTCAGAGTTAGTGATGGTGTTGAGTATAAGGTTGATGATGCTGTGGTTAATGGTTATGTTTTCAGCAGTGGCCATAGTTTCAAAATGGTTTGTGATACAATCAGAGATATCCTTGAAGTTATGAAGCCAGATACCATCCTCCCTTTGGATTGAATCAATTATATTTATTTTGATCCTCTTCTTGGCAGAGTCATGGAAAAATTTGGTATCTCTATCCCCCAATTTAATGAACTAATCTATGCTTTTGGTTTTAGAGAATTTGAATATATTGCCATTGCTCAATTTTGGACTTAGCTTCTTTTATAGTTGAGCCTCTGTTGAAGTCAAACTGGTTCTTAGTAATCCAGCCTAGATATTAAATACATTCCTCCAAGTTGGTTTTAATGTTACCATAGACAACTGTATTCCAAATCTTGACTTTAACTTTGACATCTTTCATCTTTCTAGCTAAAGTAAAAATAAAAGAGCCAGAGTGTCTCTTATTCCAACATTAAGCAATAATGTCTCTGCAATCTTGGTGATCTAGCCAAGGACCAAAGAACTTAAAAGGAACTTGGCCAGATCTCCAATGGGGATTGGTACTGAGTAGAATAGGATTATGATCAGACCCTATAGCAGAGATGTTAGAGATGGTAGAGTTGAGAAAGATTTATAACCATGAGTCAGTAACGAGGACTCTATCAAGCCTTTGCTCAGTAAGATGTGTACCAATTCTTCTATTAGTCCAAGTGAAAGGACATTCAGTGTAGCCAAGATCAGTAAGGTTAGCTTCCTCTTTTTTTTCTCCCAAGAATAGATTTGATCCAGAAGAGTCTACGGGGGTGTTGGCTGTATTTTTCATGTTCATGAAGGATAAAGTTGAAATCTCCTATAATAAGCCAAAAAAGAGAGCTGGCCTTATCAGTGTTTTCAATCATTTTCCAAAATTCCAATTTATCCTTGGTAGTGTAAAAACTACCATAAAACCTAGTGAAGAGCCAGTGGCTCCTTGGTAGTGTGATCTATCACTTTAGTTTGGCAATTGGTACGGGAAAGAATCTTACGGAGAGGCTAATGAATTTAGACTATAATAAATCCTGTAACTGAAAGCACGTGCAGAGACAAAGATTATATCAGAGAGACTAAAATAACAAGGATTAATTGGGGGCCGGACTTATTAATTGGGGCCTGGAAAAATTTATACCCACACCCAAAATTTTAGGGGGCTTCCAAAATGAAGTTGAAAGTACTATTTTACCCTTTCCCTAAAATTAACCCTAAAATCCTATTAACCTTAAACCCACCTCCCCATTTCATTCATCCCAACCGACCCTTCTTCTCTTCTTCTCCTCTCCCCCTCCCTCTATCAGTTCCTCTGTTAACGACCATTTATTAAAAAAAATAATTTAGGGTTTGAATCGTAGAAATTGATTTCTCAGAATGGGAGTCGTTAATCATCCCGTTTGAATGTCTAACGATTTTTCATCTTTGCTTAACGATTTTTCATCTTTGGTTAACGATATTTGATCTGCATGTTGGACTTTGGAGAAATCGTCAACCATTAGGGTTGCAGAGAAAACGATTCCTGCTGTAGTAATTTTTTTTGTAGGTTAGGGTCGTTAATGTTTTATTAGGGTCGTCATTAAGCTTGCGACACCACTCTGTTCAAATAAATGTATGAGTCGTCCACATGATAGGGAAAATATGCTTGAATCGTTAAAATCATTGTTTGGGGTCGTTAATGTTTTATTAGGGTCGTTAAAATCATTGTTGGGGGTCGTTAATGTTTTATTAGGGTCGTTGACGATTTTTCATGTGCATGTTGAAAAAAAATCTAACGATCCTTGCTAATATGAAAAGAAAATGAAAAGAAAGCTAATGACGACCCTAATAAAGCTAATGACGACCCTTACACGAAAACAAACCTTGTTCAAATTTAAACAAGAGTCGTTAGCCAAGGCCTTGCTCAGTTGCTCTAACTCTGCAGTTTGTTATTTACTTGACTTTCATGCAGCATTGCTTTGTGAAACTGACGTGTGTGCGGGATTCTTGGTGATTCGTTTTTCAGGTACTTGACACGACTGTGACACGATTGTGGTATCTGCACCAGAAGTATGCTGGAATCTATACACCATTCACTGCTTTAACGACCCTAAGCTTTGTTAGGCTAACAACTCTTGTTTAAATTTTAAATGACCCTAACGACTCTTAGAGTATTAGTGACAGTGAGTAAAAGTTTTTTGAGTCGTTGGGTTATAAATATATTTAGTGAACGACTCTAAATGACCTACAAATGGAGTCGTCAATATTTTCAAAAATGTTTGACGATTTTTCATAACTGTAGATTGGAGTCGTCAGTTTGTTCAAACTTGAATGACGATTTTTCATAACTGTAGATTAGAGTCGTTCCTTTACTTGACTAATAGCTAACGACTCTTAAGGGTCGTCCTATTAGTATACTCCCTACCTAACGACTCTCACACTGAGATGTTGCATAGTGACCATGAATCGACAACTTGGAGCACCATTCATGCGATTTGAAAAGTATAGGAAGTTTACCTGATTGTTTAGAGCTTTGGGTTCTTCATTTTGAGTATTGGTTCCATCATTTTGAGCAAAAGGATCTTCATTTGCAACCATTTTAACCTAAATTTCCCCTCAAAACTCACTTTCTTCCTCTCTATCCAACCATTTTTTTTTCTTCTATAAAATCAGTTTTTACACAAAAACTGATTTAATCTAGCTTAAAAGATTAACAACTAATCTAACTTAATCTACTAAATTAACATTAATTATTTTAGGGGTAGTTTAGCCATTTTGAAAAAATTTAATAGGGGTAGCACCAAAGTGCTATTGGGAGACCAACTGGTCAGACCCCAATTAATAGGTCTGGCCCCAATTAATCCTTGTAAAATAAATGAGGAGGAACATGATCTCAAATAATGTTTCCTTGGCACGCTAAGGAGTCTGTTGTAAAATCCGAAGGAAAACAAATTTTTAGCGGATTTAGCGATACCAAATCCAATAGCCCAGGCCCATTAATTAAAGTCTAGAACCTTCTTATTGGGATTTCCGCCTCCCCAAGAGGAAAGGAATTGAATATGGCGGAGTATCTCTGAATTAATTGCGCTCTGGATTCGGTATGTAATCGGATCTTAAACCCTCGTTTGTGATTTATGATACTAGTATTGTCTTCATTCATTTTCTCCAGATTTGTTAGGGTTACAGTTTCATTTCATTTCTCATGGAGGATTACAAAATGAAACTGAGAAGTAGAGCCAAACCTGTGCAAAAACATTTTTACTTAACCACCACCACCACCAAAAACAACATCTTCTGTGAAAATAAAAGTATTAGGAGGAAGAAGAAGAAGAAGAACAGTAGTGATAGTGGTTTTCATCTCGGGGAAGACATACAGATTCAGATATTGAGTCGGTTACCACTCAAAACAATTATTAGGTTTAAGTGTGTTTGTAAACGTTGGAATTTATTAATCAATCAAGATCCATGGCTGAATGAGTTGCAGCTTAGTCATTCGAAAAAACAACCATGTCTCCTTGTGATAATTGAACGCCCGAGATACGAACGAACAAGCTTCAGGATGGAACGTTACTTGACGGCTAATTTATCTGTCGATCACCAAGGTGTACTAACAACAACAGTGATGCACACTTTATCAGATAGGGAATCGTATAATTTGATTTATAATGATATCATCGGACAGGTAGATGGATTTTTCGGGATAGTTGAGAATTCGATTAATGTTGTTACCATATAGTACAACTTTAGTACTCGCCAAGTGGTACAAGAGTGCAGCAGACCAACTTCATTGATGGAATTCAAGGGAAAACCAGGTTATTATTCACGTTCAACTCATGAGTTTCAAACTTATTTCTTTGGATTCGACTCTACCACGGGGAAATACAAAGTGATATGTATTTGGAGAGTACTTGAATGTCTAGCTGATGGTACGATAGTAGAGTTTGTAGCTTGTGAGGTCTTTACTTTAGGCGGCGACAGCAATACATGGAAAAAAACTGATTATGAGGCTCTCCCACCATGTTGCTTTGAAGATTTGTCTGTGTACGCAAATAACTCCATTTATTGGAGGAGTTCTGTTAAAGATCTTCAAAGTCTTCCTTCCTTTGCAGAACAGTTAACCAAAGTAGACACAAGCATGAATGAAGTGCTATTGGCATTTGATCTTGGAAGTGAAAAGTTCGCAGTTATCCCGGTTCCTAATTTCGTTCCTCCTCGCCATTATCAGTCTCATCTTTTAAGTCACGATGGTCGTGGTTTTAAGTTTTATCCCGTTTTACTGGAAGTGTACGGGTGTGTCGTTATATCTACTAGACCGGCTTTTGACGTCATTGAGATGTATCTATTTGATGATAACAAGGAGAATGAAGACATGATGAAATGGACCAAAGAGGTTATTGAACTACCTATTGCTTTGAGTTACGCGGAAATTAATATGCATCCCCTTCCAGGATCAGACTACATGCTCTTGACATGTATTTATGGTCATACGACAATAAGGCCTCCTTGTGTTTATTCTTACAACAGAAAATCCAAGACTTTCAAATTGATTATTATATTTGGTGACATGGGTTCTTATCCTTACCACCCTTTTATGTATTCAACATTTGTTGAAAGCCTGTCGCCATTCCGTGTGTAGCGAGCCAGCAGCAGAATCATTTAAATGTCATGTTTGTGCGCGTGGTTCGTCTTCAAACTGATCACTGAAATAATTGGTAAGGCAATCTTTTTATGTTTTCATTCTTTGTTTTAGTATTGGTAGTACAATTTATTTATTTTCCGCGGTTTTCAGGAATAAATCTTTTGGAATAACCACTGTATGCAAGCAATTTCCATGTCAAGGAAAGTAATTAAACTCGACCTGGTTTACATATAATCGGTAAACCGCTACCGAACTGAACCGATCCGACACTGGATCGGACGGTTCATAGCCGGCCCGATCTAAAATTTCAATACTAATTGGGGAAAAAGATAAAACAAAATCTTACAAAGTTAAAAATTACATACTAGTCAAGCGAGCGACAAGCTGTGCCGCTAGCCCTTTTTGAATAGCAAAACTTATCCTATTAAAAATAAAATCTCGTGAGCCAAGGGTCATTACATTGCTCACAGATGACTTTCTGGACCCTCTTGAGTAGTCCAACCGCTTTACGGAGCCAAATAGCCAAAAGTATTAAAAGAAAAGGAACGAAAGCATGCCCATTGTCAACACATGCTTCGATATCTTACACGAGGCAGCCTTTTAGCGCCGCTTCGCCTCGATAAAGGTGCCATGTCCAATGCCTACCAAAGGAGATACCCCAAGTGAGGTCAACACACGTGTGTTTCCCATTAGCCCATCCAAAAATAAGAACATCAAATTGGTCTTAGTGTCAATCTCCCTTCAAGTGGGTCTGTCAGGAAATGCACAGGTGCTTCTTTCTTTGCCGAAATGCCAGACCTCCACAGTACATCATACAAGATATCCCTCACATGATCATGTCTATATTTATAACCAGGGTCTACTTTACAATGATCTGCATGTTCACCATATTAAACTCGGTATTATGATAGCACATCACATTCTGTATTAATTCAAAGAGAATTTATTATTATCGATTAAGTCAAACATCTTTAAATTGTCATGAAATGAAAGCTTAGCTGGTTTAACTTTGACTTAATGAACACAACCAACACTCAAAGATCAGAATCAAGAAGGACTCTAGTGAAGTGTGAAACAGTTTATGACTTCATATTCCAAATGAGAGGCAGTGTCAAATAAAAACATTGTCAATGTCCTTCTTTTTATATCAAAACATTAATTGTCGATGTCCTTTGCATATTATCTTTCCTGCTGCTGCAATCAAATTGCTACCTAAAGGCTAAAATCTAAGCCTGTTACGGCAAGAGATGCTGCATTTTTCCATACCTTAATTGAAAATATGACTCACTAATGACACTGCATTAGTGAATGTATTTCAAAGTCATGTGCAAGTGGACCTGCATTTCTTCTTCTTCTTAAAGTGAACCCCATTTTTTTCTTCTTCTTGATCAGAGTTGTATTTGAAATCACAGAAGAATCAGTCATTTTTCAGTTTGACGGAGTCTTTTTCAAGAAAACCCTCCAAAAAGCATCAATGGCAGCAAACCAAAGATCATCCAACTCTGAAAGAAGAAGATTAGTTGTGAACATTTCAACATCGTCTTCTTCTTCAAAGCCAGCACCATCACAGTCACCTCCTCCTGGTCTTACCATGAAATTCCCGCTAGTTCATGATCACAGGTCTTCTTCTCTGTCTCCTGAGCTTAAAGTTTTCTATGATCAAGTTTTCACAGCGCTACCACAGACACCACATTTCAACCCACTTGCAAATATCACTAGTAGTGAGAACATCAAAGAAGGAATCAAACTGGGATATGACATTGCTTTCTTGAACTTAGTTATGAAATTCCATAACATTGTTGATCCTTGTAGTTTTCTTAGTGAGGCAGAAGAAGAGAGTTGTACTACAGAGTTCAAGGAGTTTGAAGACATGGGTTATGATTTGACTAAAATAAAACAAAAATTCAATCTCCTGAAAAGAAAAGTTGAACAAGAGAAATTGCTGAATGGTTTGTTTGTAAAGATCAGTATGGATGGCCATCCATTTGGAAGGAAAGTTGATATCAAGGCTTATGATAGTTATGAGAAGCTTTCTTTTGCTGTTGGTGAACTCTTCAGAATACCTCTTGCAGGTAGCTATTACTACTATCTTAACTTCATTTCAATGTTTCTACATGGATCATCCTAATTTCAGTGGGATACTTGGGTTTAATAGACGGTGGAGGCGAATATACTCTAGTTTATGAGGATAATGAACGAGATAGGATGCTGCTTGGAGATGTCCCATATGAGTAAGCAAATGAAGTTATTTACTTGGGTTGTTTGTGTGCTGATTTTTTTTCTTCTTCTGAATTTAGTGTTATGTTTCCAAATTGCAGCATGTTTGCTTCCACCGTAAAGAGGTTGCACGTAAAAAAGAGCGCTGAAGTTTCTACGACATTACGCCGTGAGTTAACTTCTTGCCACCTAGCAAACTCTCGCCTTGTCTCTCTTCTCCTCCTCTCTTTTGATTGGATATCTAAGGCCACGTTTCGTTTATTCTCAGTTTGAAGGCCCGGAGGATTCTGGCATTTAGCAATTGGAGACTAAACTAAGATTGGAGGTGCTAGATTAGCACATAAGTGTTGCAATTCCAAAAAAAAATGTAACAAAAAATTTAACACTAGTTCTCTTTCCTAGCAGTTGCTATCATGTGAACTAGCATGTTAGATTGGTATGCGCTAGGAAAAGTAACTTTTCGCGGAATGGTTCAGCGTTGAGAGATTTATTTTTGATCTGACGACTGAGATTGGTTGCGCGGAACCATTCAGCGCAACGCGCGGACGTGGACTGCTAATCTAGCAGCTAGATTAGCACTCCCATAAGACTGAGGTGATAGTCTTGACTGGTAATCTAGCTGGTAGACTAGCACCCCATAAGAATTTACAAAGAATTTGGGCAGTGGAAAGTATCGAAAGTTTTTATAGAAGGAATGAACAAAGGAAAAGTAGACCTTGAGAAAAAATATTTAACAAAAGGTGTTGTATGAAGTCACTTTATTTAATGTTTTCACAATATCTTTGTTTAATCTTCGGATTTTTATCCTCCCTCCCTCCCTCAGTATGTAAACAGCAATCTAGTGAAGTGTGTGCCCCACACAAGGTGCGCTTACACAGAAATGGTAATACGGTTCAACTTTAACAGTCAGTCAGACCCATTAACAGTCGGTCAGACCCATGAAAATTGTTTGTTTTTAACAGTCAGTCAGACCCATCATTTGTATTTAAAAATAACAACCCCATTTCTTCTTCTTCTTCTTCTTCTTCATCATCAAAGTTGCATTTCAGAGAAAACCAGTCATTTTTCAGTTAAACTCCAAAGAAGCATCAATGGCATTAAATCTAAGATCATCAAAAAAAGGAAAACTAGTCTTGAAAACTTCTCCTTCACAATCATCACCACCACCTCCTCCTCTTAACTTGAAATTCCCACTAGTACAGCACAGGTCTTCTTCTCTATCTCCCCAACTTAACCTTCTCCATGATCAGGTGTTCACAGCACTTCCACAATCTCCTCATTTCAACCCACTTGCAAAGTTTAGTGAAAACATCAGAGAAGGAATCAAATATGGGTATGATATGGCATTTCTGAATCTAGTTATGAAATTCCACAACTTTGTTGATGTTTATACTTTTCTGAGTGAGGTAGAGAGTTATGAAAAAGAGTTTCTGGAGTTTGAAGAGATGGGATATGATGTGTCTGAAATAAGAAAAAGATTCAATCAACTGAGAACAAGAGCTGAACAAGAAAAGGATTTGAGAGAAGAAATTGGCAAATTAGATGAAGAACAAAAGCAGAAAGAAGCAACAGTTGAAATCAAAGAGTTTAGATTGATGGAATTAGCAGAAGAGACTGCTAGGTTAGCAAGGGAAGTGAAACTGGAGAAGTCGGTGATTAAGAAAATTGATAATAAGAAGAGGAGGATAATGAAAGATTCGAACATGTATGAGATGGAGTTTAGAAAATTTGCTAACGAATTTCCATCGTTCCCTGGTAATGTAATGTATGATCGATATGAATATTAATCTATTAACAAAACTATATAAGTTTAGAGATCAGTTGTCCAATGAAACTGGATTCTGTAATTAGAACTCAGAAGTACTAGAATGTGATGATCATGAATGAAAATATGTTAATCTGTTTTTGTTACTTTTTTTCTTTCTTGAACCCTGATTTCCTAATCAATTAGACAACTGAAGTCTCTAAAGCTCAGTATAAGCCACCGGATAAAGGCAGAGGAAATGGAATTTGTTGCCTGAGAAAGGGAAGAGAAGGAAAATGAGATAGGTTTGACTGGCACAGGTGGCACAAAATAGTTCGACTATTTTTGTTTCAAAGTGTTCAACTAGCTGATGCGTCATGATGTTATTGGCTATAAGAAAATTAGTTGACCACCTATAAGTCGCATGTTGATCTTCTCGTCACCTGACCATGTCACATCGATTTGTAAGGTACAACGGTCAAGAAGAAGGTCCATGAAATTGGTTCACAGTAATTAAACTTCTGAGAACATGGACATACAAAATGCATGTCTTTCTTTGCCTTCCTTCATGAATCATCATCAAAGCAGTACATACATGTATGATGTATGCATGCTATTTCTGTTTCATAGAACAGAGAATCATTTTTATGGATGAAGTTAAAAGATTAAAAAATTGTCATGAGATGATAGCTTAGCTGGTTTATCCATTTATAGTGACTGGTAAAGTCATTGCTCAGTAAATACAAACTTCACAGAAATGGTAATCTGGCTGAACCCTGAACCCACTACTTGTACGAAAAAACAACCCCATTTCTATTTGTTTTTCTCAAAGTGAACCCCATCTCTTCTTGTTCTTCTTCATCAGAGTTGAATTTGAGATCACAGTGATTTTCAGTTCAAATAGTCTTTTGAGAAAAAAAAACTCCCAACCAAAAAAAAAAACATCAATGGCATCAAACCAGAGATCATCAAACTCAAACAAAATCAATGGAAGACTAGTCTTGAAGACTCCATCATCTTCTTCTCCAAAACTACCATCAACACCATCACAGTCACCACCTCCTCATCCTGCTCTTAACAATACCATGAAACTCCCACTAGTTAATGATCATAGGTCTACTTTTCTATCTCCTGAACTCAAAATCTTCTATGATCAAGTTTTCAAAGCACTACCACAGACACCTCATTTTAACCCACTTGATAAATTCAGGAGTGAGAGCATCAAAGAAGGAATCAAAGTAGGATGTGACATTGCTTTCTTGAACCTGGTCATGAAATTTCACAACTTGGTTGATCCAAGTGGTTTTCTTAGTGATGAACAGAAATTTACAGAAGAATTCAAGGAGTTTGGAGAATTGGGTTACGATTTAACCAAAGTAAAAGAAAGATTCAATCTACTGAAGAGAAGAGCTGAGCAGGAAAAGGCTCTGAAAGATGAAGCTGAAAAATTAGAAAAAGAAAAGAAACAGAGAGAAGAGAAAGTTGAGGAAAAGGAATTTCTTCTGTTGGAGTTAGCAGCAGAGACTGCTAGGGTAACAAAAGAAGTAAAAATGGAGAAATCAGAGGTTGAAAGTATTGAGTTCAAGAGGAGGAAGATTTTGGAAACTTCGGACATGAATGAGAACGAGTTTAAAAGATTAGCTAAATTTCCATGGTAAATTGATAATGAAGATGAACAAAAAACTACAAGTAGTACTAGTATATCCTAATGTGATGATCATGAATGAAAATGTATGAGTAGCTTGATTTCTAATCTGTTTTGGTTGGTTTGTGTTTTGTTACATTTTCCATTTTCATTCTTAAACTCTGATATCCTAATCAATTACACAACTGAACTCTGTAAAACTCTGAGTACGAGTGGAAACTACCGGCAAAAGGAAAGGTAGATGGAGAAACGGAAAATTTCGCCTGAGAGAGGGAAGACAAGGAAAAAAAAAAAAAACTATTTTTGCTGCCAAACTTATCTCCCCAGCAACCCCAACCACAAACTGATTTCAGTCCGAAGTGAAAAATACAACTTAAACTGATTATACCACTACTTACCGGATAATACTAATTCATGATTAGGAAGCAGGTGGCTAGATTGGATTAGTGGGACAGAATCAATGGAAAGGATCGATTTTCTTTGTGTAAGAATCGGATTTGTATTCATGTTTAAGAAAAAATATGTCAAATACATATACACATGAGTATGTTGGTTTCAGATGGGCGTACTTATCCGTTTAAAAAATACATGTGTTCTCGTGTAGTCCCCTAGCTAGTCTATTTGTGCAGCTAGCCTAAAACAAATGACTGACTGCATAGGTATACAGGATATAATAGACTGAGACAGCAGGAAATATATGCGTGTAGTAATGGCACTTGTACGGGAGGAGCCAAAGAACTGCTGGTCACTGGGTAGTATACCACTACTTACCGGATAATACTAATTCATGGTTTAATTAGGAAGCAGGTGGCTAGATTGGATTAGTGGGACAGAATCTGACGAGTAGGCATCTCGACAAGAGAGTTGGATGCAACCGGCGGAAGATGAAGTTTTTTCAGCCATCCGAGCCGTGGAACATGACAAAGCCCCTGATCCAGATGGTGTTTCTTAAACATCGATCAACTAGTGGCAATTGTGTATTTTTTTTTTGATACGAAAAGAACTTATATTGCTTAAGGAGACATGGTTTTGTCCCTTGCCAAAAGGCTACAAAATTCCTCTGAGAAATTACTTTAAACTCTTAATTTGTTTTAGAATGTTCCTATTCTCCCATTGGATAAGGAGAACTTCTTCATTGAGAGATTGGATTATTAGTTGAGCATCCGCTTCAATATGGATTTTAGGTAATTGTTGTTCTCTAGCCCACAGTAGTGCTTCTCGAATATCCTTGCACTCTCCTTCCTCTGCGCTTATTGCTCCATCTGAGAAGGTTCCTTTGATGCCTGCACAACTTCTTGCATGATTTCGCAGCACAATGCCAGTTCCAAGTGTATTAGTATCCTCATCATAAGAAGCATCAACATTAAGTTTTAAAATATCATGTAATGGAGGATTCCAATTAGAGTTAAAAGCAGTATTGGTGCTATTGTTAGTCAATGGGGGTAACTGAAATTGAGTCTGGAGGTGATAGTTAATTCTATGCATTGAGGAAAAAGGATTAGGCATTACTCCCTGAAAAATCAGCTCGCATCTGTCCTTCCATAAAATCCAGGCACTAATCATTAGAGTGGTCAGCAGTTTTTCATCACCAATAGAAGTGTATGTTGAGAACCAACTCTCCACCCAAATTGAGAGTGGCAATTGTGTATGAGTTTTGTAATAATGGGTATATTGATAAAAGGCAAAATGCACCGTTCATTGCTTTGGTTCCTAAACCTTCCTAAATTGGGGCCTATTAAATTTTCCTTCCCACACCATCAAATTATTTTGGGCACCCAAATTTTTAAAAAATACTAATTTACGCTCACATTAATTCCTAAAACTCTCTCATATAAATACCAATCTTTCCATTTTCATTAAATCCAAAAACCAAAAAACCTAAACCTAAAAAAACTTTCTATTTTCATCATAATCTTTCCAAATTCTCAAAACCCTAATTTTCATCTCCTTCTCCAACGAATCTTCGATCCACACAAGCAAAAGGTAAATCTCCATCAACCCATACTATGATTCTTCCTATCTTATTGATTTACATGTTTAAATCTTCGTTTTTGACAAATCAAAACTCCGATTACACCCAGAATCGGTTTTTATTGACATATCGAATAAACCAATTCTGGGTTTGCTTTTCGGCCATGAAGAGCATGCACAATAATCGGTTTACATAATGACTAACATCAACCGATTTTGTTTTAGAAATGAAATCTGAAAATACATCACCAAAATCAGTTTATATATGTAATATGTATAATCCGATTACCATTGTCTTTTCATCTTCCATTCCACAATCGAGTTTTATACATGTACTACATAACCCTATTCTTGTAGTCTCTTAAAAATCGGGCTACTTTTGTTTCTATATGTACCGATTTCTTACTTGGTTTTTGTTAATTTTTTGTGTAGAATGGACTTCGGACACCTAGAATTTTACAATCGAGAGGTAACCTTGGAGGATGCTCTGAGGAAACCACAAAGAGTTCAAGAGAGAAGCCTATATAAGTTTGCTTACGGAGGTGAGACCAATCTTGAACAAGCGCTGACATTGATTGATAAGCTGGCACTGGAAGGGCTTGTTGAGGTCATCAAGTTCGCTCGGATGAGGAAAAGCATTATTTCAGCTGAGAGGGATCACCATCAAGAATTGGAAGGTTTATGCTCCTGGTGCTCCTTAAGTTTTTAAGTTTAAATTTTTTATATTAAAAATTTAAGTTTATAAGACTTGTGGTTGTTTTTTTTTTAAGTCTTTTGTGATGGTTTATATATGTAATATGGATGATCTTTCTGTGGTTGATGTTTTTATTTTGGTTGATCTTTGTATTGAACTTCTTGGCACATAATGATTAAAATTGATTCTAGCCTGACATGCCAACAATTGATCGACTCGATATGCCAACGTAAACCGATTATGCAAGCCATTTTTCCTGGATATTTTTCAAGCCACAATCAGGTTGCATATTAAAATATATAAACCGATTGTTGTCAGTGAAAATTCAAAATCTAACAGATCTTTAATCGGTTTACGTTGGTCAAAAGAACAACCGATTCCTTGTGGCATATCAACACAATCGGGTTTTACCGAGCTCTTAAAATACCGATTATAACAAATTATTTCACTTTTTTCAAAAAAAAAAAATAGCCGTTAGAGATTTCTCTATAAATAGAGACCTCACCCTTAGACCCCATTTGCCCCAAAATTGATCATTTTATCCCCCCTCACTCCATATACTCCACAACTACTTATTCCATACATATACATACAAGAAATGGAATCATTTGATTTAAATGAAGATTTAGTAATCACCAAAGCTTGGTACACGGAAAATTGACTTAGACGTCAATCCTACGAAAGGGAGGATTCCACAACCTTTTGGTATAGGGTACACAACAAATATAGGCAAGAGTTTGGGAATCCAAATGCAAAAAGTGTTCGACAAATCCAAGCTAGGCTCCTAGTCATCGAAAAAGCGATACTTGCTTTTTTGGCTCTCCAACAGGAAAAGTGATCCTTTTCTGGAACAGAGCGAAAGCATCACTTTTCCCAAAATGGAGCGAAAGTATCACTTTTCCCTGAACGGGGAGAAATTATCACTTTTCCCGAAACAGGGCGAAAGTATCACTTTTTCCCGAAACGGGGAGAAAGGATCACTTTTCCTGAAACGGAATGTGAAACTATTATTTTTTTATGAAACGGAAAATTAATCGATCCATAAACGAAAATATGGTTGCATTATTGTTTGCATCCTGTGTGGTGGTTTGCGTTATGGCATGCATTCAATTTTCGTGAATTGCATCTAAAATGAAAGTATCACTTTTCTTGAAACGGAGGGAGTAGTTTTATTAGTTGCAACGGAAAATTAGTTGATGCATAAACCAAAATATGGCTACATAAAGTATTTTGTATCCTTTGTGGTGGTTTGCATAATGGATGTACATTTAATTTTCTAAAATTGTGCCTAAAATGATAAATATCTCCGTAGAAAAGAAGAAAAAAAAGCAAGAGCTAAGCATGAATACCACCATAAGCTTTCAATTAATACCTTTATCTGGAAGTCCATCGACAATTTAGAGACTCTATATCCTGATATCCGTTTCTTTCCTTAGTAAGAGTAACTTCCTTGATACTCGGAAATTAGTTAATAACCTTTAAGAACTGCAAGACGGAGCTGCATTGATAATCTCTTCTGGGGAGTGCACCCAATTGTCGATCCCATAAGCCTGTATAAGATCCATATGCATATAATCATTAAACTAGGGTACAAAAGAAGAAAAAATACAATCCAAGAGTATTAAACCAATGCAGCCGAAACCTAATAAATAATCATCAAATGATAAGTCTTTTACTTATCACTATAAGAATTTTAATAGCTAATTTCAATAAACATAACAAAAAAATCTGTAAACAATGAGTTCTTGGTCGTAAATAAATTGAAATAACATGGCTATAGATCAAGACTAACAAAATCTAAACAACAAGTTTCAAATATTTATAATACAACTCTAAGTACATAAAAGCAGCAACGCTCTGGATGAATATGTCAGCCAAAATTTTCTTGTTAAGCTTCACTATGAAATAAAAGATAGAAAAAGTGAAATAGATCAAGAATAGAAGGGAAATATGAGTAAAATTATAGGGAAAAAAAAAGCATAAGAGAATGAAGAAAAATTTATACCATCATCTATGTATATGAGTTCCCTTCTATTTTCAGATCCTCTAATATGCTATAGACAACTAAACAACAAAAGTAAAGCAAGATAATTAAAATCAAACCAAGAAAATAATAATACCTAAAAAGGAAAGAAAACAACGAAGAATTAGTTCCATGACTCACCCATAAACACCGATAAAAGGTATCACCAACAGCTTCTATAAACAAAACTAACGAAAATCATAAAACACAATTCATGATTTCATTATACCTCGCATTAGTCTTTTTCATCGTCGTAAAGCTCCAAAAGAATTAACCACCTACCACTGCTGCAATCATCAACATCAACATGCAAAGCAAACAACAACAAAAGAAAATAAATCAGGAAACGAAACCCAACAGCACAAGAAACAGAATTGGCTGAAAAGAAGAAGGAAAAAAAAAACCTAGCCAAGATGACATTCGCTAGAAAGCTTTAAATAGAGATTCACTAAAATTATGTTACCACAAAAATAAAAAATCTCATTTTGGAAATAATATCAAGCAATATCTTAAAATTGATTTATATAGAGGCACTAAACCCATAAATAAAATTATTTGGTTTTTGGAATATTATCAATTAATATGGAATTTCTAATATATTTGGCAAGCTCCAGCACGGAAATCATGGATTTTCCTTATTGTACTATCTTTTTACCACTCGATATTAATTTGTAATAAATTTATATTATTTTTATATTTTTGGAAAGTTAATTTTTATTGCGCTATATTTTTTTCCAAAAAAGAAATATCTTTACTGTCGCGCTTTATATAGAAAATATGTAAGGAATTTTTTTCCTATAAGTCAAAATCTGGAAATAGTAAAACAAATTAGAAAATAGTGACACAATATTGATGAAAATTAGATATTCTCTTATTGCCGCAATTAATGTCTACATCTATTCTTGCACACATAATATCTAAACTATTTTCTATTCTAAACATATTTTACTTTTAATTATGGAAAAAACAAAGTTAAGAAAAATAATAGTGAAATTAGGACGATTTTTTTTTTCATGCTCGTTTGTTTTGTATTAGCTTCTTTTTGATTATAATCTTTGTTATCAATTATTTATCCACAATACTAACAAAAATTCCTACTAACGCGCAGGTCCACTAACAAAGATTCACTCAAAAGAGATTCATTGCTAGATCAAAAGGTTAGTACCCATGATTATTTTTTTCGATTTGTCTATTTTGGAGTTTAATTGAAAGTTTGGAGTTGTAATTAGGAAAATTCTTTTTGTTAAAACTGTAAACGGACATTGGACATTTGACGCTATTTATTTTCTAATTTAATAACCATTTGATTTATTGTGGGATAGTGGCTTAATTCGTTGATTAGCATGATGCAATTATGGATTTTGTTATTTAATTTGTCGATTATCACGATGAAAAAGTGGATTTTTGTGACTATCACGATTGAAAAATATATTTATTGGAAATTCCTATTAGTGGGCTTAATCAATGCCTTGAGCCGAGGCAGTTCAGAGCTATCCTTTGTTACCGATTGGGTATTCCTTTGTTTTTCGAGAATGGTTCGTGCTCTAGCTGTAGCAAGCCTATGGACATTTATGGAGATCATGCACTTCACTGCTCTAAGGATGTTGGGGTTAAGTTTCGACATGACTTTGTACGTGATATAGTTGTTGACATTTGTTACAAAGCTAATGTACCCGCACTCAAGGAAGTTTCTCTGGGGCTTCTGACGGACGACAACAAAGATCTAAGGCCGGCTGATATTCTTGTCCTTAACTGGGAAAATGGTAAGGATGTTTGCATGGATGTTACAGGGGTTTCTCCATTCACATGTGAAGGCATTCACTCTTTTATCCCGGGCAAAGCTATTTCTAATGTTGTCGCTCGAAAACGCACTAAGTACTTAGATAAGTGTATTTCCCTTGGATATGGTCTTGGTGTTTTAGCTTTCTCTACCTTAGGAGAACTAGGTGAAGATACTTTATGTTTTTTTAAGCGTTTGAAGAATTGTTTATCTAGTAATGATGCTAGTAGTGGAGTTGGTAGCTTTATTTTTCATAGATTAGCTATTGCTATTCAAAAGGGTGTTGAGGCTCAGCTTGTTGCTAGGCTACCAACCAAAAGTATGTAATTTATTTATTTATTATTGGAAATTATAATCATTGTTAGATTTAAAAAAAAAATAAAAAAAAAGATATTTTAATTTTTTTCATCAATATAAATTTGGCATGTTATGAGATTTTTAAAATCTGCTATTTTAGGTTAGAAGAATATTTTAGATTTAACTATTTTATTATTGGAATAAAAAAATATTATCCTTGAATTATATTGTCTTAAATTTAATAACTTTACAAAAACAAAAAACTGGTGGGGCCGGAATTAACCAGAAGCAAGAATTAACGTGGAGTTCTGGTGAATAAGATCGCTCGAAAAAACTCTGTTATTATATAGAGAATTTTACAAAAAAGTGGTCATAAAAGGGACTCCCTCCCTTCGGGCCCTCCGGTCGGTCGGCCCAAATTAGACGACTGAACTCTGTAAAACTGTGCGTACCGGTTGAAACTACCGGCAAAAAGGATAAACGGAAAATTTGCCTGACAGAGGGAAGATAAGGAAAAATGGTTTGACTGGCACAGAAAAAAAAAAAAAAAAAAAAAGAGACTAATTTTGGTTGTCTACTGTCTACAATGAGCCCACCCAAAGTTGGAAATGTAGTGCACAATTTTGTGATAACCAACCACAAAGCGGAAGTGAACAACTTCAACTGATTTCGGTCCCATTTTAACGCCATAGGATGAATAAATAAACAAACTGGTTTGAGATTTTGCAATTCAGGCTGCCTTTGTATACCGGTGTACATATGTCAAATTAACGAGTTATCATTTGTTATGCAGTTAAAAGAAAGACAATTATCCAGTTAAAAGAAAGACTGAAATATTTACTAACAACATTTGCACCACAAACAAATCTTGATAACTGATCACTCCTTTGTTCCCAACCCACATATGTCAACGTTAATACTAACGCCTCCGATAGTAATCGGAGGCACCTGGACTCCGGTAGCCGCCCACATAACAGGCTGTCAGAGCCACAAAAAACGCCGCAAGAGCGCCAAACGCAATGCCGGCCGACTTCAGAATGCAGTGCCATTTAGGCTCTCCATTCTCATCACCATCCTGATTCTTCTTGGGCTCAGGCTTCGGTGGACTGTCCGACTTAGGAAGCACTCTGATATCCATCTTAACTCCAGTCTGACAATAAGCATGGTTAGAAG
Organism: Papaver bracteatum; assembly: GCA_023529315.1. NCBI lineage: Eukaryota > Viridiplantae > Streptophyta > Magnoliopsida > Ranunculales > Papaveraceae > Papaver > Papaver bracteatum. The sequence continues at coordinate 19,098 of JAJJWX010000400.1, read as the reverse complement.
AGATAAAGAACCAGTGTCCAGGAGTGAGAACTACCACATGTGATATAGTCCTACATTTCATCTTGACCTCATTTCACTCTAGCCAATTACTTTCTCTTCTTCGTTATTTGGTATACTCTTAATTAAGAAATAAATTACACCTCATTTAATTATTTCGTTTCTATGGAGCTATTTTGCTTTTCTTCTATATTTCAAAGAAATAAAAAATTGATAGAGATCAAGGTGTTGCTCAGTGGATTCATCACATCACGACATTGGCATAGTAATCCTAGAGATAGAGTAATAACAATCATGTCAATATTTGATTCATTACTATTGATTGTTGTTTATAGTTGAATTAATTAAACTGATCGTTAGGAAATTGGTTTAGTGCAACTAAACAAAAAACATATAGATGAAAATTACAATTATCACTAAATTGTGAAAATTGATATTTGATAATCACAATTTTCACAAAGTTATCACTAAAGATTGAAAGTTTCACCAATCATCTCCGGTGAAAACTAGAATTTTCCTTAATTTTCCATGGTGATAATGGTTATGAAACGCTTCATCTTTCGGGTATGCTTTTTTCTCATCTTTTTTCTTCTTTGATTTCCATGATTGTTTTGTTTTGATTGTTTATAATTTGTTTTGTGTACTATTTTGATTGTTTTACATATCAATTTTTGGTGTTTATAAACAATCAAAACTGTAGAAAATCTGATATCAAAGACTTATGAAAAGAACACAGAACTAAAAACTCAAACAAGCTTCAACAAGCTTCTCTAAATTGATATATATAAAACTCACGGCTTAGCAGCCTATTTATATGTTTACAAACTTGACTCTCAAGTAATAAACACTTTCCTAACTTAATCAAACTCTAACAAGAAAGTTCTAGACAATTCTTACGTAAAGAAACTCTTGAAATACGAAATACTTGTAACTCAAGCAAACTTCCATAAACCGTACTATGGATCAACAACTCTTGTTGATCCATTCACTTCATGTCAACTATCCCAGTTGACTTGGCCATACTGGATCAACTCTCATAGTTGATCCATATTGACTTCTTCACAATGGATCAACAACTAATGTTGATCCTTACTGTTGTCTTTATAGTATCTTGGTTTATTCTTTAACATCCTCCCTTAAACCAAGATACTCTTTGCTAATCATACCAAGCTTTCCACGCAAGTAAATGAAAGTGTTAGACTTCAAGGACTTGGTGAAAATATCTGCAACCTGTTCTTTGCTTTCAACAAACTCCACAGCAACCTCTTTGTTACTGACTAGCTCTCTAATGTAATGATACTTAATATCAATGTGTTTGCTTCTCCCATGAAACACAGGGTTCTTAGTTAGTGATATTGTCGACTTATTATCACAAACTATTGTTGTTGGTGTCTTTTGTTCTTCAAACAAAGACTTCAGCATCATTCTTAACCATACAACTTTGTGTAGCACATTGCTAGCAGCTATATACTCAGCTTCTGTTGTAGACAATGCAACAACTTGTTGCTTCTTAGATGACCAAGAGAAGAATCCAGTTCCCAACTGAAATCCATAACCTGATGTACTTTTTCTTCCTTCTGTATCTCCAGCCCAATCACTATCTGTGAAACCAACCAACTTTGGATCTTCTGAGATAGTATAAAATATTCCCATATTTGTTGTTCCTTTTACATACCTCAGAATACGTTTTGCAGCCTGTAAATGTGATTGTCTAGGAGCTTCCATGAACCTACTAACCATACCAACTGCATACATGATGTCAGGTCTTGTAGCACTCAGATACCTCAAGCATCCAACAAGACCTTTAAAATCTGTTGAATTCACAAGTTCTCCTGAACCATCTTTTGTCAACTTCATTCTTTCTTCTACTGGTGTTAAGATTGGATTACAATTATCCATCTTGAAACGCTTCAAAATTCCTTCAGCATACCTTTGTTGATTAATAAAAATTCCTCTTTCAGTCAGATGTACTTCAATACCAAGAAAATATGACATCAAACCAAGATCTGTCATTTCAAACTCCTTCACCATATCCTCCCTGAATTCATTAATCATCTCATTAATGTTTCCAGTAAATATGAGATCATCCACATACAAACATACAATAATATGATCCATACCATCATCTTTCAGATACAAAGTATGCTCATGTGGACATCTTGTAAAACCCTTCTTTAGAAAATATGAATCTATTCTTGTATACCAAGCTCTTGGAGCTTGTTTCAAACCATACAAAGCTTTGTTTAGCTTGTATACTTCATTCTCCTTCCCCTCCATAATGTAGCCATCTGGTTGCTCTACATAAACTTCTTCTTCCAATACTCCATTCAAGAATGCTGACTTCACATCCATCTGAAATATCTTCCATTTCTTTTGTGCAGCTAAAGCTATTATCATTCTTACTATATCAAGTCTTGCAACTGGTGCAAAGACTTCTGAATAATCTACTCCTCTTCTTTGTCTATATCCCTTAGCAACTAACCTTGCTTTCTTTCTCTCTATTTCTCCATTTGCCTTATACTTTGTCTTATAAACCCACTTAACACCAATGGGTTTCTTTCCTGGTGGAAGTTCTGTTAATTCCCAAGTGTCATTCTTCTCAATTGACTTCAGTTCTTCATTCATGGCTTGAATCCAACCTTCTTCTTTGGAAGATTCTTCATAAGCTACATGATCACAATCTCCAAACAATGCAAAGTTCACCACATCATCATCATCTTCATCATCTCTTGTTAAAACATAATCATTCAACCTAGCAGGTATGATATATTTTCTTCTTGGTCTTGTATTTTCTTGTTGTGTTACTGCTTCAGTTCTTGCTTCTTCATGCTGTTCTTCCACATTGTCTTGATCTTGCACTTCTTCCTCAACTATAACTGGAACTGTTCTCACAGTATCAGGTGGATCAACATTTCTAGTTGATCCAATATTATGTGGATCATCATCCTTAGTTGATCCAGAACTTGGATCAACAATGATTGTTGATCCATTACTCCAATTCCATTGTGAATCTTCATCAAATATCACATCTCTACTTATAACTATCTTTCTGGTTTCTGGGTTATATAACTTGTATCCTTTTGTCACTGAACTGTAACCAACAAGGATACATTTTTCACTCTTATCATCTAGCTTCTTTCTCAATTCTTTTGGCACATGTGCATATGCAATGCACCCAAAAATTCTCAGATGTCTTACACTTGGTCTTACTCCTCTCCATGCTTCTTCTGGTGTTTTGTTGTTCAAACTATTTGTTGGACATCTGTTGAGTAAATACACAGCTGTGTCAACTGCATAACCCCAAAAACCTTTTGGTAAATTTTTTGTTCTTCTTATTGTTCTTGCCATCTCCATAATGGTTCTATTCTTCCTTTCTGCAACTCCATTCTGTTGTGGTGTATATCTTGCTGTTAGCTGATGTTGAATGCCATGTTCTTCCATAAACTTATCAACAACAGTGTACTCAGTTCCTCTATCAGTTCTCAAAATCTTGATTCTCTTACCAATTTGTTTCTCAGCATAAGCTTTGAAACTTCTGAAAGCATGAAATGCATCACTCTTTTGTTTAAGCAAATATACCCATGCTTTCCTACTATAATCATCAATGAAAGTTATGAAATAGTTATTACCTCCATGTGATGTAACTTCTATAGGACCACACAAGTCACTATGAATGATCTCCAACTGTTGCTCAGCTCTTCTAGCTTTGTTAACTGGAAAAGAATCTCTGTGCTGCTTGCCAAAAATGCAATTTTCACATCTTGATTCTGGTACCTCAATAAAAGGTAAACCAGACACCATCTCCTTCTTAGCTAAAACTTGCAAACTATTAAAATTCACATGCCCCATTCTCTTATGCCACAACCAAGTATCATTATAAACACTGCTACTATAACATCTTTCCTTTTGATGTTGAATATTCAATGGAAACAGTCTGTTTCTAGTCATCTCTACTCTTGCTATTAATCTTATTATTCTATCTCTGATTAAGCATAAGCCATTGTAAATATTCATAGAATAACCTCTTTCAGATAATTGACCCATACTTAGCAAGTTTTGATGTAAACCTGGAACATAAAACACATCCATGATGTATGCTTTAGAACCATTCTTGAGAACAATTCCTATTCTTCCTTTTCCCATAACTGGAATTGTTGAACTATTTCCAAACTTCACTGTGGATTTTACAGACTCATCCAAGCTTTCAAATAAATCTTTTCTGCCACACATATGATTGCTCAACCTTGTATCCAAGTACCACTTTAGTTGAGGTGGTTCTTCAGCTGTATGACAAGCTAGTAACATATTTTCAGATTTCTACTCTTCTACTTCTTCTTCTTCTTGACTCTCAGCAAATTTAGCTCTGAAATTTGCTTTGTAGTTATTAGCAACAGTCTTTCTTGGTTTTGAACACTCAGTAGCAATATGTCCAAAGTCTCCACAGTTATAACACTGTATCTTTGATTTATCATATGGCTTCCTGTAATTTCCATTATTTGATATTCCTCCATTATTATACCCTCCTTGAGAACTTCCAGCATTAGACTTTCCTTGATTATTTCTCCAACTAACTTGACTTTGAAGTGCTTCTTCAACTTGTTTTGCAGTTCTTTGTTTTCTCCAACAATCTTTGTTCATAAGCTTGTAATGATCCCAACAACTCATTAAGAGTCATGGTTGCAATTGTGTTGCATTCTTCAATAGCAATAACCTTTGATTCAAACTTCTCAGGCAAGCTTCTTAAAATCTTTTCAACTACTGTTGAATCCTCTACAGTATCACCATTGGCCTTCATCTCATTGACAATATTCAGTGTCTTTGAGAAAAATTCTGAAATTGTTTCAGTTGTCTCCATCTGTAGCAGTTCATATTTTCTTTTCAAAGTTTGTAATCTAACCTTCTTAACTTTTTCAGAACCTGTATAGTAGCTTATCAAACCATCCCATGCTCTTTTCACATCCTTGATGTAAATAACTCTATCCATGAGTGATTCATGAATACCTTGATGAAGAATATAGGTAGCTTTAGAATTCTTCTTTCTGTTATCAGTTAACAGAGTTAGCGCAGCTCCTTCAACTACAGTTCCTTCTGCCGGTTCTGCATAACCATCTTTCACGATATCCCACACCTCTTGGAATATGAAAATATTCTCCATCTGCAACCTCCAGTGTTCAAAGTTTTTACCTTCAAACACAGGCACCTTGATTGAACTTAAACTCGTCATCTTCTTCAACTTAACTTCTCATACCCACATCCCTAGAACCTGATACCAGTGCTCTGATACCAGATGTAGAAAATCTGATATCAAAGACTTATGAAAATAACACAGAACTAAAAACTCAAACAAGCTTCAACAAGCTTCTCTAAATTGATATATATAAAACTCACGGCTTAGCAGCCTATTTATATGTTTACAAACTTGACTCTCAAGTAATAAACACTTTCCTAACTTAATCAAACTCTAACAAGAAAGTTTTAGACAATTCTTACGTAAAGAAACTCTTGAAATACGAAATACTTGTAACTCAAGCAAACTTCCATAAACCGTACTATGGATCAACAACTCTTGTTGATCCATTCACTTCATGTCAACTATCCCAGTTGACTTGGCCATACTGGATCAACTCTCATAGTTGATCCATATTGACTTCTTCACAATGGATCAACAACTAATGTTGATCCTTACTGTTGTCTTTATAGTATCTTGGTTTATTCTTTAACAAAAACCCTATTCTTCTTGTCTCTGTCAAAAACCCTGAACCCTTCTGGTCACAATGAATTTGGGTTGGTCCTTTTAACCGAGCCTAGAACACATAATGATAATCATCTCCACAAAAATTAAGAATATTTGGAGTGACTGAAGTATTTCTTTGAGATTTTACAAAGTTCAGTCACGTTGCTGAATTTTTCTGTAAACACAATTATTGTAGTTGTGCATAGATTTATGCTTATCTCCTAAATCACATTGAATTTGGGTTGGTCCTTTTAAATGAGTCTAGAAGACATGCTTATAATCATCTCCACAAAAATTAAGAATTTTTGGAGTGACTAAATTATTGTTTTGAGATTTTACAAAGTTCAGTCACGTTGGTGAATTTTTCTGAGACTCTATAATTACTACTGGCACAGGTATGATCCAGTGCCGTGATTAACTTGAATGACAAATATATGCATATATATATAGACTTAGTAGACTTAGTAGTGTAAGATAATCAGTCATATACATGCTCAGTGGATGGGAAGGGTTTGCTCACGATTCGAAAATACTTAACGACGCAATGACAAAAAGAAATGGACTGAAAATACCGCAAGGTAATTTTAATTTTATCTAATGTGAAGTTTTGATTTTTTGGTTAAGTTATATTTGGGTTGTACTTGACGAAAGTTTTCTTTTTGTGTTTTATTCAGGTAAATATTACTTGGGGGATGGTGGGTTTGCAAACCGACGATATTGTTTAACACCATTTCGTGGCCAACGTTATCATTTGAAAGAATTTTCTGGTACGGGTAATCATGCGAAAAAGGCTGAAGAATTATTTAACCTGCGTCATGCTTCTTTGAGGAATGCAGTTGAAATATTGTTTGGTGTTTTGAAGTCTCGTTTCTTGATCTTTAAGTCTCAACCTCCATTTCTGTATCAAGTGCAAGCGGAGATAGTGACAGCTTGTGCATGCTTACACAACTTCTTGCGAAAAGAATGCCGTTCAGATGAGTTTCCAGTCGAGGAAAAGGAAGATATCCATCCACCAACGCTTGTAAATGATGATGAAGTTTTGACACAACAAACTCAATAACAACAACGTCAAGAAGCTAATGCATGGATAAAGAGTATATCGGATGATATGTGGAAAATGTTCGTGAACAAAGGGAGTTAGAATTGTATGGAGACCGTTAAAATGAAGGGAAAAATAATTATCTCGTTGCACAACAATAACATACTATTGATACAGAGGTATGATCATTTTTATTTATTTATTTTCTTTTAATTAAAGATCATTTTTATTTGCAAACGAGGGTTTATTGTTTCTTGAAAGAGAGTGAATTAGGAGTGAACTCTCTCAAACTCCCTCTAATAAACTCTCTCAAACTCCCTGAACTCAAAAACACCAAACTCTATCAAACTCCCTACACTCTCTCAAACTCTCTCAAAATCCCTAAGATTTAAAATACGCTCAACTCCCCACAAATCACTCGAGGACTAACCCCCTGTAAATTTCCTTTTCATTTACTTCTCTCCTTTTACTTCTCCACCATTTAAACTAACTTTCCATTTAATCTTCTTCTTCTCCGTTTTAATCTCCTCCATTTAAACCAACTTTCCTTTTTATTTTCTTCTCTCCATTTAATCTTCTTCTTCTCCATTTTAATCACATCGTGAATATCTAATCTTACTGTTTCAAAATAATTTAACTATTCATTAACCATCTATATAAAGTATTTTATCTTCAGAAAACACTATTAGCTATACCAATAATTTAATCAATCAGAATTCATTTCGAGGAAAAAATAGTTTTTAGGTTTTCTTAACTGGTTGATCTTCAATCCGATGGATATAAAATTTCCATCAAGATATAAAGGTGATGATAACTTAAACTAAGGGTTTGCAAAGCCCCATTTCAAAATCGTTTGAATTGTAAAACTCTAACGAAAATAATAAATAGAACTATTTCAAAATCGTTCAACTACAAATGACGATTTTTGAGATTTTATTTTTCTCTTCATTTGTTTGTGGGAAGAAAACAGGATGAAGACGAAGAGAGGGTGAGAGACACGAAGCAAGGAAGTGAAAGAACGCATGTGGTTGTTTTTTCCAATGATAAGGACAATGGTGGAATTTTATTATTTATTAAAACAAGAAGTTATTTATGATTATCCTGATAAATAATTGGTAGACCCAATAAAATAAATATTTTAGTAGGTGTTATCCTATATATGGGTAAATATAGAGTATCTAAACGGTGAATTTGTCATGAAGAAAATTAAGAAAAAAGGCTAGAAATATTTTTCCCCATTTAAAAAGTACAAATATATGTTATCGGGTAGTCCCCTAGAGTCTATTTGTGCAGCTAGCCTAAAACAAATGACTGACTGACTGCATAGGGATACCATAGACAGAAGGAGAGGACGCGTAGTAATGGCACTTGTACGGGGAGGAGCCAAAGAGCTGCTGGTCACTGGGTAGTATACCACTACTTACCGACGGATATTTATTCACGGTTAATTAGGAAGCAGGCAGCTAGATTGGATTAGTAGGACATATGATGAGTAGGTTTTGTTTGTATGGCTAAAATTGATGGAGAAAGAAAAGCGTGTGTGTGGGATATTAATAGCCTGTTTGGATAGCAGCACCTCAAGAGTAGCTTTTCCACTTATAAAAGTCAAACAATCAGCGGTCAGTTTGGCTGTCAAATTTCATAATTACTTCTAAAAGTTGAAAAGTCAATTTTTTGTGAAGCTAATATAGCCTGTTTGGATACAGAAGTAGAAGTCAGGAGTGCTTCTGTGAGAAGCAGAAGTACTTCTGAGAAGATAAAGTAAAAAAAGCTTGTTCGGAAAATCCCTTACTTATAAGCTAAAAAGAAATTAAGTAAGTTTGCAAATAAAATACTCGATAATTTCATGGTTACATTTTCAGCAGGTTTTCAATAATCACAAGATCAAAACAAAGATGCTTCAATACAGCTAAAACACACAAAATAGTGGATTTATCGTATCACAAGTTTATAACTTTAACTTCACTTAAAAATGCATGTTCGACGAAACTTAAAAATGCATGTTTTTATTCATCAGTTGAAAACCATATTCCTAAACCATTTAAGAAATGGAAACAATACTGAACATTAATAACCAGATTTGTTCTATCAATCATAAGGAAAAGTAAACTTGAGTTTGTACATATGATATGCCTATGATTCCACGTTTATATCACCAACTAATTTATCTTGCCAACCTTTGATTTTGTAATCTTGACAAGTAATCAGATATAGAAATTAAAATATACCCCTCTTAATTTTTGATTGTCGTAATGTTTCCAAACCCATTGATTGTTTTTTCCTGATTGATCAACCCATTGATTTTGCTGCGACCACATCAAATATTAAATTTTATTTGATTAAGGTTCCAAATCTAATCCAGATTTTTGTAAGTCAACAAAAATCTTAGAAGAAAAATTGTAAGATGAATACCAAGACTACCGGTAAAATAAAAAGATTTTACATGAGACTTGAACCTTCATGTTCTTTTAGGATTAAGTTTTCTATTTGAGAAAGAGAGACAGAAGAAAGAAGAAAGGAAGAAGGAAGGAAGGAAGACGAAGGAGTTGAAACGACAAAGATGAGTGATTTAGGAATGCGGGTCCCACCAGAAGTTACTTCTTTCAGAATTGAGAAGCCATTTTTGTTTGCTTCTCCACAGAGTTGCTTTTCATCTTATAAGTAGCTTTCATAAGTCAATACTTTTTAACTATCCAACCTTACTTTCGACTTTTTGACTTTGAGAAGTCAAAAAGTTACTTCTAATTCACTATCCAAAAGGGTTATAAAAGTGCGTGTCTGGATACACTTCTGCTTTTGACTTCTGCTTTTCTAGAAGTCGAAGTTAGAACCATAAATTAGAAGAAAAACTATTTTTCTTCACAGAAAATTAACTTTTCGACTTCTACAAGTCGTTTCGAATTTTGACAGCCAAACTGATTTCTAACTTTTTGACTTCTAGAAGTCGGAAGGCTACTTTTGATGTGCTATCAAACGGGCTATAAAAAGTTTTTCTCTTGACTTCGACTTCCGAAAAAACAGAAGTCAGGAGCAGATTTGTATCCAAACGCGCTATAAATGTCAAAGTTAGAAGACTTTTCTTTATGTAAGAATCGGATTTTCATTCATGTTAAATAAAAACATCTATACAAGAATTTTGGATGCAACATGTTGAAGATGAAGTTTTTAGAGCCGTCAAAGCGTTGGGACATGACAAAGCTCCTGATCCGGATACCTACCCTCCTATTATGTTCTACTTGAAATGCTGGTGTTTCTTAAACATCATCTAATGGCAATTGTGTATGATTTTTGTAATAATGGGTATATTGAAAATGCAACGTTCATTGGTTCCTAAGGCCAAGCACCTATGGTTGAGTATTTTGCTTGGCTATAGCTTAAATGTAGCCAAGAATGAGAGTGAAAGTGCACCTCGTTATGGAGGAGGGACATCACTTAGCTAATGTATACGAAAACTTAGTTTCCGTGCAAACAGTGCAAAAGGAAACTGAGTTTTCTGTTTGTTTTCTTTTTCCAAATTTCATTTCATTGGATTCAGATAAATGTTATTTATATAAAACTTAAGAAAAATGGAGATATAATAAGAAGAAAAAAAAATTAGTAAAATAATAGAATTAAAAGTGGAAAATTAGGAGAAAAAATAGGTTAATACTGAAAATTTGACAGAAACTCAGTATCCGACCAAAATTTCCACGAAAACTGACCTAAAAACGAAAACTGAGTTTCGCTTAGCTACAAAGTGGATCAGATCAGATCCATTTTTTTTTGGTAGCGAAGTGATACGGCCACACTAAAGCCAAGCAAAAGGCCATAATAGTTAGATTTTGCTATACTTAAGCTACAACGAAATAAAAACACCAATCATAGCATTTGGCCTAAGAGCAAGGCTATCAAGTGAGGATTCTAATTAGTTATTAAGAGGCTGAACCCTAACTAGCAATCTGCAAATTTTTCCTTATCAGAAGGGTTATGGAATGAGTAAATAGAAACACCCATCCACTACTAATTTGAATGAGAGGCTGAGTGAAAGAGTGAGTTGCTAAGAGGCTGAACCCTAATTTAGCAATTCGTGAATTTTTCCGTATCAGACAGTCCTGTATAATACATTGGTCCTAATAATACAACTCCAAACCTAATGACCATTATTATAACGGATTATGAGCCTATAATCAGTTTTTTTTCTTCTTCTGAAGCATGTGCATTATAAAAATGAATTATATTGTTATTACACGAGGGAACTTGATACCTATAGATCCACTTAAGAGAATATGATTAATGAAATGTGGGATTTACTGGTCCCATATCGTGGTCTGAGTAATTTGTTGATTGGTTTTCGTCGGCTACATAGTTTGCAAGACCATTTTCTGCCTGGTCTCCTTCTCGATAATTGTGATGTATATTGCAGAAAGGAATTTGGCATTTGTTTTTTGTTATTTATGCAATTATTTCTGAGATATACCATGGAGATTATGTTTGGATCTTTATGAATCGCTTAAGATTCTCTAAGTCCGTTTCAAACAACATTTTAGTCCAATGTCTTTCTGTCGCTGTTCTAGTTTCTATCACAGTTGCCTATGTTTCTGCAGTGAGAGGATTTGTTATTCCTAAAGGTTGTGCAAGATCCATCACTATGTGCATTTATTATTTCATAAGTATAGTCTACTTATAGCTAAGTCTCGGACTAAGATAAAAAGTGTAGTTGAGCTCTAGACTCCACGTCGTTCATCATACAAAGACGAAGAACTACTCAAGGAAAGGGTGGAACTTCATCGACTAAAAGGTATGTGGAGACTTGAACTTATTCATCACTTAAAAAGTCTATCTACTTTATCTCCTATCTTGAGACAAAAGTCGTATTGATATATAGACTTCGATTATACCCATTTGTTATTTCGAGCCGAATTTATCTCGCTTATCTTTTTCTCTAAATATGTGTTGGTAAGCTTTTGCTTTGGCCAAGTTCATCTTTACAAGTGACGAAAGTCATGTTGGTTATTTCAATATCTTGAATATTGCTTTTATGAAAAATAGTGTGTGAACATTCTTAGAAGATGTTAAATAGAGGATGTTCACACACTATTTTTAATAGAGGATGTTAAATAGAGGATGTTCACATGAAAGTCAAGTTCATCCTCTATTTAACATCCTCTAAGAATGTTTCAACGATTGAAATGAGAGTTTAGAATATATAACCCTGAATGGATATAAACATTGTATGTGTACTCATACGTGTGTAAATCCAAAATCCTTGAACCAAAGTTTGCGTACTTTGCTGCTTAGGATAACTGGAACTAAAATCCACGTACCTCCGTAAGTTCACGTCTTGTGAATTTCTGTTGGAGTTTGTGAACTGAAAACAAACTTAAACCGGGTACTTAAGTACGCATACCGGTATGCATACTTGAGTAGGTTATTTTCTAAAAACGGTTTATTCGTGAACTTAAACTTATATAAACTAAGGAATGCATGTTTGCAAACCGTTTCTATAAAGTTCATGAATCGATTCGAGTGAATCAAAATAGTTTTTGCTTCGATTGTGTCTTGTATACTTCTATGAGATCTAAGCAATTGAACAACTCTCTCACTAGTTCTTTTGAGTCATTTGAATTAGTTATGGTGAACATGAATATGGTTGATATGAAAGTGCTCATATGGCTAACCATTTGGTTAACTAATGTTGAACCAACTAGGTGTACACGTTTAGGTACGGTTACACAAACCTAAATGAATGTGCATTTCATTTATGTATAACAATCTAAGTTTGATCTAACGGTTGAAAGATATTAGCTTGAATCTAATCAGGTTTTCATCTAATGGTGAATATTGAATGCTTTGTTACCAAGGTAACTTAGATTGCAAACCCTGATTTGGAGACTATATAAAGGAGAAATCTAGCAACTGGGAAAGTTAATCCCTACACCTCTTGTGTGATACTAGTTGTATAAGATAGAGTCGATTCTCCTTTAACCTTAGGTTTCTACCAAGACCCTGTAGGTTAACGACTTGAAGACTTCATTGATATTTTAAAGCCAGACCCGACTATTTTATTTGTAGTTACGTGATCTGATCTTGATGTTTCTATCGTATTGAGTACAATTGAAAAATTGGCTCGAGATTAATTTCTCCGATAGGCAAGATAGAAAAGTAGTCACAAACATCTTCGTCTCATCGTTTGTGATTCCACAATATCTTGTTTCGCTAGTAGATTAAGATTATTGTGAGGTGATTGATAATTCTAGGTTGTTCTTCGGGTTTATAAGTCCGGGTTATCAATTGGTTCCTGTTCACCTTGATTTATCAAAAGACAGAACAAAACTTGTAGGTACTTCTGTGGGAGACAAATTTATCTATTCTAGTAAACTTTTCTATGTGATATAGATTTGTTTATTAAAGTCTTCGACTTTGGGTCGTAGCAACTCTTAGTTATGGGTGAGATCATCTAAGGGAATCAAGTACGTAGTATCCTGCTGGGATTAGAGACATAAGGAGTGCAACTGTACCTTGGATCATTGTGAGATTGATTGGGGTTCAACTACAGTTCAAACCAAAGTTAGTTTGTAGTAGGCTAGTATCTTTAGCGGCTTAATACAATGTATGTTCAATCTAGACTAGGTCCCGGGGTTTTTATGCATCTGCTGTTTCCTCATTGACAAAACTTCTAGTGTCTATGTTATTTCTTTTCCGCATTATATTTTGTTATATAATTGAAATATCACAGGTTTTGTGTTGAATCAGTCAATTGGGAAATCCGACCTTTGGTTGTTGATTGAAATTGATTGATACTTGAACATTGGTCTTTGGTACCGTTCAAGCTAATTTCTTTTGTATTCAATTAGACTCGCATATTTCTATTTTCTTGAGTAAGTATTGAATCGAGAAATTAAGATATAACTCTTTGATATACTTTTTATTGAGAAGTATATTGGAGTTAGTCCATACAGATTGCTAAGTGAATTATTGAGTGAGGTTGTTGTATCCCCCACCTTTTCAAAACCATATGTATTTGTAGTGTGAACTACACATTAATTCTCCCCCTTTTTGTCAATAAAATTGGCAAAGGTACGAAAATTAGTGGGATCCTAATGAAATTTACATATAGACACTTCATGACCAAAAGAAAAGCACATATCAACTTTTTTAGATGCAATCATCTAGCCGAAACTAAATGCATTCATCAAGGAGTTTATATAGATACAAGATAACCCCTATAATATTCCACAGCCGCACTCCTCACAAAGATTTGGTAATTAAGCACAAGTTCAATTAAGAACTCTCTCCCATAAAATGTCATTCCGGAAAGAACAACAAGAGTGACCTTACTTTCAGAAGAAAAGAAGGATTTCTTTGGACATTAACAAATCACATAATAATATGAATTTGTATCCAAAAAATCTCAATTAAATTAAATACAAGATAACCCATGATTAATTTAATCGGAAATGCTCACATAAGAAAACTTAAGGAGTTGCACAGTATTTACATAAAAATATGGATCAGGGAAGATCAATATTGCGTAATAAACAAATATTCATTTTATTCTTTATCATTATTTCCACAATGACATATAATAAACTTTAATCTTTGTAAACAAAAGTTCATCCTTTCTTCCATCAATATTTTCATAATGACATAAAAGGCTTAACATTTGTTTGTCAACAGTTCATTCAATCTTTTATCAATACTTGCATATCGACATATGAAAGACTTAACTTTTGAACATGTATGGGACAATCACAGTTCACGGACACAAACACGCGTATCCCATAACAATTTGCAATATATGAAACCATAAAGATTAATACTGCAAAATCATCTTCCAAATAAACTTTAGAATTTAAATAAATCAATCTAAAAAACATTGCAAGATGAAAAATGTTGGAAATAACTATGTGTACTCACAATAATGGCTATTCCAAACCCTAGTTATCCTTCTTAAAAACACAAGAATAAATTCTCATAAGAATTTTCCTAGACAAAATATGAATCGATATACTCCAAACAAAAGACAGGAAAAATTAATCATCATCCTCATCATCAGATACCATAAGAGTGGCTTGAATCTTATCCATTTCATCCTTGATTTCTCGGAACTTAATAGCAATCACAAGCAATTGTTCTTACACATACCTTACCTTGGCATTAATATTACAAACACCTTTGAGAATTTGGTAAAGAAAATTCACGGAGGACGAATCACAGAATCCATCAAAGTTGTCATATCTTTGTCTTTTGCAAGCATTCTCCTTCATACGTTTGAAAGTACATGGGCGAACAAGCTTGGGAGTTCCAATGGAGTTTCCAATCGGAGCAATAGAAAAGGTGCGACAAATTTGCTAAATCAAGCATAGATAGCCTAAGGTTGATTTAAACCGATTAAGTTTGTGTTTGATTGATCCTTAATAAGTTTGTGTTTGACTGAACCTTAAAATCCTTAAAATCTGTCAAGAAGGTTGATTTAATCCTAAGCAATCCCCCCCCCCTTATTTTTATCTCCAAAGGTTGATTTAATGGAGAAAAAACATGAACCCTAGAAGTTCACGTACGCTGAAAAGAAGGGAGGTAGAAGAAAGGTACGCATACCACTACCTTTATATTCCCACCAATGGGCTTGGACCCATTTTTGAACCGTGACCCACAAAAGGAATGTAGGATTTTCTTTGATGTTCACGCACCGAGGTTGTACAACTCGTGAAAACACACATTTGTGTGAAAAGACGGTGTGGTAGAAAGATTATTCAAATATCCTAAGAGGATAGGATAACATATTAACCCAAATATACACAAATCAAACCATTTCTTGCCCCGTATCAAGATATATACAAATGGGGTAGTTCCAAGCAAGTTACCAAGTGGCAAGATGTGCAGAGAGATTCTCATGCACTATTTATGGTTGATATTTGTGAGCAGTCGGGCGATGTTCCCTGGTTTATGCATTGAGTACTGGAAAGAAAATATTCTAATGGCAATGGGGAGTATACTTGGAAGACGAATTCGTGTTGATGAAAAAACTTTGAATAAGGAAATAGGTTACCATGCTAGTATATTGTGGTTGAGATTGATTTGGCAAAGGTAATTCCTAATAAAATCTGTGTTGAAACTAAGTATGGAAAATTTAAACAAGCTGTTAGGTTCAATAGAATTCCAAAATTTTGTCATCATTATAATACAATTGGGAATTATGTAGCATAGTGTAGAATTTAAAGAAATGAGAAGGTTAGAAAGGAGAATCCTCAACAACAATGGAGGTATACTCTAAATAAATAGCAACAACAAACTTCAGTGGGGTTTGACATTTGTTTCACATCACAAAAAATTGTGGAATCAGTTTCAAAAGTGGATGAATCTGTTAATAATATTACACCAATACATGTGACTACTGAGGAGAAGAGTAGTGGTTTTACTAGTCTTCTGGAATCACCTCAATATTTTCCATCTTTATCTGTGGATAAACTACTTGATGTAAGTACTAACATCCCTCCTCTAATTTCTCATGTGGGGGTGACTCAAGCAACACAAGTTGAATTGGCAGAAGTTGATACTATTCAAGCCTAAACTAATTTTTAGAGTGCAGTGACTGATACTGAAGATTGGAAAGAGGTCTCAGGTAAAGCTCCCAAAGCAAGAAAGTTAAGCAATCAAGGGGAAGGTGGTAAGAATTTGGGTTCTCCTAGTAAATTTAATACTTTAATTGATGTAGCAGAAAAATAAGAATCATTCTCAAGGGTAGCTGCAAAACCTACTAAAGGAAAGGTGGTAAAAGGAATTCCTAATGTTACTATAAGGAAACAAGCTAATAATTCAGTTAAGATAACTTCAGTGTTGGGGGGTTCTAGTAATTCCCAACTCTCACAATCGCAGTGGTGGGGGGTCATGTACTGGAATATTATAGGTTTGAGAAGATCTCAGGCCAAAGATAAACTTAGAAGTTTAGTGAATAATTTTAGTCCTTCATTACTTTAGCAGATGCTGGTTATAGAGCGAATGTGTCTTCTAGAAAGAAGGTGTCCGTGGGCTTGTTGGATGATGATGGTTCGGCCTTGATACCGGCAGATATAATGGTTTATGGTTGGAACAATGGTCAAGATACTTGCTTTGATGTTACTGGTGTCTCTCCCTTTGCTGGTGGTGGTGCGCTTGTACCTGGCCATGCTATCTCTAATGCAGTTACCCTAAAACACAAGAAATATTATGATAAATACAGAGTTCTGGGTTACGATTTAGGGGTTTTGGCATTTACAACTTTTGGAGAGTTAAGCGAAGATTTTGTTTCTTTCCTGAAGAGACTCTGATCCTGTATATCTAACCACGACTTCAATGCGAAAGTTAGTAATTTTATTTTTCATAGAATTGGTGTTGTTATTTCGAAGGGGATTGGTGCCCAGCTTGTTGCTCGGTTTTCATTACTTTGGATTTCTGAGCCAAAATTAAAAGTTTTAAGTAGTATTTTGAGACAAATAAAGTTACCAGGTATGAACCAAATGATAATTCATAACTCTAGTAACACAGAAAAGGGTAATATCTGGTTGTTTTAGCATTCCTCAATATCTACTCCTTCAGTTATTTCAACTTCAATACAAGCAATAACAGTTCAAGTGGGTGATGTGCTGGTTACAGGGATTCATGCTGCTTGTATTACTATAGACAAAAGATCATTATGGGAAGAACTTAATGGTTTTAGTGAAATGAATTTACCATGGTTGGTGATAAGGGACTTTAATGTGGTACTTACTTATGAAGAGAAAAAATGTGGAAGAGCTCCTTTCAGAATATCAATGCAAGAATTCGGAAATTGTCTTGAATATTGTAATTTAGTACAAGCACCCAAGTCTGGCATTCATTTTTCTTGGTGCAATAATATGGAATGATCTTGTTATCAGTTCATAAACTCCAGCAGAAAATCACGGGATGTGAACTTCCGACAGTACGCGAATTTAGCTCTGGTTATCCTAAACAACAAAGTACGCATACTTTGGTTCAAGGATTATGGACTTACACAAGTATGAGTTCACATACAATGTTTATATCCATTCAAGGTTATGTATTCTAAACTCTCATTTCAATCATTGAAACATTCTTAGAGGATGTTATATATAGCGGTTATTCACACACTATTTTTCATCAAAGCGATTTTCAAGAGATTGAAACAATTAACATGAATTTCGTCACAAGTAAAGATGAACTTGGCAAAAGCGAAAGCTTACCAACACATATTTCGAGAAAAATATAAGCGAGATAAACTCGACTCGAAATAACAAATGTGTATGGTCGAAGTCTATATAGAAATACGACTTTTGTCTCAAGAGAGGAGATATAGTAGATAGACTTTTGAGTGATAGATAAGTCCAAGTCTCCACATATCTTTTTGTCGATGAAGTTCCACCAGTTCCTTGAGTAGTTATTCGTCTTTGTATGATGAACGTTGTGGAGTCTAGAGCTCAACTACACTTTATATCCTAGTCCGAGACTTATCTATAAGTAGACTAGATATCAAGACTTATAGTTTTGGCAACTAGACTTGACAAACAAGATTGAGATAGCAACGCTTGCGATTTCGACCAAGCAGTGGTCTAACAATCTCTCCATTTGTCAATTTTAGTGAAAAAACTATCAATACATATGGGATACAAAATAAGTAAGCTTTGCAGCTTCTCATCCACATGCATGATCTCCTTCGTTCTTCAATATTACTCGAAATCTTCGTCACTTCCAAGTACTCCAATGATTCCAAAGATATTCAAATCAGCATCACCGTTGTTGAAGATCCGTAGCCATAACAATGAGAAAATAATAGCTCCCAATCATTGTTACACAGTGTCATAGTATTATTACACAGTATCAAAGTTCAATTGTATCACAACTTCGACAACAATGGTGATATGTATCACTCCCCCTTAGTCAATACTCCATCTCACATGGAAACCACTCCACTTACATAATGATTCGAAAACCATATGTATTTGTAGTGTGAACTACACATAAATTCTCCCCCTTTTTGTCAATAAAATTGGCAAAGGTACGAAAACTAGTGGGATCCTAATGAAATTTCCATATAGACATTTCACGACCAAAAGAAAGTACATACCAACTTTTTAGATGCAATCATATAGACAAAACTAAATGCATTCATCAAGGAGTTTGTAAATGTTAGAGCATTGCTCGGTTGAACCCACCAAGCATTGGTATGTCAAGTTTGTTTGTCATATTTTAGTGAAGAAAAACTCATTTAAGAGTCGCTTGATTTAAATGTACTAGAGTTAACTTCGTATAGGTTAGCTTGAAAGTATTAGGGTGAGACATTACAAGTATTGAGAAGACTTGAAGAAGTGAAGAA